>CM070011.1:41109840-41349840 GCA_036247105.1 Cirrhinus mrigala | reverse complement strand
CGCGCTTGGTGTGAAGTGGCTTTAACGTGCGCAGACGTGTGCAGTGTGTGGTAAGAGATTTATTCATCATACAGTGTAGATAGCCTTACTTATAACTAGTGTTGTCAAAAGACCCGGTACTTCGGTACCAAGTCGGTACTAAAAAAAATTAAATGTTACGGTACCAGGTTTTCTTAAGTACCGGTGGTACCGAGCACCCGGTCAACCCGGTTCTTGCTGCGCTATCCGAAAGGTGCGCACTGCGCAGTTGCGTCTTCTTCATAAAAGCACAGAGACATGGCGACCGGCGGTGCTGCTGATGCGGCTGCTCTTAATCCGCTTGTTGAAAAGAAAGGAGGAAGGAGCCACGTGTGGAAATATTTTTTATTTGCGGCTGATGACAAGGGCAACATCATAGATCATCAGAAACCCATTTGCAAACGGTGTCATCGAAGTTTTCTCTTAAAAGGAGGACATACATTGAACTTAATAAAACCCCTCAAAGGCCGAGACCCAGATTTAATGAAAAAGTTCAAGCAGGTAAGTTTTAATTTAATTTTATATTTAGAGCTTTTGTTATAAAAATTATACCCTAAATAACATCACCATGTGCTTAGTTAATCGTTAGCATAAGCCCGGCTAATGCTAACGCGAGTATTAGAATAAACTTCTTTATTACGTGTTTAATCCTCCTATAGCGTTTATAAAATTGTATAAAAAAAAGGACATGATAGTGTACTATTTTTACACACCTAAGGCTTTTAAATGACCCGTGTAGCTAAAATATGTGTGTTAGAGAACAAATGTACAAATGTATGGTTAATGTTTATAGCCTTAAAATCGGTCAACAGAAAACCAGTTCTAGGCTATGAAATATAGTTTGCGCAGTTTGATTAAATAAAAGTACAGTCAAATACAGTCCTGTATAGTTTGGTAAAAGATACCATTCATTAACATGACTTAATATATTATCTAACATCAAGTTACAACGAGTGAACATTAATTAATGTGTGTGAATGTTATTTTATACAAACACTTGATCGTTCATGTTTGTTCATTGTGCGTTAAATAATGTCAACAGATACAACTTTTAATTAAAAAAATAAATAAATAATACATTTTAAAATTAAGAATTAATAATAATAATAATAATAATAATAATAATAAATCTTTTTGTAAAGTGTTTTTAATACTACAGTTTCCGTCTGTGTAACATTGATATAAACTCAATATAAGTAATCTTATCTAAATTTATTATAAAAGCTGAGGTTTGTTATTTACTGAGAAGTTATATTATATATAAAGTTCTGTTTAGCTGGTGTTGTCTAATGTTGCATTTTGTCAGACTCAGCCCATTGTTTTAATGAAGTATATTATATTTTCCTTTTACAGCTGCAGGCTGAAGAAGACCACGAACCACCAAATCAAACTCCTAAACAGACAGTTCCAGATGCTTTTCAGCAGCAGGAGTACGGCAAAAACTCACCTGAGGCAAGAAAACTGAACAGAGCTGTTGCTGAATTCAAATGTATGGATCAAGTACCAGTTTATGCAGTGAAAAATGGGGATTACAGCAAATGCTTCATCACCTCAACCCAAAATACCAGCTTCCAAGCCAAAACTTTGTTTTATTTTTGTTTGTTATTAATAAAAATAGTGTGTTGTTCAATTCATGTTTTTGTGTTTTGATTTGGTACCGAGAACCGTGGATTTTCACTGGTATTGGTACCGAATACTGAAATTTTGGTACCGTGACAACACTACTTATATCGCAAGTGTTTTTTTTTTAAATGCATAAACTTGCACTAGAATAGGCTAGGCTGATCAGTGGTGATGTTATTTGATAATGTTAGGCTGCTTTTAGTCTTATGCTGGAGCTGGTTTCGGGCAATGAAACTAAGGATGTAAATAATTAAATAAATTAGCACGATAATATCATGTATTGGCAATCTCGCAGGCTGACCATAGGACCCAACACTACTGTAACGTACACTGTCAGAAAAAAAGGTACAGTTCTGTCGCTGGGGTGGTACCCTAAGGTACAAAGTGAAAAGGTACAAATATGTACTTTTAAAGTACTAATATGTACCTTTAAGGTACCAATGTGTATCTTTAAGGTACCAATATGTACTTTCAAAGTACTAAAATGTACCTTTAAGGTACTAATATGTACTGTTTAGGGGTAGGTAAGGTACAAAGATGCACCTTTCACTTTTGTACCTTAGGGTACCGCCCCAGCGACAGAACTGTACCTTTTTTGCTGAGAGTGTATTATTTACTCACCCTCCATGCATCCTAGGTGTATATGACTTCCTTCTTTCAGACGAATGCAATCAGACTTATATTAAAATGTATCTGGCACTCCCAAGCTTTAGAATCGCATAGATAGGTGTTTCTCTTCATCAGTCCAAAACAAGTCCAATAATTTGCATCCATCCATAATATAAGTGCCTCACACAGCTCCGGGGGTCAATAAACGCCTCCTGTAGTGAATCGATGCGTTTTTGTAAGAAAAAATCCATATTTAAAATGTAAGAATCACTTTAACCCTTTAACTGTCACCCCCATTTTTGAACATAGACAAGAAAGTGCACTATCCAAACTTAAAGGGGTCCTATTATGCTCTTTTACAAAGTCTTGATTTTGTTTTGGGGGTGTACTAGAGCATGCTTTCATGCTTGGTGGTTCAAAAAAATGCATTATTTTTGACATAATTTACATTACGATACATTTCTCCCAGCCTGGCACAAATGGCTTGATTAGTTCCGGGTTTAATGAAGGCCCACCTTCCGAAATGTGTTGTGATTGGTTAGCTGTCCCACTGTGTTGCGGTTGGTGAACAGCTTAGACGTTTCAGTACTGCCACGCCCCCCCTTTGTTAAAGAAGCAAGTTCAGTGTACAACTGTTAGTGCAAGCTACTGTAGATTAAGTTATGAAACTTGCATGATGTTTTAATGATACAAAGAGCTCTTATATGCCAAAAGATCAAGGCAAATTTGATTTCTCATGTCATCACTCCTTTAAATTTCATTGTGCTTTTTTTACACAAAGCTTATCCTATGATGTCAGAAGGCTAGGAATATATCACTTTCCAGCCTGTAGATATATTTTAACCTTGCACTTTTTATGATTATAGATGGAATGCACTTTAAGTGTCTTTTGACACTGATTTTTCTGTATTATCAAATCTTTCATGCTCACCATTTTTCATAGTCAAAGGCTTATGTATTACAGCAGCACATAAAAGCCCTGAGCACTGGCTATGAATCCCTATGGTGCACATGGCTCTTTTTCTTCAAGAGGACAAACTCTCTTGAGCAATATATTCATATATATGTGTTCTAAGAAATAAGATATATATACTGTATATCTGTATAGCTTACAATGGAAAACAGAAATATTTTTTTTCATTTAACAATGAGACGAACATTTATTAATCTGGTAATGAAGCCCTGCAGAAAGTAAGATGTTTTTTTTTTTTCTCTCTCTCTCTCTCTCTCTCTCTCTCCTTATCTCTGTTTCTGTCTGGCTCTAATACTGGCTCCCACTGCTCTTAAGAGAAGCTGACATTTAACAGCACAAGTCAGTCTGTTTCCAGTCTGTATGTTCTTTCTGTTGTTTGGGTTCTTATGGTGTTCTGTGAAGGCTTCCTAATACAGATATTAATAGATCAAAAACTAATAGGGTCTTATGACAAGGAATGAAAGTTTCAACTGTAAAAACAGTTCTTTTAAACTGTAAAAATATTTCACATTATTGTTGTTTTTATCATAAATGCATAGATTTTAATCCCAAAAGCAGCATTTGGGAGCATAATAGACTTTCAAAAACTTTGAAACCAAACTTTTTATATGATGCCTTTAAGATTTGTCTGCGCAAACACAACCAATGCAGTGCAACCAAAGGTCTGTCTTTTGTAACTTTCTTGTGCAAAACCTCCTCCTTTCTCCTTTACCTCACCATATGCTTTTAGTCAATAGTTGTTTGCTATTGTTGCCTCTACACTGTAAAAAATAAAAAACACAATTTGTTGAGTCATCTTAAAATAACTTGTTACCCTGCTGCCTTAAAATTTTAAGTTCAGTCAACTAAAATAAGTTTAGTCAACTTGAAATGTTAAGTTGTACTAAGTAATAACTTAGATATTTGTGTTTGCTAAACTTAACGGATGGGTAAGTAACCCAGCTGCCTCACAATTTTAAGTTGATTCAACTCAAATATCTAAGTTGTCACTTGGTATAATTTAACAATTCAAGTTGCATAAACTCTTTTTTTTGAGTTGACTGAATTAAAAAATTTAAGGCAGCCAGGTTACAAATTATTAAGTTGACTCAACAAATAGTTTTTTACAGTGCAGTATTGCTTCAGCAAGTTAATTCACAAATGCAGAGACATCCTGCATATCAGAAACATTTTGTCAGGAGAAATTTGTTTGTTGTATAGGCACAGAGAACATTCAGTAAAGTTTGACATGACATAAAGGTGGGTAAATGATCACAGGATGATATTAGTTTTAGAGTGAATGATATATTGCATTTTATAAAATGCAAAAATGCAACATGCAAGAATTGACGACAGATGGCTCAATATGCACAGTGTCCGCAAAATGTCTCCTATTTGCTGATGTTTTGCAGATTTGCTCAGAAGAGGAAAGACGGCAAGAGAGAAATCTCTCCATACAATGCATTGCCTGGAACTATCTACACTAACAGTGACACAGCATCTATTGATTTTTTTTTATCTCAAGGCCAGAGAGTTCTGACATATGTCCACAATTTTGTTTTCGTAAGTAATTTTCCAACCAGCATTGCCCAGAGGTTCACAAGGTGACCTCGTTTTCTGAAGAGAAAAATTCTTCATATCTGAGACAGCATGCCTTGCCTTTCTTCCCCTCTATGTAATGTTTTGGTCCTAGAACAAGGCGGTTGTAAACTGTAAATAAAAATGCATTTTTGTGGTTTTCCTCAAGCCTTGTTGTTGCTGGCCTTCTGTGGAAGTTTGCCAAAAAGAAAAAAAAGCCCTTGACCGAAGCTTTCCTGTTTTTGCAAAACCATGCAGTCAAGGTCTGTCTCTATTGAGAATGCAATAAAAAACATCTCAATGAAGCGGACGGGAAACATTTCACATGCACTACGATTGAGAAAGGATGCTTTCAACCCACATGTTGTGGTTTCCCAGAGTCATGCAGGGGGTCAGATTATTCAAATTATTGAAATGAATTTGAATGAAAACCATGTGCCGGACTCGTATTTTATACCCATTGAATAAAACAGGATAAAAACAAAAATCAATTAAATAAATGAAATCTCAAAAGCATGTTGTAAAGAGATAGGCAGCGGTTTAGTCCAGTGGGAGATCATTATGGACTCTCTCAGAGTCTAACAAAGCAACCCGGGACGAATGTTCCCTGCAGACTGCTAAAAGCACCAGGCGGAAAGAGTACAACTAATAATAATAGCTAATAATAATAAAAAGCAGCGGGATTTGGAATATCACAGCATCTGCCAATCACTAATACAGACAGTGAGATAAAGCAAACTGTGTCCAAGGATTAGGATAATATTATTTTTTTTCCCAAGAAGAGGATTTCTGGTACATGGAAAGTCATTATCTTCTTTTGCTAATTATTTTTAAAGCCCTGGGATGAGCTCTCTCTGTGCTTTAGTACACTGCACGTGTTTTTTAAATGATGAAACATGTTTTATTCAGAAGTGATCAAGTGTGCAGTAAGAGCTCTCGGATAAAAACAAAAAACAAAACGTTTAAAATCTATCACTGGTGTAGTACCCTTTTAAAGGTACACTTCTGCACCTTATTTAAATATTAGTACCTTAAACGTACATGTACTGCTCTAGCTTTCGTAGCCTACTGTTTTTTTTGTACCTGTGAGTGAAGGGTGTAGGGGTCAAAAACAGAAGGGTGTAAAGCTGGCTGGTTAGCACATATAGGCAGTTAGTCCTAGTCCTGCTGGTTAAAGGAGAAGTTCACTTGCAGAACAAAAATTTACAGATAATTTACTCACCCCCTTGTCATCCAAGATGTCCGTGTCTTTCTTTCTTCAGTCATAAATAAATTGTTTCTTGAGAAAAACATTCCAGAATTTTTCTAAGTATAGTGGACTTCAGTGGTGCCCCCAAGTTTAAACTTCCAAAATGCAGTTTAAATGCCGCTTCAAATGGCTCTAAATGATCCCAGCCAAGGAAGAAGGGTCTTATCTAGCGAAACGATCGTTTTTTTTTAAACAAATTGACAATTTATATACTTTTTAACCTCAATGCCTGTCTTGTCTCGTGCGCATGTGTAGTCTGTGTAATCTGGGTCAATACAGTTAGGTCGAAAAACTCCTGTCTCATTTTCTTCTTCAACATCAAAATCATCCTACGTCGCTGTTTTACCTTTTTTTTGTAAAAAGTGTTTGATATTCTTTGCATGTTCACTTTGTAAACACCGATGTAGGACGATTTTGAAGTTGGGGAAGAAAATGAGACGGGAGTTTTCGATACCCTAATTGTATTGACCATATTGACTTTAAAAAGTATATAAATTGTCAATTTGTTTCAAAAATGACAGATCGTTTTGCTTGGTAAGACCCTTCTTCGGGTGGCATCGTTTAGAGCCATTTGAAGCTGAAACTTGGGGGCAACATTGAACTCCACTATATGGAGATAATTCCTGAATTTTTTTCCTCAAGAAACCTAAATTCTTATCGACTGAAGAATGACACAAACATCTTGGATGACAAGGGGGTGAGTAAATTATCTGTAAAATTTTGTTCTGGAAGTGAACTTCTCCTTTAAGCTACACCCAAATGTCACTGAAAATAACCATAACTTGCAGTTTAGTCAGCGAGTCGAGTCAGATGTTGATTCATTAACCGCTCTGTTCAGAGAAATATTCGTCAGACTGATTCAAACAGGGACTTTCATAAATATGAATTAAAAGAATGACGCGACTCATTATGTCAGTCTTTTGGTACTTAAACTATGCGATAGAGCGATATGTTTTGATTAACTAAATAGAATCAGCTTGTAAGAGTCATTTGTTCATGAATCCGCTAGTAGTGATGGGTCGTTCTTGAACGATTTGTTCATTTTGAACGAATCTTTAATGTGACTCGGGACGAACGAGTCTTCTCGGGGACTGATTCGTTCAGTCGCGCATGCGCAACATCCTATTATTCAGGTTTTTGGAGTCGTTCGTTCATCTTATGGGGCTGTCACGTGATGAACGAACAACTCAAACCCGAAGACTTGAGAGATGAACGAATCAATTCTCTTTCCGGCTTAGACTGCATAGCTTAAGCTTACGGGGCCGTCACATGATGAACGAACGACTCAAATCCGAAAACTCGAGAGATGAACTAATCGATTCTTTTTCCGGCTCAGACTCCATTGGTTAAGCTTATTGGGCTGTCACGTGATGAACGAACGACTCAAACCCTAAAACTTGTCAGATAAGAGGTGAGGTTGAGCTAATCATAGACTAAAGACCCAGTTAAACAATGAATTAATCTTTACGGTTTCTTATAGCATTATAGTTCTGTCTTGTTTGTAGTGTGATCAACATTTGTGTAAGCAGTAGATGTGTTAGGGAGGATTTTAATTATATTTTGCTAAAATGAACGAAATGACTCGAAAAAAGATTCGTTCATTTTGCTGAACGAGACTCAAAGGTCTGAGTCGGTAAAATGATCCAAACTTCCCTTCACTATCTGCTAGCGCTTGTCACATATGTTCTGATTCACTAAAACGAGTCATTTGTTTGTGATTCGAACGACACTGGTAACGCTGATTTACTAAAAAGAAACTGTTTAGAAGAGTCAATCGTTTGTGAACCCACCCGCACTGGTCACGTGGGTATGTGTTCGATTTGTTAAAAAGAACCTACTCAAGAGTCACTTGTTGGTGATTCACACCATGTTGGTCGCATGTTTTTGATTCACTAAAAAAGAACTGTCTCATAAAAATAATTTGTTCATGAATCGTACAACCTTTTTTCATGTTGTGTGTTGTATGTTTGTGTGCAGCTTTCACGCGGAAGACTCAGTAGAAAGACGTTTCTTTCCATTATTTCACGGCACGTGGTCTTTTCATTGAATCACAATTATTTATTTACAGACTGCAAATACACATTCACAACTGAGGTAAAAAGTGATTTCTTTTGGCACTGTGTACTTCTGAGAGAGCATTCATCCACCGCTATTGAACTGAATGGGAATGCTGGCTGTTGCTAATGCACTTCGTTGTGCACTTCTTCACCCATATTATTATTTGCATTATTATATTATAGCTATATTTGCCAAACTAACTTTTAGAATGATTTGAATCTTTTTATTGTATATAACAGACACATAATAGTTGTAGCTAATAATGTTTTAATGATGTTTTTATTTTAAAACAAACGTCACTTTGAATGCTTTTTAAATGCACGTTTCCTTTCAACTTAATAGTTAAAATACAATGGCAAACACATTGACAGCATAATAAGGACAAATAGTCCAACAGTTTACTGTGTCAAACACTTTTTGAAGAGCACTAATGCATATTTAGCCTAACAGACGTTTTCTGCATCTGTAAAAACATTCTGACAGCTTCTTTTAGGTGGCAACCATTTTTTCTTGAAATCGGCAACGTGTAAATTTATTCTGTTCTTTTGGCTTTGGGGTATTTTGTTAATTGAGAAAACGAGTCTGTTGCTTCGTGCGTCATTAAGGGAACTTCTTATTCTAATTCTTCTTATCTCAGTGCTTAGATCCAGCTTATAATCAGTGCTATAGGACTCATATGCTGGTTGTTGCATATGGAGATAATCCCCTCCAGACGATCAGGTTAATTAGAGAGGCCAATTCTAATCACCAACTCATTACAGATATTAATTGCCACTGTACAGACCAGAACAAGTAAATTATGGCTGCTTAATTATCGATAGGTTGAAAGGAGAGGGGAACTGTACAGCATCAGCTGAAACATCATCAAAGAAGATGACAGAAGAGGTTAGCCAAGAAAGCACAAGTACAGTAGATGCGTTTGTTTAGATTTTGAAGCACTGAAAGTGTAAATCTCAGGTACTAAAAGAGCGTGGTTGTCAGTCAGCGGCAGAAGGTCCAGCGGTGTGAGATCAGACGGCCATCGTCTCATGTCACTCCGTATCTGGGTTTTAGGAACCACTCGGTCTTCCATGCAGATGTGCATCATCAGAAGTTGGCAGGAGTTTTCATTGTTGCACTTGTGTTCACGGCCACCTGCTGCTTTCATGAGTCAGGAGCTGGGCTGGAAATATAAGGATTTAATTAGAAAAAACCTGATGTACTTTCTGTGATGTTCGAGCTAATTTTCAAATCATTAATAAAAAGTTAGTTGAGCGAGTTCCAAAGCAAGCTTTGCTAATTAGATTGAAGCATGCGTTTCTAAATGAAATGTGCCTTTTATTAGCATTTTATTTTTAAATGTCTTGTGAGCGTTTCCGCACAGTTTTTTTTTCTTGTACGCTCTTAGGGTACATTTACATGACAATGATGTAGTAAAAAGAGTTTTAATGCAACGTTAAAAAACAAAAAAAAAAGAAGAATAAAGTTGTAATATTTAGAGAATATTGAAATTATGAGAATAGTCAAAATATTATGATAATATAGTTTAAATTATGAGAATAAAGTTTAAATATTTTGAGAATAAAGTGGAATTTATGAGAATAAAGTCAAATTATTTCGACAATAAAGTCAAAATTCCGAGAATAAAGTCAAATTATTTCGACAATAAAGTCAAAATTCCGAGAATAAAGTCTAAATGTTTTGAGAATAGTCAAAATATTTTGAGAATAAAGTCAAAATTCCGAGAATAAAGTCTAAATGTTTTGAGAATAGTCAAAATATTTTGAGAATAAAGTCGAAGTGCTTCGAGAATAAAGTCAAAATGTTTCGAGAATAAAGTCAAAATATTTTGAGAATAAAGTCGAAATATTACAAGAGTAAAGTTGAAATATTTTGAGAATAAAGTTGAAATTACGAGAATAAAGTAAAAATATTTCGACAAAATTATAAGAATAAAGTCAGAATGTTTTGAGAATAAAGTCAAAACTACAAGAATAACGTCGAAGTGCTTTGAAAATAAAGTCTAAATGTTTTGAGAATAAAGTCAAAATTACGAGAATAAAGTCGAAGTGCTTTGAGAATGAAGTTTAAATGTTTGGAGAATAAAGTCAAAATTCTGAGAATTAATTCATAGCAATTACGAGATAAAAGTTGTAATATTTTGAGAGTATATTCTAGCCTATTGCGCATGTAAATGGCCCAGTTGAAATATTTTGAGAATAAAGTCAAAATGTTTTGAGAACAAAGTCAAATTCTGAGAATAGTCTCGAAGTTTCGAGAAGACAGTCAAAATACCTTTGAGAATAAAGTAAAAAAATTATGAGATTAAAGTTATAATATATTGAGAGTAGGCCTATATTCTAGCCTATTGCACATGCAAATGGCCCAGATTGGGAGCACCAGGAGATATTCCAAAGTCTCCACTTTCAAAATCTGTAAATTTTATAACGAAATACAAACAATGTTCTATTACAATAATATGTTTTTCACGCTCTTTAATGTGGCGTGACAGATCGCATTATTCGCTTCGGTTTAAGTGGCGTGTGAATTATTCTTTCTGATTACAGTGAGACATTCGTTTCATTAAATTAGCCTATACTGTTATTTTTTTCCATTCCTTCTGACATTCCTTAATGTTTATATCTTGCTATAAACTTTAAATAAAGAGGAAAAATACATTTATAATTTGTGTTTTGTGATACAGCACAACAGAATTTGAATGGCTGAGCTGTGTTATATTAATAGTAACAAACTGTTAGCACACTACAAATGTTAAATATTATTTCCAATCATTTACTGTATTATGTCGTGACCCTTATATACCTCAGAAAAGACAACTATTTAAATACATGTGAGGAATGAAAGATTAGACGCTAAAGACAGTCAGTGGTGGAATTATCACAAAGAAAACAGTATAATTTAATGAAACAAAGATCTTATTGTAATCGAAATGAAGGTTAATTCACATGAACACACCGATCTGTTCCACATTAAAGAACATGAAAAACACATTATTACAAGACATTGTTTGTAATAGCTATAAAACTGACAGATTTTGAGACTTTGTTTTATATTAAAAGTACCGAAAGCACAAAGCTTGTTGCTATTATTGGTGCACTACAAATAGGCCTAATGAATGCAGTCGAAGTTGCGAAATTATTTTCAAGCATACTGTCCCTGCGAGTGTATGACACATGGTATGATTTCTGCTAATAATCCCACATATATGCAAATAAATTCCGGTGGCCTGGCAACTTCTCCTGGTGCTCCCTATCTGGGCCATTTGCATGCACAGGCTATACTTCCAAAATATTATAACTTTTTTTAATTGCTATGTTTTGATTCTCCTAATTTTGACTTTATTCTCCTAATTTTAGAATTCTCAAAATATTTTGACTTTATTCTCGTAATTTTGATTTTATTCACAAATATTTCAACATTATTCTCTGCACATTTCAACTTAATTCTTGTAATTTCAAATTTATTCTTGAAATATTTTTACTTTATTTTCTGAACATTTCAACTTTATTCTCTGAATTTCAGGTTTATTCTTGAAAACTTCGACTTAAAAAAATTTGGACTTTATTTTCAAAACATTTCGACTTTATTTTCTGAATTTTGACATTATTCTTAAAATATTTTGACTTTATTCTTAAAATTTTGAATTTATTCTCAAAGTATTTCAACTTTATTCTAAAAATATTACGACTTTAATGTTGTATTTTTCGAATTTTTACATTTTTTTATTTTAACATTGTACTAAAACGTCATCGTAAAGAACAAAAAAGTTTGTCCTTTGTGTTTTTGAAAAGTTTTGCATACGGAAGACAATGTTGTCAAAATTATCCCTGTTCACATAGATCTGCGACAACGACTTAAGCTGCTGTGTTATTTATGCCACGCCAGTAGTTGGCGATGCTATTTTGTAAAGAAACACTACAGGTCTGCACATACACGCATTCTTATAGACTTTTTTTTTTTCTCTTCATTTCTGTCCCTGATTGACTTTTGGTTCTTTGCCACTGTCGCCTCTGGCTTGCTTAGTTGGGGACACTTAATTTCAGGCAATACCGTCGACTTAATTGCACAGATACAATTTGAACTGAACTGAGCTTGGATAATGACATCACTGAATCAATGATGAACCAAGTTTAACTAAATTTGAGTGCTTACTATTGTCCTATTAGTACTATTGTACTATTGATAAACTATCTTCCTGTTTAATACTGTAAAGCTGCTTTGACACAATCTGTATTGTAAAAAGCGCTATATAAATAAAGGTGACTTGACCTAAATGCGTAATATGTATACGGACATCAACACTGCTTCACAAATTTGCGTTTTTATAGTTTACAAAGAGATGATAATGGCATCGTTTTCAAAAACTTGCACTCTAAAGCTGTGTTCAAAAGTTTCAAAAACCCCCAAAACGGATTGTTATTGTAAATGAACAGCCGTTCGTGTAACACCACCACAGAAAAAAGGTACAAAGATGGCACTGGGATGGTACCCTAAGGTGTACAAGCTAAAAAGTACATCTTTATACTCCATTTAACCGTAAATGTTACATATTTGTACCTTCAAGGTACACTGCTATTTAAAAGTTTGGGGTCAGTAAGATTTTTAATGTTTATTAAAAAAAACAATTTTATGCTCTTCAAGGCTGTGTATATTTGATGAAAAAATACAGAAAAAACAGTATTATTGTGAAATATTATTGCAATTTAAAATAGTGGCTTTCTATTTAATATACTTAAAAGTAGAATTTATTCCTGTGATGCAAAGCTGAATTTTCAGCACCATTACTCCAGTCTTAAGTGTCACATGATCCTTCAGAAATCATTCTAAAATGCTGATTTATTTTCAATGTTGAAAACAGTTGTGCTGCTTTATTTTTTTTATTTATTTATTTTTTTTTATGGGAATATGATTCCTGAAGGGTTGTATGATACTGAAGTAATGGCTAATGAAAATTCGGCTTTGCATCACAGGAATAAATAAAGTATATTAAAATAGAAAACTCTTTAAATTTAAATTGCTGTAATATTTCATAATATTACCTTTTTATGTATTTTTGATCAAATAAATACAACTTTGATGTGCATAAGAGATTTCATTAAAAAACATTCAAAATCTTACTGATATCAAACTTTTGAAAGGCAGTGTATATATTAGCATTTTAAAAGTACATATTAGTAAAGTAAAAAACCACTGGCTTTGTGACAGTTTTGTACCTTTTTTTTTTCTGAAAGCATAGCATGATTTTCACCACTGTACTTTAGTTTGCATCTCTTCATAATGCACATGCATAATGCAGCCAAAGTCAACTGAGCCGCCTATTTGTGTTTTCCTTTGCGCCGTTGCTGTTTGTCCATTCTTTTCAGTATTACCTTCCCTTGCCTTATTTGTTGTCATTGCCTTTTTATTTGTATGTAAAGTGGGCTGTATATTCCTTTCATAGTTCCCCGTCATCTTTGATGTACAAATAAAAAAAAATATATATATAATATAAAATATAAAAAAATAAAGGAAACCGCAAAATTGATGATGATGCAGCCCAACAGTTGAGAGGACATTGTATCTGTATTTTAATGTGCTCCGTATGCTGTAGTATTTCATATCTAATCGCTGGGATGAAATGACATGGGCCTATTTCAGAATGCACTCTGAAGTGAAGTAACTTATATTAAGCTGTTTCTATATATTAAATTAAATAAGAAGAACAGAATCTAGTACATGAATTTTAAATGCATGACATAATTAGGGCGTCCATTTCAAGCCTTTTCCAAAGCTTTTTTTTTTTTTTTTTTTGGTTCTTTACTACAGTATATGGCCTACATAAAGATATTCTACTCTGAACTGTTGTACTGTATAATATATAGCAAAAAATACTTACGTTTTGGTCTGTTTGTCACACAAAGCTATCATTGAAAGCTTAGAATGCGGTGCATGTATTATTACTTGCTTGTTTTGTCTTTTTTGGAGTTTTTATTATTGGGGAAAAAAAGAAATGAAAAATAATTCATAATAATACAGTGATAAAAAGAAAAAAAATGATAAAAAAGGATGCATTGTTAATAATGTTGCATATTGTTGTGGAGTTCTTGAAATCTGGGTTATGATGAACATTTCTAGCTGATTGTTTTGAGTCACACATCTATGGCAGCTCAGTGTTTAGGACAGAGCCATCATTTGACTGCCTCTCTCTCTCGCTGTCTTTCATTAACCTAATGTATTCAAAGTGAATGGTGAAAAAGAGAGTTGCCTGAGACAGACTGTGGCCTTGATGTGCCTAAATTCAGACGGTGTGACCTGGATCTCCATTCAGCCCAGATTCTCATCATTTATATTCCTGTGTGAGCACCGCTGTGCTGCTTTAAGCATCAGGGGTCTAACGCTGACTACTGGAGTTTTAATACAACACAGAACAGAGGCCGCTGGAACCGGTAATGAAGGGTCCTTTATCAAAGACATGCTACCACTGCTTATCTTGTAATTGGGAAAAGAACACTGACCTGATTCATGAAGCATGTCACTTGAATATAAATTCACTGTGCCATGTTAAAGTGTGCACTTTTAAAATGGACTTTTTCCATTTTAGTAGACAAATAGATTGTGACCTATGTGCTAGAAACCTGACCTCACATCACCTTTGCCCATGTATTGTATAAGCTGTTGTATATGCTTATTAAATAATTATTCTATTATTCTATTATTATTTCAATATAATAAATATTACAAATAAATATGAAACTGAAACAAAAATAATACAATAAATACAAATTAAATAAAAATTATGTGTGCATATATATATATATATTACAAATAAATATATAAATAAAAAAAAATAGTGTGTAATAAAAATAAAAATATATAAATCAAAAATCATTAAAAAAAAATCAATATAGGCAATAATATTACCTCAGGGGTGTCTTTTGTTGAATTTCACGTAAACCTGTATATACACCATATATATATATAGAGAGAGAGATAGATAGATAGATTAAATAAATAAATAAGAATAAATCAATAAATAAAACTGTGTATATAAATATGTGTGTGTGTGTGTATATATATACATATATACCTATATTTGCAATATGATATATATTACAAATAAATATAAAAATAAAACAAAATGGTAAAATAATTATGTAATAAAAAAAATATATATAAATCAAATTAAATCATTAAAAAAAATCTAAAATCTAAATCTAGTAGTAAATAACTACGGAATAAAATGATATAAATAATATATATATATATATATATATATATATATATATATATATATATATATATATATATATAATATATATATATATATATATATATCTATATATATATATATAATATCTCAGGTGTATTATATATCCAGATCATATTTCACTTTAATACAACTATGACTGCTACTACTAATATTTAATTAATATTGAAAATAAATTGAAAAATAACATTTTAAAATTTATAAAATAACAATTTAATAAATGTTACAATGAAATAATAATAAAAAAAACATAATAGTCCATAATAATATGTCCAAATCACATTTTGAATGAATGAATGAAATTAAAATGGGAGAAAAAAAAAAAAGTCATTATAATACCATCTCAGGGGGGATCTTTTGATGTATTTCACAAAACCTGTCGAGAATAAATCCAGATCACATTTCAAATGTAATAAATAAATATTATATAACAATCTTTTATAAAGATGTGGTATCTTGTAATTGGAAGAACAGTGACCTGATTAATGAAGCATGTCACTTGAATATAAATTCACTGTGCCTTGTTATCTTAAACTGTAGACTTTTAATTATTTTTTTGGCCTTCTTTCATTTTATTAGAAAAGTAACTTAGTAAGTGCTCAAGGAAGCCAGGGAAATTTCTTAAGCTAACCTTACATCACCTTTGCCTGTGTTTCTCTTCCAGCCTGTGCTTGACCAATTATTCATAGAGTGAATTTCACAATGCGTTATACACATTGGAATTGTGCCCCTAAATGGATGCATTTTTCCCTTTTTCCACCTTTTAGCCTCTCCGGCGTTTGAAAACAAGACAGACCGCTGACATGAAGAGGGAGTGCGGAGGAATACGAGCCTGCAAAGAGTAATGTCTTACTGTCACCAAACATTGCATTACTGCAGATCAGGATTTTTTTCACTTATGCAACACTGCTCTTTTGCAGGCTGCTGAAGAAATGCATTGTGTAAGCTGATGTTCTTCATCTCAGACTGTTTGTTTGTCTGGTAAGTTGTCAAACTGGAGAGAACATTCATAGGTGCCAGAATGACTATGCAGTATGTTTTATGAAAGCATGTGGAAATGTGCATGGCCAATGTGCTTTAGAAAAGATGGACATC
Organism: Cirrhinus mrigala; assembly: GCA_036247105.1. Lineage (NCBI taxonomy): Eukaryota > Metazoa > Chordata > Actinopteri > Cypriniformes > Cyprinidae > Cirrhinus > Cirrhinus mrigala. The sequence continues at coordinate 41,333,412 of CM070011.1, read as the reverse complement.
ATTTCTGAATTATAAGTAGGGAAACGTACAGTCATTTGTGAATAAAATAAGCTCTGTCCAGTGGTATAGCCATCAAGCAGTCCTCTAGGAAATATGGAAACAGCATCCAGCGCTCACTTCGAATTCATGATAGTATAAAACACAATGTAGAAGAGGAAATAATGCAGGAGGTATATAGTAAGACTGCGTGTACAAGAGCAGCATATTCTGATATGACTTGTATGACCTGTGCATATGTAGCTTATTCATAGATGAAATATACACATGGCATTCCTGTTGGTGTATTGGTGTGGATTTGGTGCTCTCACTAGCATGGCATGGGTTTGATTTCTGGTGAGGGAGTGTGTAATATTAAATTGCCCCTCTGGGGTCATTAGTGTGTCTGTCGGTATCAAACAATATCCTACTGGATACATTTCCTCATCACTTTTAGAAACAAAGCTTCACTGCTCTAATGTGCACAGAGACTGTAAGTGGTTAATTACTTTTAATCACAATTGCATATTGTGTCATCTTATTAAATGAATGATGATTTTACACCAAGATGAGGCTGTAATGGCACCTCAGGGGTGTCTTTAGGTGAATTTCATGAAAACCTGTCAAAAATATGTCCAGATCATAATTAATTGCACAAAAAAGGAAATTTTTAAATTATGTACAATGAAATATTAATATATATTTATATATAGCCTATGTAGGCTAAAATGCCATCTTAGGCATGTCTTTAAAAAAAAAAAAAAAAAAAAAAATTCCATAAAAAACTGTTAAGAATATGTCCAGATCACATTTCATGGTAAGCAAGTAGACCAGCAAGCAAGCAGATAGATGGATGGATAGATATAAACAGTAGAAAAAAATAAATAAATGAATGAAAATTAAACATGTGCACAATAAAAGTAATAAAAAAAAATATTATAAACAAAGCAGATCACATTTTTACATGTACAAAAAATATATATATATATATATATATATTTTGTGAATGTCATAAAAACCTGTCAAGAACAAGTCCAGAGCACATTTCACTGTAAACAAAAAAAAAAAAAAAGAGAGAAATATAATAAATAAAAATACAAATAAGTAAACAAAATAAAATATTTTGTGAATGTCATAAAAACCGGTCAAGTACAAATCCATATCACATTTCACTGTTAAAAAAAAGGAAATAAATAAATAAAAATTCAAATAAATAAACAAAATAAAATATTAAGTAAATGTTATGAAAACCTGTCAAGAACAAATCCAGATCACATTTCTCTGTATAAATAAATAAATAAATACAAATACAAATAAATAAACAAAATAAAATATTAAGTGAATGTCATGAAAACCTGTCAAAAACATGTCCAGATCACATTTCATTGTGTGTATGTGTGTGTGTGTGTGTGTGTGTATACCTATGTATTATATATATATATTTATATATATATAAAATTATAGAATAATTAAGTAAAAAATAATTAATAAATTATAAAAAAAAAAATAAACAATTAAGAATAAATAGAACAAAATAAAATATATAAAATACTGTATATAGTTTTGTTGTAAAACAGAAAAAGAGACTTTTGCAGTAACTAGCAGAAACACTGTTGAATTACAAAAGAACAAAGAAAATGTGCAGGTGCAGTAAAGAGAATCACCAAAATGGAAATGAAATAATACTTTTAACTGAAAGATGTCACAGTGCAGGTGATGCACAAAGAAAAAATCTATACTTTTGCACTGCTTTGTAAAAACAGGTATGGCTGTTGATCTTCTGTAATCAGCCTCTTAGGGAAAAATCTTTTTTTACCCGTAAGAATGAGGAGCAGACTGAGAGAAATTGCCATATGGCAATGATTTAAGTTGTATGGAGAGTTAATTGGCTAGCGGTTTGCTCTCTGTGGAAGCGCGGCAGTCCTGCGGGAGATTACGCATTACATGTTCAACGTCTTATGATATTAGAAGCATGTAATTAAGTGGACGGAAAATATGTCAGCCAACATCAAGACACTTTTTGATTTGGAACATTGATTTGATGCAGAAAATGCAGCTTTGCTATGAAGACATAATTGCTCCTCAATAGACCCTAATTTTAAATCCTGACTTGATCTTTGAATGTCTTTCAGCCTCTGCACCACTTCAAAGTCAGCACAAATTGGGTCATATTTGTCAGGGAGAGAATCCTTCCACTCCCAGGAAATGTATTCAAAGTAGGAGTACACACGAAATTATTTCAAAAATTGAACCGTACACCCTTCAGGAATAGCAAGTAATTTTGTTTACAAAATCCTCGCCTGAATCTCAGGTCACCGGCACGACTAAATCTTTGCCTGCTTTATTGTTCATTTTAAACTCGCAGGCAGACGGCTGATACCGAGCATAGATCAAACCGAAGGAGAGATTATAAACCAAAATCCGCCAGCTGTTGGTTGCAGTGTCCTATGGGACTACATTCAGTCAGATGATATTATAGCGGCAGGAGGGCTTTGCATAGGTTGTGTAGCCTGTCAACCTGTGCCGTACATTGTGAAGTAATAAACAGATTTCTTTCCCTTCCGTACTTAGCGCATGATCCGGCCCCTGTAAAGTAAAACGATGCCTCCCATAGGGAACAAAAATACTAAATGAGATTTCTGCTAGACAACATTGAAATTAAATGGAAAGCAAATGGAGACTTCCCCTTGCTTTGCGGATTTTCCACTGAAAACAAAGTACGGGAATCCTGTAGGGTTTCAAAAAAGATCACAACAATGCCTCAGAAGTCTGCAATGACCTCAAGAGACCTCAGAACATTTCACATTACATTTATCCAAATGATCTGGACTGTTTTTCACATTATTTTATAGCTTTAAATAAAACTATTACAAATAATTTTTCATTCATTGAAATAAAGCTGAAATAAAATATAAATATAACATATATACATAAATGTTGAATTAAAACATACTTCAGTAATTACATCTTGTTTACTTGCAACATTTTATATATATATTTATACATTTAAAAACTTACATTTTTTTTTTTTAAATGAACTTAAACTTATTAACTTCATTTTGTAAGTAATGAAGCAAGTTAACTAGAATAAAGTAAGTTTAAGTTGAAGTACTAAAATTACTAAAACTAAAACAAAAAATTAAAAATAAATGGTACTTTTTACAATAAATTAATAGGTGTAAAAAGATTTTTGGCTCAGAAATTGCTGGTAAATTTGGCATAAATGTAAGAATCAAGTAAAACATTAAACAAGAAATTTTGAAGTATGTAAAACATACTGTACTCTAATAATCTATTTTTTTTACAGCTTGTTTACTTATAACATTTTACAGTGCAATAATATATCAATAATACTAAAATAACACTGGGGATGGACTTTATATCTCTATATGTTTTTTACTTTTCTATACATTTATAAACTTACAAAAAAACAAATGAAAATTAGAAATTTTGTGTTGGCAACTAAATAGAATAAAATAAGTTGAAGTTGAAGTATTAAAATAACTAAAACTGGAGTAAAAATTAAGTTTAATCGAATCAAATCAGGTTAATAGAAATAAGAACAAAAACTAATTAAAATGACAAAAGCACATAAAGTTGCTAAAAATAAAAAAAATAAAAAAAGCTAGTTTTGACATTAACCCTTTAACTGTCACTCCCATTTTTGAACACAGACATAAAAATGCACTATCCAGACTTACATTTTTATAATTCATGAATGAAAACATTTTGTAATATGATTCTGATGTACACTCAAAAAAAATGATTTGTTGGACTTACATAAAAAAAGAGTGTCAAGTGGTTCCACGCAAGTGCATTGAGTAGTTTCTACAATTAACAATTTAGTTGAATGAACAAAAGAAATTCTGGTGAAGTTGACAAAATAATTCTGAGTACATACAACCCATTCAGATTTGTCACTATTACATTTTAGTTATATGTACATTTTACTTTGTAATGTTACGTTACAATTGTGAACAATCAATACGTAAGGTGAACACATTTTTTCAATTGATTTTATTCATTAACTTTTTGCCCTAAGTGGAAAACTTAAATAATCACAAGCATATTTTTTAGAAACAAAATGAATTTATTTTCTTTGCAAGGTTTTGCAATATACAAATGCCAAGAAATTGTAAAACATTTTTAATTCCACAGGTTCCTAGAAACAATTAGACAACATCAGTAGTTTAATAGTAAACATTCTTCACAAGGTCTTTTAAAGTGCAACTGCCTTCAAGAATTTGTAATAATCTTAGAAAAATATTACATTAAATGAATGGAATGTCTGTAGAAATTAAGCAGCATGCCCCAAAGTGCTACTGAACTCCATTTCCGATATTTCACATCTTTTAAGCCAACAGTAAAGGTAATATTTAAACTGGCCTCTATTTTTGTAAACCACAAACAGCTTAAATAACAGAGTTTGTTTCCACAAAAAAAAAAAAAAAAAAAAAAAAATCATCTTCTTACAATTCTTACTTCTTACAATAATTTTAATTTGAAAAATAAATAAAAGGAAAGCTTGCTCAAGACAGGCAGCATGCCACAAAATGCTACAGTGCTCAATTTTTGATATTTAAAATCTTTTGAGCCATTGGTAAAGAAAACATTAAAACTGGCCTCTATTTTTTGTAAAGTGCAAATAATTTTAACTTCAGTTCTTACAAACAAAACAGTCTGCTGAGGACAGGCAGCATGCCACAAAATGCTACAGTGCTCAGTTTTTGATATTTAAAATCTTTTGAGCCATTGGTAAAGAAAACATTAAAACTGGCCTCAATTTTTGTAAAACGCAAATAATTTTAACTTCAGTTCTTACAAACAAAACAGCCTGCTCAAGCAAGGCAGCATGCCTTTAAAAGCTCCATTTCAAATTTTGGTGCCATCAACAAGGTAACATTAAAACTGGCCCAATTAAATGTCACAGGTCTTCACAAAAAAAAAAAAAAAAAGAAAAAAACCAAATTCTGGATTCAACCAACAAGTTTGTTGTTGAGAACCTGTATTTTGTGTGAAAGTTTCTGTGCGTCAAGTCCCAGCAACACTTTCTGGAAAAACTCAAAAGTGTATTTCTGGTCTGATGGATAACTGAGATTCAAGCTGTATATCACTCCTAAAAGAAGAGCACAAGCCTTGGTGACATCGCCAAGATTCTGAAGAACTTTTACTCCCTCAACTATTAGTCCAACATCCAGTGGTGGGTCACAGGCTTCTGCGTCTTCAGGTTTGATGACGTAAATTCCAATTACAGTTTTGGCCATGTCTCTCTCTGAATTCTCAAAGTCTGCATCCTACAAAACACAAAAACAGTAACACTTTAATTGCATCAAAAAATGCAAGTTGTTTCACATCATTGTTTGTTTCCTGGGCAAGTCAATCTGGATTTCAAGGAACAATAAAGCCACCAGCAATTATAAAGCACCATTGATGCTACCACAACTGGACCCGAGTTACTTACAGAGCAATTCAGTTTAAGTTTTTCATTAAAAGCCTACTCTGCTGTGTTTGGTAGGGTCGTCAAAAGTACTGACTTTGTTACGTCCGTACTGAAATTTAAAGAAATGTGACTGTACAAGCATTTTATTTAAAATTTATTTTATTTTTTATTTTTTTCCGCAGGAATTTTGAGTGCTGTTGGGCGGATTCTGAAATATCGCTAATTTGGCCATAGTGTTTACACACTTGACAGATGACTGTGATTGGCTACAATGACCATCGCTTCACGCTCTTGACTGACCGCTCACACAGGTTAGCACAGTTGAGCGTTTGAAAGCCACGTCTACCAGCAGATCCGTCAGCAGTTCCTTAATATATCTGCTTACAGACAAATCAGCTGAGAGACACTGCTTTTTTACGTTCCCGTTTGAGAGCGTAATCCGTGTAAGCACTTGGTGAAGAGTGTGAAGCAATGATCACTGTAGCCAATCGCAGTCATATCCGTCAAGCGCGTGAACACTATAGCCAATCAGCGGTGTTTGAGAATCCGCTCAACAGCGCTGAATTCCCACGGGAATGCTGGTATTGCCACACTTTTTAAAATTTCAGTACTGACTGGTACTGATCGTCTAATGACAATACAATATTTATTATTAGTTTACAAAAGCCATGAGAACACTTACTGCATACTCCTTCATGAGATGTTGAGAGTTGAGAGGGTATCATTCTGTAGAAGAGTAGATACATTAAGTACAGACATTTACAAAACACCATAGTAAAGTGGAAATTATTCACAAGCATGATAATCACAGATAACAAACCTTGTCAATGGCAGCCATCAGTTCGCGTATTTTATGTCCTGCAATTCCTCCTTTCCTCCGGTAGATGCCCGCCCGCTTGCTTGTGTATCCATCCAGTTTTGACATAAATGTTTGAATTAGTGGGACGGTAGTGATTCGACTGAACTCAGCAGCTATCTGCAGATTTAAGACACATAAGATTATATTAAGGATAGCTTTCATGTTTAAAAATATATTCAGGGTCATTCAATGACATCTGAAACAAAGCATTTAGGCTAACTCTGCGTGGACATGAATAACTAAAACACAATTAGACATAAGGGAAATTACTTACTATTGGTTTCACCACTTAAAAAAAATTGAAGAAATATACAGTTATACCATCATATTTACCTCATGTTCAGAAAACAGAGCTGGTAACTTGTATGAACATAACTCTGTGAACACCAATATCACTTTTTCCTGGCGGTATTTAACAGGATGGTAAAGAATTATGAAATATTCATACCTGACAAAGTCACCACCATCTTCTTCTTCTTCTTCTCCTCCTCAACGTGGTTCGTGGTTCGTGCTTTCGTTTGTCTTCCGTTCCGTTGCACCGCCTCCAAGTGAGCAGCTACGGTATCCGCAAAGATCCAATCTTATGGGGTTTTGCGTTTTACTCAGCAATTTTAAGTTGGCCAATCAAACCTTTATTTAGTAAAGCCTACAGCGCTAAATTTTGTAGAAATAACATAGTTAACTTGTGTTAATTTAGTTACTTGCATTCTTTATGTATTGTGAACAATGGTGGGTGTAGTAAAACTAACAATAGTGAAAGTTCATTTTTTTGAGTGTACATTTTCCATGGTAATGCAATGTCTGATTTTAAAATGCCTTTCAAAGGATGAATTTTGAAATTTTAAGTTTTGAGCTGATATTTAATTTCTTATGATATCTAAAGTGTGATAGGGAAAAAGGCAATAAGAAAGTCTTTTGTGGCAAAGGTCAGATTTCATGTTATGATGTAGATTTTTTTAAGTTGCACTCTTGACATATATTAATCTATTACTTTTCCTACATAATTTGTAACACAAAAATATGGTAATATATCTATTTAGGAGTCTTAGACCATTCCAACGATGTATAGTTTGTCATGATTAGATTACACAGGGTGGACGGTGACAGTTAAAGGGTTAATAAAATAAATTGGTGTTAAAACATTTTTGGCTCAGAAATTGCTGATAAATTTGACATAAATGTAAAGAATCAAGTAAAACGTTAAACATTATACATTTGAAGTAGAAAAACTGAAATAGTGTTTTTTTTTTTTTTGGTAAAACACTGTACTCTAATGATCTTTTTTTATTTACAGCTTGTTATAACATTTTACAGTGTAATAATATATCAGTAATACTAAAATAACATTGGGGATGGACCTTATATCTGTAGATATTTTTTACTTTTCTATATATTTTATAATTTTATAAACTTAAATAAAAATTAGAAATTTTGTGTTGCCAACTAAGCAGAATAAAATAAGTTTAAGTTGAAGTATTATAAGTTTAATAGAATCAAATCAAGGTAATAGAAATAAGAACAAAAACTAATTAAAATGACAAAAGCACATAAGTTACTAAAAATAAAATTTAGATGAAAACTGAAATAAATAAATAAATAAATAAAGCTAATTATGACATATTAATCAAATTAATTGATGTTAAAACATTTTTAGCTCAGAAATTGCAAGTAAATTTGACATAAATAAAGAATCAGCAAGTAAAACATTGAATTAAACATGAATTAAACATGAAATTTTGAAGTAGAAAAACTGAAATAGTGTTTTCTTGTAAAACATACCGTCCTCTAATAATCTTTTTCTATTTACAGCTTGTTTACTTGTAACATTTTACAGTGTAATAATATATCAATAATACTGAAATAACACTGGGAATGGACTTTATATCTGTATATATATTTTACTTTTCTATATATTTTATAATTTTATAAACTTACAAAAAAAACTTAAATGACAATTAGAAATTTTGTGTTGGCAACTAAATAGAATAAAGAAAGTTTAAGTTGAAGTGCTAAAATTTCTAAAACTAAAAAAATAAAAGTAAAGCTTAATAAAATCAAATCAGAACAAAAATGAATAAAAATGACAAAAGCGCATAAAAAAGTTACTAAAATGAAAATGAAAACATAAAAAAAAAAAAAATTTGACATTAATAAAATTAATTGGTGTAAAACCATTTTTGACTCAGAAATTGCTAGTAAATTCGGCATATAAAGAATCAGTAAAAAAAAAAAAAAAAAACCCTTGAATTAAACATGACACTGAAGTAGAAAAACTGAAATACTATTTTCTTTTAAAACATACTGCAATAATTTATTTATTTTTATTTTTTTTTTAATTTACAACTTGTTTACTTACATTTTTTACTTGACTGTATTGTATCATTTTAAAAACTTACAAAAAAAACCCCAACAAATAAAAATTTGAAATTTTTGCAATGGCAACTAGCTAGAATAAAACAAGTTAAAGTACTAAAATTACTAAAACTTAAGTACAAATGAAGCTTAATAGAATCAAATCAAGTTAATAGAAATAAAAACAAAAACTAATAAAAATGACAAAAGCACATAAAGTTACTAGAAATAAAATAAAAATGAAAACTGAAATAAATAAATACTAATTTTGACATATTAATAAAATAAATGGGTAAAATTGTTTTTTTAATCAGAAATTACTAGTAAATTTGACATAATTATAAAGGATCGGCAAGTAAAATGCTGAATTAAACAAATTTTTGAAGTAGAAAAACTGAAATTTTATTTTCATGTAAAACACACTCTAATAATTACAGCTTGCTTACTTGCAACATTTTACAGTGTACTAATATATAAATACTAAAATAACACTGAATTCAGTGCAAGGTTTATATTTAAACTCCCATGAGCTTAAAAACAGCAAGCTGAGAATTAAGCAAAAACAAAATCACAGCAATTAAAATAATCAAGCAAAGCTGCGTTTATTTCCGTATATAGATAACAGCTTTTCTTAGATTTCATATTCGACAGTTCCTTTAACTTTTGGCCCAAAAACTTTTAGGAAATGCACAACAAACGAACAAGAGAATGAAAATATTCCTGGAATAGAAGCACAGCATGAGGCCTTTCTCTTGTGATTCAATTTTTATATTGTATTCAAAGCCCACGAACATTACGGAAACAGCTGCTCAGAACTTTCTTTAACCTCCCTAGAGTGAGCGGCACATTACGATCTGCAAATGTATATAAGCAAAGCTCAGATGTAAAGGGTAGCCGTGTTCGGATGGCTGCAGATGTAGTGTTGCTGGAGTCGCTTCAGGTAGGAGGTTTTTGTGCCCCCGTCGTTCAGCGACTGTAGTCTCTTTCCCAAGGCGCTGCACAAGTCAGCAAAGTAAATAATTCATCTTTCACGGCCCCTGTTCCTATTGCAAAAGATGAGACATCTTGTATTCTGCTCCACAGGAAGCGTTTGAGGTAGAGACAAATAGATGCTTGTGCAGTGGCATGCTTAAAGTTTTCTCAGGCTAAGTGACAGTTGCATAGGACAGCGCTCCCTAATAGACTGCAGAGCTGACAATAACAGAATGGGTCAGAATACTAAACGGGTATTGAGAGGGATAGTGCATTGTCACAAATGAAAAAGAAAGCAGTGGGAATGTCTGCCGGGATGCACTGGTGCACATCGCTAATAGATGTAATTGTGTCAATACAAGCTGCATGACAGTTGTTTGAACAACAGGAGCCAGATACACCAAACGGAAAATTCTGCTATTTTCTTCTTATTTTCTAACATTAACAGGGCTCGAAATGAACTTTTTTACTTGGTAGCACTGGTGCTCCCAAATTCAAAAAGTTAGGAGCACCAAATAAAATTTAGGAGCACCCAATGAATATTAAGGAGCACCACAACTGCCAATTGAGAGGAACGGCCAGCAACATCTTGATGATTAATAGCTTCACCAGTCAAATGGGCTGGTTTTGAAAGCCTTTTTTTTTTTTTTTTTTTTTTTTTTTTTTTTTTACATTATTTATTGCCGTAAAAAAGGGACAAGAAAGAATGAAAATATGAGTACATGAACAAGATGTTTATTTTCTCTATTACAGGTTAAACTCTCTGTAGCCATTTAAATTAGAGGCAACCACTGCATTTTTAAGCTTAATCCACACAAAGATGCTGCATGCATTAAACGTTTCTGATTTAAATTAGATTATAATTTTATTATCTGAAGCAAAAACGGAATGGTCTGACAGACTTTAGCTTTGTGAAGTTATGCTACATAAAACACCTGGGCCAAACCACACATGAAAGATAACTTACTCCAGTAATCAGGCGCTGTTTGACAGGCTTTTTATTTATTTAGTTATTTTTTTTGAGTGCGCACGCTTCAAATATAAGCGCATGTCAGAACAGCACGCGAATGAAATGTTTAAGCGGCAAGGTTTAAAGCACATGCAAATAATGTACTTGTGTGATTGCAAATAAGTGCAGTGTTTAGTAACATTTGGTGTGAATGTATGTCGCGTGAGACGGAGGCGCCAGAATGTGCACTGTAGCGCGATAGGCTTACTTTATTTCTTCAATAATAGCAGATCATAGGGATACTTTAATTGTCAAGAATCAAAAAATGTTCATGTCGCATACCCCTAATTGCAATGCAATGCAAATCCGGAACAGAGATTGGTTGAAAGAAAACGTTTGGAGCAAAAACCGGCCGGTTCCGAGTTCCAACGGAGCTCAATGTGAGCGATTGACGGCTAATATCTGAAATCTGCATTGAAGCTAAGAATGTAAAGATGAAGTTGATTCGGTTATGTAAGCTAATGTTGGATAGAACAGCTCACTGTATCAGCTCACAGCAGTCATATACTGTGCAGTACTTAGCGAAAATTTTGTAAAGAAATGAAAACAAGTCGCACCACAACAATTACTTGCACTCGCACAAATGCTCCCAAATATATTTTGAGGTTGCGCAGATTAAATTCCGGGAGCATATGCGACCAAAACGGTCACAATTTTGAGCCCTGATTAAGAAAAATTTTGTCATGTTCAGGCCATCCAAGATTTAGATGAGTTTGTTTCTTAATCGGAACAGATTTGGAGAAATGCAGCATCACTTGCTCACCAATGGATCCTCTGCAGTGAATGGGTGCCATCAGAAGAGTCTAAACAGCTGATAAAAACATCACAGTAATTCACACAACTCCAGTCCATCAATTAATGCAGGGGTTTAAAATAGGGCTGGGCGATATGACCAAAAAATTATTGCAATCATTTTTTTTTTCATATCAGTCGATATCGATAATTATCACGATAAATGCAACATTTTTATTTCTTTCAAGTTTAAAGGCAGATTTTTGCTACAGTGTGAAAGTTGTAAGAACCAGACAAATAATTGTTGTTTTAAGCTATTCTTTATGGTCAAAACATGACTAACATTTCATGTTTTTTGAATTCTTTATACTTTTTCCATTCGTTTTTTTCCTTAACAAAATAAATATCTTAATAAAAAAAAAAAAAAAAAATCTTAGTTCTACATGTTTTAATAAGTAATATTGTTTCAAGTCAAAAAAACAGGTTTGTGTTGCATGATAATATTAATAATAATAATAACATAAAAATATAAATGTTGTCTCTTAGAAATACACATTTGATAGTAGCTTGAGTTAGGATGCAAATGTGGATTTATGTTCATTATCAAAATCAGTCATATCTGTAAAAATTGTAGCAACCTTATTTTTATATGGTGAAATGTAATTATTCTGACTTTTTTTAAATTAACCCTTGGTCTTCCAAAGTATCATCCATAGATCGTGATAATTACAGTTAAAACCACAAATATAGCACCGCAATACCATGGCAAAAATATAATATGGCTCCTAGATATTTGTATGAAAAACAGTAGTCTAAATACATTTAGTATAAATGCATAAACACTATAGCTTCATCACAAAAAATACTGTAATTATATTTTATTACTCCTCCTTCAATACGTTTAATACATGTCTATGTTAATAATGTAATAAAATTAAACACAAATATACCCATATTTCTGACACAATACCACTGTGCAGTTAGTGCTACTGCGGTAAATCTATGGTAAATGATGGCGATTTGTAGATTAAAAAGCCTTTCGGCTGTATTTTTGCGCGCAGTGTTTCTCCTGTTTGTCAGCGCTTTTTGATCTGGTGATAAACCAAGTCATTTGTGTTCTTCACTGAATTCAAGCGCTTCACACTGGTGCTGTTTAGTGACCAAGACTCACGAGAGAGTGAATGCATCTGCTCTAGTAAGTTCACGCCGTGCAGCACTTTGAACTTTGATCCGAGTGGCGCGCTTTAAATGACTAGTGCTCTTTTGTTCCACCATTATATCGAACATTTATTGAACTCTTCTTATAATTTATCAAGGAAATTTATATTGCACGATAATTATTGTTATCGATTTATCGGCCAGCCCTAGCACAACATAATTTACAATATTTTCTAGAAAGTTGCACTAGCTTAGGGGAAAAAAAAACAAGATGCATCAGTGTATAAGTCACATTTTACTATTACTTTCAAAAATACTGTAAATACTGATAAATAAAGCAAAAGAGTAAGACATCATTCAGAATTAAAATAAACAAACTAATTGCACTTTCTGTCTTGTCTCTGTGAAGCTCTTCATGAAATGAAGAAAAACTCAGTGTTACTCTCCTGTCACAGACACGAGAAATAAATTTAAAGAAACCTTGAAGTGCCTGCTTTCAGGTGTTTACATTTTTCTTATTTGACATTAAATGCGTTATATAAGTCACTTTGAATTATAAATCAGAGCATGTTTCAGAAGGTAAAAAATGCAACTTGTAGTTCAGAAAATACAAGCAAATTGTTTCCTGGACCCCTTGGCTTTGGGTTATGGACCCCAGTTTCCCTGAAAATCCTGAATTAATATTCTGTGAAGTGAAAAGCTGCATGTTTGTAATAAACAAACCCATCATTAAAATGTTTTTAACTTTTAAAATGTCGCTTTATAATCCATAGCAATGCTTCCTCCATTGAAAAAGTCCATACTCTGTTGTCCTCTTACATCAAAATCCACCAGCATATGTGACCCTGGACCACAAAACCAGTCATAAGGGTCAATTTTTAAAAACTGAGATAAACATAATCTGAAAGGTGAATAAATAAGCTTTCCATTGATGTATGGTTTGCCAGGACAATATTTGGCCAAGATACAACTATTGAAAATCTGGAATCTGAGGGTGCAAAAAAATCAAAATATTGGGAAAATCGCCTTTAAAGTTGTCCAAAATGAAGTTCTTAGCAATGCATATTACTAATCAAAAATTAAGTTTTGATATATTTACTGTAGGAAATTTACTAAATATCTTCATGCAACATGATGTTTACTTGATGTAACTCCTAATGATTTTTGGCATAGAAGAAAAGTCAATCATTTTGACACATACAATGTATTGTTGGCTATTGCTACAAATATATCTGTAATGATAGATTTGGTTCTTACAAACTCACAGATATTCACTTTTACAAATTGTTAATTGATGGACTGGAATGATGTGGATTGCTGGATTATTGTGATATTTTTATCAGCTTTTTGGACTTTCATTCTGACGGCACCAGTATTAAATTTTAAAGCAATTTTTGCTTTAGTTTTAGTCATAGCCTTTTGACTAAAATGCCATTTAGTTTTAGTCATATTTTAGTCATCTGAATTGTTTTAATCTAGTTGTAGTCGACTAAATGTCACAAGATTTTAGTTGACTAAAACTACAGCAGGTTTAGTCGGCTAAAATCGAATAGGTTTATTTACTCATCAGTCAAAGTGCACCACTCAGACCGTTTATCCGCTCGGAATAAAGTTCAAACCGCGGCACGGCGCGAACTTGCTAGAGCACATGCGTTCACTAGCTGATGAGTCTCAGTCACTGAATGGCGCCAGTGTGAAGTGAAGTAGACTGCTGTTTTTCATACAAATACCTAGGAACCATATTACATTTTTACCATGGTACTGAGGTGCTATATTTGTGGTTTTAACTATTATCACGATCTATGGATGATACTATGAAAGAGCAATGGTTAATAAAAAAAAAAAACTCAAACAGAATTTCACCATATGAAAATGTGGTTGCTACAATTTTTACAGATATTACTGATTTTGATAATGAACATACATCTACATCTGCATCCTAACAGCTACTATCACATATTTATTTTGTTAAGGAAAAATGACTGGAAAAAGTGTATGAGTAAATTTTCAGCAAATTTTCATTGGTCAGTAGGCTATTCTGTCAAGAAGAATTTGAATTCCTGAAAAGAATGTTCTTAAAATCATCATTCATAACCTCCTTAAGATAGAAAAAACAGGTAACTTTTGTTGTGACTAAAATAGTGCACACATATTATGATTATCAGTGGCTACGTTTACATGCACAATTTTTGGTTCAATCAGACTGAATTAATTCCGATTGATGAATCTTAATGTAGTGTTTACATGAACGCTAAATAAAGTGATTGGGTTGATGTGCGTGTTTATATGTCACAAGCTTCAAATCGGAATAGTTTTTTTTTTTGGATATGCGCATACTGCGCACATATGGAGTTTCTCACTGTTTCCATATAATAACCTCTCTCCTACACTTTTTATTTATTAGTTTTTTAACAGCAGAATTAATATTTTTCAATTTCTAGATTAATATACAGTGGGTACGGAAAGTATTCAGACCCCCTTAAATTTTTCACTCTTTGTTATATTGCAGCCATTTGCTAAAATCATTTAAGTTCATTTTTTTTCCTCATTAATGTACACACAGCACCCCATATTGACAGAAAAACACAGAATTGTTGACATTTTTGCAGATTTATTAAAAAAGAAAAACTGAAATATCACATGGTCCTAAGTATTCAGACCCTTTGCTCAGTATTTAGTAGAAGCACCCTTTTGATCTAATACAGCCATGAGTCTTTTTGGGAAAGATGCAACAAGTTTTTCACACCTGGATTTGGGGATCCTCTGCCATTCCTCCTTGCAGATCCTCTCCAGTTCTGTCAGGTTGGATGGTAAACGTTGGTGGACAGCCATTTTTAGGTCTCTCCAGAGATGCTCAATTGGGTTTAAGTCAGGGCTCTGGCTGGGCCATTCAAGAACAGTCACGGAGTTGTTGTGAAGCCACTCCTTCGATATTTTAGCTGTGTGCTTAGGGTCATTGTCTTGTTGGAAGGTAAACCTTCGGCCCAGTCTGAGGTCCTGAGCACTCTGGAGAAGGTTTTCATCTAGGATATCCCTGTACTTGGCCGCATTCATCTTTCCCTCGATTGCAACCAGTCGTCCTGTCCCTGCAGCTGAAAAACACCCCCACAGCATGATGCTGCCACCACCATGCTTCACTGTTGGGACTGTATTGGACAGGTGATGAGCAGTGCCTGGTTTTCTCCACACATACCGCTTAGAATTAAGGCCAAAGAGCACTATCTAGCTCTATCATCAGACCAGAGAATCTTATTTCTCACCATCTTGGAGTCCATGCGGGCTTTCATGTGTCTTGCACTGAGGAGAGGCTTCCGTCAGGAGGGCTGCAGTGATTGTTGACTTTCTACAACTTTCTCCCATCTCCCGACTGCATCTCTGGAGCTCAGCCACAGTGATCTTTGGGTTCTTCTTTACCTCTCTCACCAAGGCTCTTCTCCCCTGATAGCTCAGTTTGGCCGGACGGCCAGCTCTCGGAAGGGTTCTGGTCGTCCCAAACGTCTTCCATTTAAGGATTATGGAGGCCACTGTGCTCTTAGGAACCTTAGGTGCAGCAGAAATTTTTTTGTAACCTTGGCCAGATCTGTGCCTTGCCACAATTCTGTCTCTGAGCTCTTCAGGCAGTTCCTTTGACCTCATGATTCTCATTTGCTCTGACATGCACTGTGAGCTGTAAGCTCTTGTATAGACAGGTGTGTGGCTTTCCTAATCAAGTCCAATCAGTATAATCAAACACAGCCGGACTCAAATGAAGGTGTAGAACCGTCTCAAGGATGATCAGAAGAAATGGACAGCACCTGAGTTAAATATATGAGTGTCACAGCAAAGGGTCTGAATACTTAGGACCATGTGATATTTCAGTTTTTCTTTTTTAATAAATCTACAAAAATGTCAACAATTCTGTGTTTTTCTGTCAATATGGGGTGCTGTGTGTACATTAATGTGGAAAAAAAAATGAACTTAAATGATTTTAGCAAATGGCTGCAATATAACAAAGAGTGAAAAATTTAAGGGGGTCTGAATACTTTCCGTACCCACTGTACATATAAACCGCTGTGCTGTGCTGGTCATATTTATCACGCAGTAAAAATGCCCCTCCCTCTGCCCAAAATGAGTTGCCTGTGGATGAGAATCCGAAAAAAGAACTGGTGGGAGGTTGCTGCTCCACGTCTTTTAATAACAGGCCACGCATTTATACAACACTTTATTCCAAAGGAATAACCGCTCGTTCCACGCATCATGCGGCATTACGCTATTTCTGCGTCATTGCACATGCGCAGTCCTTTCGGTTTCGGTTTTCAATCCGATTGAGTGTTTACATACACTCTCAAAATTTCATTTTGATCGAGCTCAGTTGGATCGATTAAGGTGTTTACTTGAACGTTTTTCAGTCCGATTAATTCAATACGATTACAAATGGATTATTTGGGTGCATGTAAACTTGTAACTTGTAACGTAACACATTACTTTTCAATTTATAGGAACTTGTGGTACTTTTTCAAATAAGTAACAAGTTACTTCGTTTCCCATTTATTCTCTGACAGCTCTCCTTCCCTTGTGTTGAGAGAAATCAGTAGTAAGTGCAGAGGCACTTCCTTCAGCCTGAGGCTTATTCATTCACTTTTGGAGTGCAAGGGCCTTTACAGTTGCCAAAAATACAACTTTTTTTTTTTGTTATTAAAAATAAATAAACAAACCCAGCTCAGGTGACAAAAAGCAGCGAAAGAGTAACGTCATGCATTACTAAAAGTAACCGAGTAATGGAATTTGTTACTTTTTAATGTAGTAACACAATATTGTAATGCATTACTTTTAAAAGAAAGAAGAAAGTGTGTTTTTTTTTTTGTATTATTGTTATTAAAAGTTGCTCTGTAAGACAAAATTCAACAACAATCAGCTAATACCAAAGCTCGTTATTTTCATCTTTATCAAAACAAAAAAAGATGTTCTTAAAATAACTGAAAACTTTTTCAAGATTTCTTTTAGAATTTATTTGACGACATTTCTTAACTTTTTTTCTTAAGAAGATTTTCATGAAACCGGCCACAGAGCTGCATTTCCTTCCATCTAAGCTCATGCAGTAGTCTTTTTTTCCCCAACTGACACCTGTCAAATTGAAGAACTTTCTAGACTTTCCAGTCTGGACGTGACAGTCCTTCATACCAGAAGCAAAACTCAGTTACCCAGCATCTTCTGAGGAGCGTCAGTGACATGATTAAGAAGTCCAGTGTGTCTCCACAGAGTCCTGACCGGATGAAAAGAATAACCTGTGGTGTCAAAAGCAGAGGCGGAAAAGAAAGTCCGAATAATGAGAAAATGTATTGTAACGTCAAGCGGCCTCTCTAGGGAGGGTGTCTTTGACGCAAGGTATTAAAATGTACAAATACCTGACATAGATTTTCCCATTGGGGAAAGTTTTTCCTTTCAGAAGTGTTCCATTACCAAAAAGACAGGGTGGAAACACGTCCGCCTGCACCTACAGTATGACGAGCCACTTTCTATTTTAAGACTTTATGCAACCGTGGGGGATCGTAACCTTTTAGTGATTACCATGCAATTATGAGTCATGTACTTGTGAACGGCTTGGTCCACAGTGACCCCTCACAAATGATGAAAAATTCACACAAGGGAATCGGCTGTTCAGATTATGTTGTAATAATAGCTTGCAAGTTGTGTAATGTAACATAACATAGAGCTGTTGGTATGGATTTGCAGGTGATTGGGCTGGACCATTCAAACATGATATGTGATTTTTCTCGGCTATTACAGATTGCATGGCTGAACTTCACATAAAAGGCTGCACTTCACTCTGTGAAGAGATGCCCTTGAAGCGTATTTAAGATTCATATGATAGATTTTTTTACATCTCTGCAATGTTAGTAGGTTTTTTTTAGTAGAGTAAAATCAGTAATGATTTATTGTTCAATGACTTTGTTCCATCGTAACATGAATGAAGTCTTTAGACCTCAACGTTGTTAAAACCTTTTTTTTTTTACTTTCAGTCAAGACTGCCATTTTATGGACAAGCTCCCCTTTTCTGTTTAAAATTAAATTACAGTTTACAGTTGTTTTTTTTTTTAATTTGTAAGTCCCTTATAAGGCAGCAGTTAGTTCCTCAAAAAATACAGTAAAATCAGAAATATTGTGAAAAATTGTTTCAATATAAAGAAACTGTTTTATATTGTAATAAAATTAAATTTAAAATATAATTTTTTCCTGTGATGCAAAGATTAATTTTTTAGCGTCATTACTCCAGTCTTCAGTGTCACATGAATTGCTGGGGAATATGTATATGTGTATGTATATATGTATCTATGTATGTGTGTATATATATATATGTATGTGTATATATGTATTGGGGAATATGTATACGTGTGTGTGTGTGTATCTATGTATATATATATACATGTGTGTATAAACACATTTGTGGTTCTCTTATTTTCATTATTATTATTTTTTTTATTATTAAGGCTACATTTGTTTGATCAACAATTCAGTAAAACAGTAATATTAATAATTAATATTCTTGTGAAAACCATAATGCATATTTTTTTTATGATTCTTTGATGAATAGAAAGTTCAAAAGAACAGCATTTATCAATTTCATGGGGGAAAAAACCCTAACCTTAATGACCCCATTTTTTGTTTGGTCAGAATAAATAAATTAATAAATAAATAGATACATACATAACAGAAACCTCATTTCTGAACTGTAAAAAAATGTTATATGGAATCAATGTATTTGAAATTGATTTTTACTTTTTAATATTAGTATTAATGTAGTGTTAGTATTAGTAAGTTTTTACTGTCTATTTTGATCAGTTTTATTGCTAAAATAAAGTTCTTATTGAATAACTTTTAATAAATTTTAATTTTTAATGTTATTTTAATTTAATTAAAAAAAAAAAACTTTTCTTTAAATTTTAATTGGAAAAATGCAAAATTTAAATTAAATTTAAAATGCCTTCTGAATTTAATTCCCTGTAAAATTCAGCATTACACTGTGACAGACTTACAAACAATCTGTGCTGAAATATGCTATTCAAAATGTCAAGATGAGGTTGAAATGATCCCGGATGCTGCTAAAAATAAATCAAGCCCTTCGACTTTAACGTTAAGATCCTTTGGAAGGATCTGCAGAGCACCAGGTGCTCCACACAGCCAGAAAAAGCTCAAGTTTGGCTGATTTTCCCAACACATTTTCCTCTTAACATTAGTTTTTAATATACCTATCCAGCTTTCTCAGTATTATCAGCGTGACTGGCTGGGCCAAGTTTCTGCACACAATATGTGCATCATTAACATGTAAACAAGCTGATGCATTCATCTTCCTGTCCTCAGAAAGTTCACAAAAAGTTGTTTTTGAACAAGTTTCGATACATTTTCGGCTGGGAACGACGTTTTGAGTTCTGAAAATTACAGTATGCTTTTATATTCCAATAAAATCTGAAAAGGTCGTGAAAAATGACCCCTCTGTATTTTGTACACCTCTATAAGGTCCTTCAGCTTTCAATCTTCTCTCCGACAAAGATCTATCATCTAGCAAACTGGCTGTGAAGCTTAAGCCTTTACACATAGCTGTTATTTTTAGTCTGATGTTTTTGTGAACATACCTTGAAACCGCTCCAAGGATGAATAGCCATCTGGATCACTGAATAATAGACACATCCCTCCTGCACTGGCTTTAAACACGCCGTCTCGCCATGTGGAAACGAACCTGCAGGGTTATGACTAAAATAAGGCCTGTGTTACCTTTGATGCTTCACTTCTGTCTTGCTGTGACTGAGCAATATGAGAGATCATTGTGGTCAGAGAAGCTGTAATGAGAAAGAAACCGCTCTGTTCTGCACAATTTGGAGCAAAGCGTTTTAACAGATAACGGTCAATTTGTTATACGTTGCTGGGAATGAAACGTATCTCGTACAACGATGTTGTTAAACAAACTGCAGTTCGCACTGTTCCGTTTTACCTAGTATTAATTATTGATCAGATAAAAAGAAGCACAAAGGGAATTGCGAGTCAATATTTAATCAAGAGCGCCTGCCTGGATCTAGATGGGTGCGGAGAAGGGCATCATTATAACACACAGGCAGTCCACCATCTATGATGGGATTTCATCACACTGTTTCTTTGGTCAAACAACTCAGGGGAATTTTCAATGTTGTACATGGACAGCATTACAAATGGGTGTCCCCAACAGTATGTCCTCATTCCTCACGCTGCCTTTTCATAATGAAGAAGGGGTGAGAATGAAAAAAAAAAAAAATAAAAAAATCTGAAATGAGATGACAAGGTCTTCCAGGATGAAAGCTGTTGACCTTGTGTTGGCTGTGATTGGCTTCAGATGGCATAATTTGGTCCAGTGTAGCCTCCATCTTCCCTGTAACAAGTGAGAAAACAGAAACATAAATATGATATGGGCAAAAATGAGTTTGCTCTTTGGAAAGGTGGCAGAAACAATGCCTTTTGTATTTATTGCACTGAATGTGGACTGCATATCCGCAGTTTCTGCCTGATCTGAGCCGTGAGACTTGTGAATGTTAGTATAACTGAATATAATATGGTTGATTCAGTAATAATAAATATACATATATACATATGGGTACATATGGAAGCCTGTTTCCGCCACTGAATAAAAAGTAAAAAAAAAAGTAATTGCCACATTTTATCTCACAATTCCGACGTCTTTTTCTCAGAATTGCGAGTTTATGCCTCTCAATTCTGACTTTATATCTCGCAATTGCAAATTCTGAGAAAAAAGTCGGAATTCTACGTTTTCATGTAAATTTTGACTATGTTTCTCACAATTGCGAGTTTATATCTCACAGTTCTGAGAAAAAAGCCAGAATGTGTTTTTATCTCACAGTTCTGACTTTATAACTCGCAATTGAGAGTTTATATCTCACAATTCTGAGAAAAAAAGTCAGAATGTGTTTTTATGTCGCAATTGTGACTTCATTTCTCCCAACTGCTATTTAATATCATGCATATCTCGCAATTCTGACTTTATTTCTCACAATTGTGAGTTTAAATCACGTAAATTCTAAGGAAAAAGTCTAATCTTGGAATTGTGACTATTTCTTGCAATTGTGAGGTTATATCACACAATTCTGACTTCATTTCTCGCAGTTGTGAGTTTATATCAAACAATTCTGAGAAAAAAGTCAGATCTGAGTTTTTATCTTGCAATTCTGACTTTATAACTCACAACTGGGAATTGGAATTGGAATTCTGAGTTTAAATTTCAATTTTGAATTTATTTCTCGCAATTGCGGGTTTATATCTCACGATTCTGAGAAAAAAGTCAGAATGTGTTTTTATGTCGCAATTGTGACTTAATTTCTCCCAACTGCTAGTTAATATCATACAATTCTGAAGAAAAAGTCAGAATTCTGAATTTGTATCTCTTAATTCTGACTTTTTCTTGCATTTCTTAGTTTATATCATGCAATTTTAACTTTATAACTCGCAATTGCAAGTTTATATTTCACAATTCTGAAAAAAAAACGTGTAATTTTGAGTTTGTATCTCACAGTTCTGACTTTATTTCTCACAATTGTGAGTTTAAATCATGCAAATTTTAAGGAAAAAGTCTATATCTTGCAATTCTGACTTTACAACTTGCAGTTGTGTGTTTATATCGCACAATTCTGAGAAAAAAGTTGTAATTCTGATTTTTTATCTCGCAATTCTGACTTTATTTCTCACAATTGTGAGTTTAAATCACGTAAATTCTAAGGAAAAAGTCTAATCTTGGAATTGTGACTATTTCTTGCAATTGTGAGGTTATATCACACAATTCTGACTTCATTTCTCGCAGTTGTGAGTTTATATCAAACAATTCTGAGAAAAAAGTCAGATCTGAGTTTTTATCTTGCAATTCTGACTTTATAACTCACAACTGGGAATTGGAATTGGAATTCTGAGTTTAAATTTCAATTTTGAATTTATTTCTCGCAATTGCGGGTTTATATCTCACGATTCTGAGAAAAAAGTCAGAATGTGTTTTTATGTCGCAATTGTGACTTAATTTCTCCCAACTGCTAGTTAATATCATACAATTCTGAAGAAAAAGTCAGAATTCTGAATTTGTATCTCTTAATTCTGACTTTTTCTTGCATTTCTTAGTTTATATCATGCAATTTTAACTTTATAACTCGCAATTGCAAGTTTATATTTCACAATTCTGAAAAAAAAACGTGTAATTTTGAGTTTGTATCTCACAGTTCTGACTTTATTTCTCACAATTGTGAGTTTAAATCATGCAAATTTTAAGGAAAAAGTCTATATCTTGCAATTCTGACTTTACAACTTGCAGTTGTGTGTTTATATCGCACAATTCTGAGAAAAAAGTTGTAATTCTGATTTTTTATCTCGCAATTCTGACTTTATTTCTCACAATTGTGAGTTTAAATCACGTAAATTCTAAGGAAAAAGTCTAATCTTGGAATTGTGACTATTTCTTGCAATTGTGAGGTTATATCACACAATTCTGACTTCATTTCTCGCAGTTGTGAGTTTATATCAAACAATTCTGAGAAAAAAGTCAGATCTGAGTTTTTATCTTGCAATTCTGACTTTATAACTCACAACTGGGAATTGGAATTGGAATTCTGAGTTTAAATTTCAATTTTGAATTTATTTCTCGCAATTGCGGGTTTATATCTCACGATTCTGAGAAAAAAGTCAGAATGTGTTTTTATGTCGCAATTGTGACTTAATTTCTCCCAACTGCTAGTTAATATCATACAATTCTGAAGAAAAAGTCAGAATTCTGAATTTGTATCTCTTAATTCTGACTTTTTCTTGCATTTCTTAGTTTATATCATGCAATTTTAACTTTATAACTCGCAATTGCAAGTTTATATTTCACAATTCTGAAAAAAAAACGTGTAATTTTGAGTTTGTATCTCACAGTTCTGACTTTATTTCTCACAATTGTGAGTTTAAATCATGCAAATTTTAAGGAAAAAGTCTATATCTTGCAATTCTGACTTTACAACTTGCAGTTGTGTGTTTATATCGCACAATTCTGAGAAAAAAGTTGTAATTCTGATTTTTTATCTCGCAATTCTGACTTTATTTCTCACAATTGAGAGTTTATATCACACATGTGACTTTCTAACTCGCAATTGCGAGTTTATGTTTCATAATTCAGAGTAATACCCCCCACCCCCCTTTTTGTATTATTTATTTATTTATTTATTTATTTATTTATATAGTGGCAGAATTGGTCTTTCATAGTTTACATGTACATACTACCACATGGTAAAAATGTTTTTATTTGCCTTATAATTCTTACAGTTTAGGAATTATGTTTCTGTTATTTATTCATTAGTTTGTTCATTCAAACAAAAAAAAAAAAAAAAAAAAAAAAAAAAGGGGGTCATTAAGTTCCCCCTCCCCCCCCATGAAATTTATTATTTATTAATATTTATTAATATTACTGTTTTACTGAATTGTTGATCATACAAATGCAGCCTTAATGAGAATAAGAGAAGCACAAAGGTGTGTTGATAAGAGGAATATATATATATATGTGTAATATATATATATATATATATATGTGTGTATGTATGTATAATATTATAACTATTAAATTTTCACTGTTTCACTAGGTAGAATTAAAATGATAGATTATTATATTAAAAGTTTAAGTCTGTTTCGAGCTGCTACTGTTGTGCTGCAATAATGAAACAAGTACTTAAAACATTTTAATGGATTTGTTTTCATGAACTAAATTACTTTATGATAAAGAAAATACAACAATTTCCACTCAATGAGTTTGTTTTCTACTTAAATGATGCTGTTATAATATCTAGCATATTGATTCTGGTAGTAAGTGTCAGCGTAACAATTTCAGCGCTGGGCAAATTAAATGTGCTCATCATGACAACTTTATGGAGAATAGCAATTGGATCATCAGCCTCAGTCTACGGATCAGTACATAAGTAATCAGATGGTCAGGCACTCCATTGAGCTTCTCAGATCAGATTCTTGAAGTGAATGCTGTCCAGGTGTTGAGCTAAGACAGAAATCACGCTTGATCCTTAAACACAAATCAATACATTCTGTGCTTCATTACTTCAGGGTATATTTTGAAAGCTGTAGCATGAATTATTGAAGAGTTGTGTTTGTAGCTAGCACCCGATTTTAGGATAGATAATATGTTGAATGCACAGTGCTAAGAAGCTCTTAAAGAAGTGTTTCACTCAAAATTTAAAATTCATCACCCTCAGGCCATCTAGGATGTAGATGTTTCAGAACAGATTTGGAGAAATGTAGCATTATATCACTTGCTCACTAATGGATCCTCTGCAGTGAATGGGTGCCGTCAGAATGAGAATCCAAACTGCTGATAATCCACAAGTAATCCATACAACTCCATTCTAAAAGCTGGATGTTTGCAAGAAACAAATCCACTTCAAACCATTATTTCCATTGAAAAAGTAATCTCATCTGAAGCAGGAGAGAAATATGCACAGATCAAGCACTGTTTACAAGTGAAAATGGTCCAAAACAGTTCTAAACAAGTATCAGTAGATTACGATTCCGCATTTTACTAGTACCGGTACTTTAAGAATGCATTTTAATAATTTCCGTATGTCTACATCCGTCTACTACACACATACGCGTGACACTCGCTGTGTTTTCTGCCTCTGCCTCAGTCTCTGCTGCCTCAATAACATAATCTCTAGAACTGCTCTGAGAGTCACTTCATGAGCATTTTACCGTTTCTTTTGCAGAAAATTATCGTCATATAATGAAGACCATAAAGGTCTTCACAGCAACTCGTCAAAATAAAATTTTGGTTTTACTTGACAGTCAGAAATATATTATTTTTATTACTTAAATGCAAAGATAGTACTACTACTACTAATAAAAATATTAATAAAAACAACGTTTAAGGAATATTTACCAGAAAAAAATATATATATATTTACCAGAATTTATTTACCAGAAAATTGTAAATACACAACAAAACTAAATTTATTAGACATGCTTTTGATTATTAAAATGTAATGAAACTATTAAAATAGAATCCAGAAAATTTATGGAAAACAGAGATTCACAAATTCACTGAATTTAAGAAAAATAATAAAACATATTTCATAGGGCTATAAAAACATGTAATTTTTGTTAAACTTTTAATAAATTGCTGTTAAATTCTGCAAGTTTCATGATTTCAATTAATTAGACATGCTTTTTGCTAAATATTTTTTATGTAACCATTAAAATAGAGTCTAAAAATTAAAATGGAATTTAGGAAAAGATAAAACAGATTTCATAGGGCCCTCTTTGTTTCATTTGTGTCTTTGTTTTATTGTAGTTATCCTTTAGTTTGTTACTTGCATCTAGGTTCTTATTATTAATAACAAAGATAAAATAACAAAAAATGACATGATATAAGTTGTTGTTGTGAAAATGACTATATCATGAAATAAGATTTGGCTTTATCCTTTAAGCTAACATACCAATATAGCAAAGATCCCTACATACCTGTAGGCTTGGTAGTTGTTCACCATAATCCTGTGTAGTGGCAATGGCATGTGATTATTATTACTTTATTTATTTATTTATTTTAAAGGGGGGATGAAATGCTTTGCCTTAATATATAAAATAACTATGATCTCCTTTTGGATCATCTATTATTCAATTACTTTTCCTGTTGTTCTGTTTTTTAATGGTATCGGTTCAGTAGTAGTAGATATTTTAGTCAGGTATTGTATCAAAGACAAAATTTTGGTATCGTGACAACACTAGTTTGGACTCTCATTCTGACGGCACCCATTCACTGCAGAGGATCCATTGGTGAGCAAGTGATGTAATGCTACATTTCTCCAAATCTGATCTGATGAAGAAACAAACTCATGTATGTACATCATGGATGGGCCTGCAGAATATTTTAACAAACTTATTTCTGCTATGTTTCTGCTATGCTTTTTTTTTTTTTTTTTTGCAGTGCAATGATATTCATGCACTGAAAAATAGGTGCACAAACAATGTTCACTCAGAAATTGCTGGTAAATTAAAAAAAAAAAATTACAAAGAAACAGCAAGTAACAGACATAAATGTCACATTTTGAAGTAGAAAGACTGAAATAGGATTTTCTTGCAAAACCTGCTTCAGTAATCCTTGATTTACAGCTTTCAAAAATCATTTTTACAATCCATTTTTACATGTCCAAAGGCCACTGATTACATCAGTGAACATAGACAGTGGCTACAAACTCCATCAGACTGAAAAAGCACATCAACGGCAGACAGACAAGATCAGAGAGATACAACAAAAGAGAATGTGGCCTCTAACCGGAGTCCTAGAGAGAAAAACAACTGCAGTTTTTTGGAGGCAGCCTCTCACTGGGGTTGGATCACGAAGGACAGATAGATTCAGAGGGGATGTCAGGATGAAAGAGTGCCGCAGGTGACGGGCCAAAAGGTTAGGAGAGATGAGGTATAGGGAAGCAATGCTGGGGGCTGCAGAGGCAAACAGGAAGTGCTGCAGGTGCAGCAGTGGCCAACACATCTGGCACAAGGATGAAGATGACAACAGGAAGTAGCAGTAGAGCGGCGGGAGGGTGGAGAGAGAGATGAGGGCAGACGAGGACAACAGAAGGAGGACGGGGAAGGGGAGGGTCATCGATGTCATGATGTGAGGAAATACAATGCTGAACAAAACTTATTACATACATGTGATCTCACATTACCACACCTGTGCAACCATAGTGGCAAATGCCAGACGCTAGATGAGAAAAGATCAGATTCTTTCAGTCACCTGCGCTGGTGGAAATGAATAATATAACACTTCGAAAATATCAAATGAAATGCCAGAAGAGGATGAGGTTATGCTTTGAGCTGGAAATATATTTACCTTGTTGAAATAGCTCTGCCTTGTTGTAGCTGCCATGTTTGCAATTACAAGAAGTTTCCATCTACATTGAATTGATCAAAAGTGATATTTATAATTAAAAAAAAATGTAGCATGGTTTATTAAGCAAGTTATTAAGCTGCTTTATTAAGCAACACAATAAATAATAAATATTAAAATTAATAAATAAATAATAATGATAAAAGAAATAAAATAAATTAAATAAATAAATAATAAAATTAATAAATGCTTCTTAACCATCAAATCATCATATTATAATATATGATATGGAAATATATTTACCTTATTAAAATAATATACCTATCTAATAAATCTTTTTGAAGATGGCAGATATGCAATGATTGATAACTAAATATTAAATTAGTACTTTTTATTATTTTTCATTATTATTTATCATTTTTCAAACTGTAGTTTTTGGTGAAATACAGCATGAATTAATGTCTTGTTAATTAAATGCATTGAAAATTGTTAGTAAAAAGTTTTGCTGTTGAAAATTAAATTAACTGAAAAAAAACTGGAATTGAAAAATTGATGATAAAAGTATTGCTCAAATACTACACTTTAAAAATGATTTTGTTGAAGTTGTAAATAAAACGATAAAAAAGATTATTGTAATACATTTAAAAAATACTAACTTTATACTTCAAATTTTCACATGTATTCAATACTTGCTTGTAATTTACTAGATTTTTGTTGTATTTATAGTATTTAATGTTTATTTATTTTTCAAGCATCATATTTCAAATTTTAATGTATAAAAGTAAATACTTAAACTGACTACAAATTTAACAAGGTTAGACTGACTTACAGTAGTATCAGTAATAAGTAAAGGGTGCTATATTTTAATAACTGAAAGTGTCCAAAATAGGAAAAAATCTTATTTTTTCTTTCTTTTCTTTTCTTTTCTTTCTTTCTTTCTTTCTTTCTTTCTTTTAGTGTTGGAAATAATGTGAAACAATGTTGAGTAAACATAAAAATGTTCATTATATATGCAATAATTACAAAACTTTTTTGTTAACTGTTTATTGAATTTTCTTCTAATAACAGTAATATAAAACAAAAAGCAACTGTGCAAATTTAGAACCCACCCCAACCCATCCCACCCCTGGTAAACTTCAAACAAAACAAAACAAAAAAGATAAAAGATAAAATAAAATACAATGTAGACCTTAATAAATAAATAAATAAATAAATAGATAGATAGATACTGTAGATAGATAGATAAATAAATAAATAAATATTAATAAAATACTTTTTACAAAGATTTTAGAAAAGATGACATAACATTAAAAGCTGAATGCCATAAATGTACAGTTTTCACATTAGATCCATGAAAATGAGAAGTTGAGAGTTCTATTGATATAATGTCCAACAAATACACCGTCCAGGTTCGTCTGTCCATTGTGTGAGGAGAAATAATTGCAAAACTTAAGTAAGCGCATGATTCTTGTCCAATCATCCAGCTGAACAAACAACACAAAGTTTTCAGCTCCACAAACTGAGCGGAAGTCAGCTGACGTGTGTTCTTGACTTCAGTGCTTTGCATTTGTCTGACAGAACAAGTGAATTAACAAACGCTGCAGTTTTGAAGAAAACATAAACATAAAAATGATATATTGCTGTAATTTCCCATTTATTTCATTTGAAATGTTTAATTTGTTATGTAAAACAGTTGTGTGACACTAAGCAGAGTTTGGCTCATTATCAGCACAAAGGTATGTTTATGGTTTATTGTATCATAAATCATATACTAACGTCCGGGACACTGAAGACTGGAGCAAATAGTTACTGAAAATTTAGCTTTGCATCACAGGAATAAATTACATTTTTAATCATATTCAAATAGAAAAGTTCTTTTAAAATGTAATGTTTAACAATATGACTTTTTACTGTATTTTCATCAAATATGCAGCCTTGGTGAGCAAAAGAGATGACTTAATAGAAAACTAAAAGATGGCTTTCAAAAAAGAATAAAATAATTTTTAAAATAAAATGTTTTTTATTTTTAAAAGTTAAAAAGTTTTATTCTAGCTTCATGCATTATTTTTTAATCAAAATTTAATTGCGGGTATGTTTTATTAAAATAGCAACATTTTGAACAAAAAGCTGAGAAAATCTTAAGACTACATCTTAAGGATTGGATTCAGTTCGATGATCAAAACATAGATGGAGTAGATCAACAACCCAAAGCTTGCACAGTCCTAAACTGGGTTGACATTTCATGTGGTAACTTTGATTTATATGCCTTTAAAGGAGTAGTTCACTTCCAGAACAAAAATGTACAGATAATGTACTCCAAGATGTTCATGTCTTTCTTTCTTCAGTCGTAAAGAAATTGTTTTTTGAGGAAAACATTTCAGGATTTCTCTCTCTCGCTTCGGAACAGCAGAGTGTAAAATACCGAACTGAAATGATAGTATGGAACCATTTGAAATAAAATATATACTGGTATTTTTCCAGTACTGGTATTCCGCACATCCCTTATATATATATATATATATATATATATATATATATATATATATATATATATATATAAACATATATTGTTACTCTCACCTCCTCAGATGCGATGCTCATGTGGGTTGTCAGATTGAGGACACACAACAGGAACAAGCGCAAATTGACAATGGAAGACAACAAGCCTTACAATATAAGTTTTTGAGTTGATTTATCCACGTTTTAATATGCCTCTGGTCATAGAACTTTTAAATGAATGCCAAAGCTTTTTAGGTCGGCTAGAATCTGCGAACTCTGATCCATTTCATTTACTGCCTTTCTTTGGCTTCAGTATGCTGTATATTCCACCAACTGGCAAGCTGGGGTGTCCAAATACTACTGGTTAAACTGGCAGTGGGCCAAAAATGCTAACTTAGAATGTTTCTTAAATACCTGTGAATGAATTGTAGTGTTTTTATGCTTTGGTACATTAAAAAAATGACATCCAGCATTTTTAAAACTAAATTATCCATGTGTTTCTGACGCTGGAATCCTGCTGAAGTCCTACTGAGCATTCTTTACTCTTCTATTAGTTCTGTTGTCGACATGTTTTTGGCGGGTGACTAAATAAACGTGTTGTCGTGACAGCCCTAATTATAAAACAGTCAAATGCTCTGAACAAACAAATAATCCTCTGATATAGTCAATTAGATATAGATAGAGTCAATCAGTTTGCTGCCTTGCATGACTTCAATATGCTGTGTTTCCTACCAACTGGCAACCCAGGGCATCGAAATACTATTGGTTAAACTGGCATTAGGCAGAATCAAACAGACCAAAACAAAAATAAACATTCTGAAATGGAATGCATATTTTCAAAGTGGAATAACTGGCTGTAACATTGTTTTTTGGAGATACAAATATGTGACCCTGGACCACAAAACCAGTCATAAGGGTCAGTTTTTTAAAATTGAGATTTATACATAATCTAAAAGCTGAATAAATAAGCTTTTCCATATGGCTTGTTAGAATAGAACAATAATATTTTGCCAAGATACAACTATTTGAAAATCTGGAATCTGAGGGTGCAAAATCAAAATATTGAGAAAACCTCCTTTAAAGATGTCCAAATGAAGTTCTTAGCAATGCATATTACTAGTCAAAAATTAAAGTTTTGCTATATTTACAGTAGGAAGTTTACAAAATATGTAAATGTATTATGGTGTTTTTATGCTTTGGTACAGTCAAAAAATGACATACAGCATATTTAAAAAAAAAATAAAATAAAATAAACCATTTACATGTTTCTGACGTTGGAATCCTACTGAACTTTCTTTACTCTTCTATTTGTTCTTTTGTCAACATGTTTTTGGCGGTTGACTAAATAAATGTGTTGTAGTGACAGCCCTGATTATAAAACAGTCAAATGCTCCGAACAAACAAATAATCCTCTGATATGGTCCGGCATGCAGTATGTAATATTGACTAGTGGTTGAAATGGGTACTGCAGTCCCAATTCAAAATATTGTTTCTCCCGCCTCTTCCTCCTCCTCAGACGCCGGAGCATGCGGGTTGCCAGATTGTGGAAACATACAGGAATGGAATTGAAGGTGTTCCTTACACTGAAGTTTATAAGTTGTTTTATCCGCATTTTAAGGAGCCTCTGGTCGTAGAACTTTAAATGGATGCCGAGGCTTTTTAGGTTGGGTAGAATCTGCAGTGTCTGAGTTAATTAGTTTGCTGCCTTACATGACTTCAATGCGCTGTGTTTTCCACCAACTGGCAACCCAGGGCAACAAAATACTATTGGTTAAACTGGCATTAGGCAGAATCATACAGACCAAAACAAAAACAAACATTCTGAAATGGAATGCATATTTTCAAAGTAGAATAACTGGCTGTAATTGTAATTGTAATTGTTTTTTGGAGAAACAAATATGTGACCCTGGACCACAAAACCAATCATATGCGTCAGTTTTTTTAAATTGAGGTCTATACATCATCTGAAAGCTGAATAAATAAGCTTTCCATTGATGTATGGTTTGTTAGAATAGGACAATAATAATTTGCCAAATTACAACTATTTGAAAATGTGGAATCCGAGGGTGCAAAATCAAAATATATATAAAAAAAAAAAAAAAAAAACGCCTTTAAAGTTGTCCAAATGAAGTTCTAAGCAAAAATGACATACAGCATATATACACACAAAAAAATGTACATGTTTCTGACATTGAAATCCTACTGAAGTCCTACTGAACTTTCTTTACTCTTCTATTTGTCCTGTTGTCCACACGTCTTTGGCACTTGACTAAATAAACATTGTTTATATTGAGGAGGATGTTTTAAGCTATGAAACTTGTAGGAGGTACAAAAACCTTTTATATGTAAAAAGATCAAGGCAAATTTGATTTCTCACATCATGACCCCTGAAAGAAGGGTCTGTAAACAAAACAATAATTTTCTGGCAGAGAATGACCAGTACCTTTTTCATTTTTTCAGTGAACCGTTCCTGTCATGGGTTGGCGGAGAGCCACCTCCAGGTTTTCTGACTGACATGTGCAGGCCACAGTCAGATTCATAAGTGCCAGGACTGTCACACAGACAGGTGTGATTCTCAAGGTACCTATTTCACTGATACCTGTCAGCTAGCAGAGAAATTTTATGCCAGGTAAAAATCATCACTTAGGACAGCGTTAAAATAAGTGCTCTCTGTGTTTTAATAGCGCTATCGCTAATATAGCGAAGTGCTGCTGCTGTGAATATCACACAATCCACACAAGAGCAGAACAATTTCAGGTGCTGCAGACTTCCACTCAGAGATCGAGACTGACGTGTCGGGTTAAACCACGAGGGCCCGGTTTGCACAGGCTGTATCTTTTTGCAGCGGTCACATTAAACATGGCTCAGCATGAATCTGTTAATATCACCTACAGGCCCTGGAGAAAATCAAACATCTGTGCCATACTATATTTAAACATGCCACTGCGTCTCTTTACCACCAACAGACAAGGAAGGGGAAAAAAAAGAACAAGTGAGAATGAAAGTAGGACATTCACAACCCTACAGCATTCCTATTACAGAAAAAAAAAAAAAAAAGACGGTGTGAGAAAAGACTGTTCTGGTGTTCGTGTAAGATGCTGTCTCAACAGAACATGCTGCTGATATCAGGGAGACAACAGTGACCTTTTTACATTTGCAGTAGTCACGAACCACTTTCAGGTGATGTAAAATAAAATTATCCTAAGGCTAATGATGCTGAATGCGTATATAAAACAAGTAAGAAGCCGTTCGTTCACACAGGATGAATTCTTGTTCAAAAGCTGCTAGACGGGGAGCAACGCAGTGAAACAAAACACAGGCGTTTCGAGACATCAGTTGTGAACTAGTTTCAAGCAGTTTGTTTACATAGAACAGTTACAAAATATTGCTCAATATTGTTCCATGATATGGAAATATATTAATATCTAAAGCCACTCATTTGAGACCATGTCTTTTGATATTTTTTCTCAACAAATATTATTTACATTTTAGTTATTGTTATTATTGTTATTTTGGTTTTTGTTGTTATTGTTTTTTTTTTTTTTTTGTATGTTGACTTTTTAAGGAAAAAAAAAAGTGAAATATTGTGAACATTATATATTGAAAGGATATTGTTTGAATTAACTGAGTGATGCAATTGAATTGTTTTTGTCATAAATATAGCCATTGTTGCTGACATGGTGTTAAATAAATAATAAATTTCATGTAAAATTAATTTAAAAATTAATAAAAAGGTAACTTATTGACAGCCATTTCAACCTTAAACTCTTTCCTTGCACACAAAAGTAAAGAAATCCTTAACTTTTCTCAGTCTCAAACTGTGTGACCTAAACCCTGAGACCAAATTTGAAAAGATCACAGCACAGTTTTCATTTTGCACAAAGTATATGAAAATGTTTTCTGATGATGTTTTCAAAAACATCAGCAGTTTTATACAGAATCCCCTCCAAATAGAAAGGAAAAGGAAAGAGTTTGTCAGTGTTGCTTGTGTTAATTAAAATTATCAAAAAATTCTCTAATTAAACTAAAGCCAATAAATAAATAAATAAATAAATAAATTATATATATATATATATATATATATATATATATATATTTTTTTTTTTTTTTTTTTTTTTTTTTTTTTTACAGAGTTCCTTTTAGCTGAAGGAAGTTTTTTTTTTTTTTTTTACAGAGTTTTACAGAGTTCCTTTTAGCTGAAGGAAAGTTTGACAGTGTTGTTTTTGTTAATTAAAACTATTTATGAAAAATAATAATTTAAATAAAGTTAAAACAAAACAAAATATAAATATTAGGTGTATAACGTAAACTTTAACACTTAAATGGAAATTAGAAAATGTTGCTATATTAATGTTAATATCATTAATGCACTATTATAGTTTTTGTTAATATTGTGAATTATGTTTTACTTTTATATTTTATATTTAGTGTTTTTATTTTTAATTTTAGTCGGAGTTTTAGTCAGTGTTTGTAATGTGCCTATATAGTTTTATAAGTTAAGCACTAGTTTTTAGTTCTGGGTATTTTAGTACTTTGAAAATGAAAAAAATTGCCTTGGCAACTAGCCAAAATAAAAGTTAAATTGTTTTTATCTCAAGGTTTTTTTTTTTTTTTTTTTTGATAACTGTATTTGGAGCTTATGGTCACTCGATGTTTTCATTGTAAAAGTATAGCATAAAAAACAGGTCTGGAACAACAAGAGGGCAATTTAACAATAACGCAGTGTTCATTTTTGGGTAAACTAACCCTTTTAAAGGTCACATTTTAAGAATAATGTACCATGCAAAAGCTGTAATAATGATCCATTAAAGAGCAGCTTATTACATTGCCCTCTCTCTCCTCACACAGTTATTAAGGATCATAGACTTTACTTAAGTGGGCCTGAAGTGCCCATATTTAGCTTCATTACTCTTGGGCCGCTGGGCTGACTGCTTTGGACGCTCTGTTATGTTATGCTATATAACCTGCTTGTCAAACCGACCCACTGTGAACGGTATCCTTCACAGTTGCCATGACTTTGGCTGTGATTGATTTCTCAGTGTCGTTTCTGACAGCTTCACTCCTGCACATTGAAACGGCAGAAGTGCTCGGACCTTCACCCTCTTTATGAGACGGCCTATTCTTCAGAGTTAAAGATGCTCTTCCGCTTGCTTATGCACTGAGGCTTAAACTACCTTCGAATTTGTGCTTTTGTGCTAAATCAATGCCTGAAAGCCTTGAGCAAGCAACTACAGAGCCAGCAACCTCGCTTTCACAGTCCTTTTACACCTCACAGGATCAGAGATTTGTGATATTTCTTCATTACAATTAGTCTCTTTTAAGAAATGGTTACTAAAAGTGACATTGGTCATCACTGGAATATATTCGACCCTTTATTCTCAATGAAAAACAGTAGAATTCCATTATTTTGTTCCATAGAAGTAAGTCAGGTTTGCTACGACATAAGGTTGAGGTTTTTTCTTTCTTGGGTGAACTCCCTCATTAAGTAGACCAAATATTTCTTCATTAAAATTAATCTTTTTAAATAAATGGTTACCCAAAAATGACAATTTTGTCATCGTTTAAATCACCTGACCGTTTATTCTCAGTGGGAAACAATTCAGCTATTTTTTTCCACAGAAGAAAGTCATACAGATTTAGAACAACTTGAGGTTAAGTTTTTTTGTTTTTGTTTTTTTTTTTTTTTTCCAATTCTTTTTTCCAATTCTTGGCGAATCTCTTTAAGTAGACCAAAAAAAAAAAAAAGAATTAAAAATAATCTCTTTAAAGTATTAGTTATCCAAAAATGACAGTTTGGCCATCATTTATATCCATTTGAGATCCTTTGTTCTCAATGAAATATCAGAAAAATTCAACAATTTTGTTTTAAAGAAGAAGGTCATATGGGTTTGGAACGACATGAGGTTGAGGTTTTTATTCTTGAAGTAGACCAGATATATTTTTCCATTAAAAATACTCTCTCTAAAATAAATAGTTATCCAAAAATGTCAATTCGGCCATCATTTGTATCCATTTGAGCTTTTGTTCTCAATGAGAAGTGCTTCTGAATTTCACCTATTTTGTCATGCAGGTTTGGAAGGTTTTAATTTTTCTGTGAACTATTCTTTCTAAATAGGTCGGGTATTTCTTCTAATTCTCTCTTTATATTTTTTCATTAAAACGGGTCTCCTTAAAGAAATAGTTAACCAAAAATGACAATTTGGTTATCAGTTAAATCTTTCAGACCCTTTTTTTCAATGAGAAACACTTTCTAAATTCAACCATTTAGCTTAGCTTAGTCATACAGGTTTGAAAAGACATGAGCTTGAGGTTTTCATTCTTGGGTGAACTATTTCTTTAAGTAGACCAACTATTTATTCACTAAAATGAGTCTCTTAAAAGAAATGTTTGTCCAAAAACGACAATTTGGTAATTGTTTAAATCCTTTTGACCTTTTAATCTCAGTGATCTTCTAAAATTTGTCATATAGGTTTGGAACGACATGAGGTTGAGGTTTTCATACTGAACTCTTTCTTTAAGTGAACCATTTCTTCATTAAAATTAGTCACTCTAAAGAAATCGTAACCCAAAAATGACAATTTGGTCATCATTTGAATCCATTGGATCTTTTATTCTCAATGAGAAATGCTTCTAAAATGCACCTCTTGTCATTTTGTGAAGTTGGGGTTTTCGTTTTTGGATTAGCTCTCTCTTTAAATTTCTTTATTAAAGTGATTCTCTTTAAAGAAAAATTAACACTTGGTCATCATTTATATCCTTTAGACCTTTTTTCTCAATGAGAAAGACTTTCAAAATTCAACCATTTTGCTTCAAAGGAGAAAGCCATACAGGTTTGAAAAGACATGAGGTTGAGGTTTTCATTCTTGGGTGAACTATCTCTTAAAGTAGTCCAAATATTTATTCATTAAAATTAGTCTCTTTAAAGAAATGGTTGTCCAAAATTGTCAGTTTGGTCATCATGTCAATCCTTTTGACCCTTCAATCTCAATGAAACTTACTTTGTCATACACGTTTAGAACTACACAAAGTTGAGGTCTTTATTACTGAACTCTTTTTTTTTCATGAAATTTTTTTTCATGAAAATTAGTCTTTTTAAAGAAACTATTACCAAAAAATGACAATTAAGTCGAGAACGCTTCTGAAATTCAACGATTTTGAAGAAAGTCATACAGGAACTATATGAGGTTAATGTTTTCATTCATCTCTTTAAGTAGACCAAATATGTTTACCAAAAAATTAGTTACCAAAAAAAGACAATTTGGCCATCGTTTATATCCATTAAGTTCTTTATTCTCAATGAAAAATGCTTCTGAATTCAACGCATTTTGTCATTTTGGAACGACATGAGTTTGAGTTATTATTCCTCGGTGAGCTATCACTCTAAAAATAGGCCAGAAATTTCATTAAAATGAACCTCTTTAAAGAAATAATTACCCATTAATGACTATTTGATCATTGTTTAAATCCTTTGGACCCTTTATTCTTAATGAGAAATGCAATAAATTCAACCACTTTGTTCCAAAAGAAAAATTCATACAGGTTTGGAACGACATGAGGTTGAGATTTTCATTCATGGATAAACTCTCATTAAATAGACCAAATATGTAGTTACCCAAAAATGACAATTTGGTCATCTTTTATATCCATTTGTTCCATGTTTACTCTCAATGAGAAACGCTTGTAAAATTCACCTATTTTGTCATGCAAGTTTGGAATGACATGAGTTTGAGGGTTTTTTTTTTTTTTTTTTTTTTCCCTTTTTTTTCTTGGCTGAGCTCTCTTTTCTTTTCTTCATTAAAATTAGTAGCTTTAAAAAAATAGTTACCCAGAAATGGCAATTAGGTCATCATTTGAATTCATTTGATCCCTTATTCTCAGTGAGAAACTCTTCTAAAAGTCAATGATTTTGTTTCAGAACTAAAGTCATGCAGGTTTGAGGTTGAAGGTTGAAGTTTTCACTCTTGGGTGAAGTATCTATTTATTTCTTCTTTAAAATTCATCTTTTTAGTGAAATGGTTGCCCAAAAATGACAATTTGGTCATAATTTACATGCATTTGATCCTTTATTTTCAATGAGAAACACTTCTAAAATTCACCAGCTTTGTCATGCAATTTTTTGACATGAGTTTGAGTTTGTTTTCATTCTTGGGTGAACTCTCTCTTTACGTTTCTTCATTAAAATAAGTCTCTTTAAAGAAATAGTTACTCGAAAATTACAATTTGGTCATTATTTAAATCCATGTGATCCTTTATTCTCAATGGGAAACACTTTTAAAATTCAACGATTTTGTTTCAAAGAAGAAAGTTATACAGGTTTGGAAAGTGGTTGAAGTGTTTATTCTTGGGTAAGTATCTCCTTATTTCTTCATTAAAATTAGTCTTTTTAAAGAAATAGTTACCCCAAAATGACAATTTGGTCTTCATTTGTATCCTTTAGACCATTTTTCTCAATGAGGAATGCTTTTAAGAGTCAACCAGTTTGTTTCAAAGTTTGTTTTCATTTCTGGGTTAACTATCTCTTTAAGTAGACCAAATATTTATTCACTAAAATTTGTCTCTTAAAAGAAATGTTTGTCCAAAAATGACAGTTTGGTAATTGTTTAAATCCTTTTGACCCTTCAATCTCAATAATCTTCTAAAATGTGTCATACAGGTTTGAAACAACATGAGGTTGAGGTTTTCATACTGAACTCTTTCTTTAAGTCAACCATTTTCTTCATAAAATCTCTTTAAAGAAATAGTAACCCAAAAGTGACAATTTTGTCATCATTTGAATCCATTTGGTCCTTTATTCTCAATAAGAAACACTTCTAAAATGCACGTCTTTTGTCATTTTTGTGAAGTTGGGTTTTCATTTTTAGGTTAGCGCTCTCAATTACTTCATTAAAATGATTCTCTTTAAAGAAATAGTTACCCAAAAATGAACATTTGGTCATCATTTATATCCTTTAGACCCCTTTTCTCAATGAGGAATGCTAAAATCCAACCATTTTGTTCCAAAGAGGAAAGTTATACAGGTTTGGAACGATATGAGGTTGAGGCTTTCATTCTTGGGCTTTCACTATTTCTTTAAGTAGACCAAATATTTATTAATTAAAATTAGTCTCCTTAAAGAAATGCTTGCCCAAAAATGACAATTTAAATCATGAGGTTGAGGCTCCTTAACTAGACCAAAACTAGGACAGATAGAAAATGAAATCTTCCAGATGATAAACACCAAGCTAAATTACAACAGGAGATTGGGACAGCATGTGCAGATGATGAGTCACTGAGAAAATGACACGCTGAGACATGTTAATTGCAAGCGCAGCTCCACTCCTGAGCAGTAGGGGGCAGCGCAGGCGAGGCGGTCCCGTGTTTCTCCCTTCCAGCACATTGATTCAGTGGGGACTCTGGGGATTGGAGCTCAGACAAGGCTGAGAGTGGCTCAGCGCCCGCATTGTTTCTACTTTTATCCCAGTCCTTCCTTTCTTCCAGCGCTTTACATATTTCTACCTCGGCTAAACAAGGAACTGGGGAAGTTTTCAGGGAAGCTCTGGAGAGGAAGAGCTCAGTTTAATTGCTCAGAGCGGTTCACATGCATAAATACATGTCTAAAATGGGAAGATGACTCCCAGATGCGTGTTTTCTTCATATTACCCCGTTATAAGTCCCCTGCGCGCCAGTATTCTGTGATTCGCTATACATCTGATATGAATAATGTCCGTGATGAGAGATTGTGAACCTGCCCAGATTGGCATCCCACATCGAGGCTCTTTTTGCCACTCCTGACTGCTTACTGATTCAATAGGAAGTGTTTAAATGAGATGATGCTTTCTCATTTTCTCAGTTGTGCGATGGTGAGTCAGATTCCCGCCAGCGCCTGACCTCACTGATGCACTAACATCTTCCAACATCTATTGTAAAGCCCAACCAGGAGATTGGAGATGTTAACGCCGCTAATGCAGGGACTAATGCCAATTTGAAATATGTGCTATCCACATACTGATATGTAAATATGAAGATTATGAATATAGCACTAACCCAAAATGTAAGTCAAATCTAGTACTTGAACTAGACTGTTCTAGGGTCCTAGGGTCAGGGGTCAGTTCTAGGGTCAGTGTCTCTAGCACCAAATCATCATATTAGAATGATTTCTAAAGGATCATGTGACACTAAAGACTGTAATGATGCCGAAAATTCAGCTTTGCATCACAGAAATAAATGTCATTTTATCATATATTAGCAGATATTTTAATATATACATTTTTTTTTCGCAATTGCAAGTTTATATCTCGCAATTCAGACTTTTTTCCTTAGAATTGCGAGTTTGTATCTTACAAATCAGACTTTTTTTTGCAATTGCAATTTTATATATTGCATTTTTTTTTTTTAACAATTGTGAGTTTATATGTTGCAATTCTTTTTCTCTTAGTTGCGAGTTTATATATCACAGTTCTGACTTTTTTCTCAGAATTGCGAGTTTATATCTTGCAATTCCAACTTTTTTCCTTAGAACTGCAAGTTTGTATCTCACAATTCTGACTTTTTTTTACAGTTGTGATTTTATCTATTACAATTTTGACTTTTTTCCACAACTGTGAGTTTATATATTGCAATTCTGGCTTTTTTTGCATTTGCAAGTTTATGTATCTCAGTTCTGACTTTTTTTTTTCGTAATTGCTAGTTTATATATTGCAGTTCTGACTTTTTTCCTTAGAATTGTGAGTTTGTATCTCACAATTGTGAGTTGTGAATTGTGAGTTTGTATCTCACAATTCTGACTTTTTTTCACAATTATGAGTTTATATATTGCAATTCAGACTTTTTCGCAGTTGCAAGTTTATGTATCGCAGTTCTGATTTTTTTCTCGTAATTGCGGGTTTATGTATCGCAGTTCTGATTTTTTTCTCGTAATTGCGGGTTTATGTATCGCAG
Source organism: Cirrhinus mrigala (assembly GCA_036247105.1). Taxonomy (NCBI): domain Eukaryota; kingdom Metazoa; phylum Chordata; class Actinopteri; order Cypriniformes; family Cyprinidae; genus Cirrhinus; species Cirrhinus mrigala. The sequence continues at coordinate 41,292,632 of CM070011.1, read as the reverse complement.
TTCTGATTTTTCGCCAACTGCGAGTTTATATATTGCAATCTGACTTTTTTCCCCAATTACAACTCTATATTTTGCAGTTCTGACTTTTTTCGCAGTTGCGAGTTTATGTATCGCAGTTCTGAGTTTTTTCTCGTAATTGCGGGTTTATGTATCGCAGTTCTGATTTTTCGCAACTGCGAGTTTATATATTGCAATCTGACTTTTTTCCCCAATTACAACTCTATATTTTGCAATTCTGACTTTTTTCGCAATTGCGAGTTTATGTATCACAGTTCTGACTTCTTTCACAATTGCGAGTTTATATCTCACAATTCTGACTTTTTTTTTCTTGTAATTGCGAGTTTATATATTGCAATTCTTTGTGTCGTAACTGCAAGTTTATACTGTATATCGCGGTTCTGACTTTTTTTCTCAGAATTGCGAGTTTGTGTCTCACAATTCTGACTTTTTTTCTCGTAATTATAAGTTCACATCTTGCAATTCTGACTTTTTTTCTCATAATTACGTGATATAAACGTGTTGCAAGTTATAAAGTCAGAATTGCGGGATATAAACTTTTTTTCTTGCAATTGTGAGTTTGTATCTCGGAATTCTGCCTTTATTCTTGCAGTTGCGAGTTTATATATTGCAATTCTGACTTTTTTTTTTCGCAATTATGAGTTTATATATTGCATTTCTGACTTTTTTTCTCGCAATTGTGAGTTTATATATCACAGTTCTGACTACAGAAAAATTCTGATTTTTTTTTTCTTTTTTTCTCATAATTGCAAGCCATGGTGTGCATAAGAAAGTTTATGGAAGCCCGTTTCTGCCACTGAATAAAGAATGAAAAAAGGTAATTGCTTCTTACAAATCTAACTTTTTTGTTTTCTCATAATTGTGATTGACTTTTTTCTCATAATTGCGAGTTCATATATCGCAGTTCTGACTTTTTTCTCATAATTCTGAGAAATTAAGTCAGAATTGTGAGAATTTTGAGAGGAAAGTTCTGAGGGGAAAAAAAGACTATTTTCTCAGAATTGCAAGATTATATCTTGCGATTCTGACTTTTTTACTCGCAATTGTGAGTTTATATCTTGCAGTTCTGACTTTTTTTCTTCAGAATTGCGAGTTTATTATTATTATTATTATTTTTCTGAGAATTGTGAGATATAAATGTATAATTCTGAGAAATGAAGTCAGAATTGTGAGAATTCTGAGGGGGGAAAAGATATTTTCTCCGAATTGCAAGTTTTTTTTTTTTTTTTTTTTTTTTTTTAAATCATAATTGCTTTACAATCACAATTCTGAGATTTTCTTGCAATTGTGAGTTTATATCTCACATTTCTTTTGGGAAAGATCAGAATTGTGAGATGAAAAAGTCTCAATTACCTTTTTTTTTATTTGGTGGTGGAAACAGGCTTTCATAAGAGTTCTTTAAAAACCAGTAACTTTTAAATAGTTGAATAATAATTTAAAATAATAATTAGCATCAATTTTTCATATTAATTATAATACTGAATCATAATAATTGAGCGTAGTAGAAGAAGAAATTTAGTTGAACTGCTGGTTGTTATCCCAAGAATTCTTAACATACAACCATTTTTAATTAGTAACACATTACTGAGCACACAGTTTTTCTGATTGCAACAGTTGTTATTAGCAAATGAAATCATAGCTCAATCAAACAAAACAAAACTAATCTATCCTTTGATAACCAAGGACAGTTTAATAATTAAACCTGGAGAAATGCAAGTAGAAATCCCACTATGTCAACAGATGTCTATTAAAGTCCGGAACGTTTTAAGGGTCAGGAGAAATGAGAAGTTGACTAATCCCAAACACCAACATGAATTTTATTCATGACTTCACCATGGGGGAGTCTCTTGAGGGTAGCAGGTGCCGAGGTTTCAGCGGGTATTAACTGCAGCGCTTCGGCTGCATCCAAGTTTAATTAATGCTGGGAAGCAGAGCGAAGAACTGGTGGCGGTGATCGGCGGGAGGGCGTTAGGGTAGATAGCAGCCACTGTGTGGACATGCCAAGTGCCCTCAGGTTAGTGCCACCTCCTTGCCAGGGCCGAAGGTGGGCACGGTGCCACCGCAAAACAGCAGCTATGCTCGCCAGCCAGGAGTCTAAACATACAAAGCAGGACAAGAAACAGCTTTATAATCAGAGAGAACAGAAACATAATCTTGGGCTCACGATTAGTCACTTTGCCGAGAGGATGGAACCGGTTTAATGTGACTCCAGCATTGGATGCAACACACATCTATGTTGTTTTTGATGTTGGACTTTACAACGTTAGCCAAACGATTAACAATCTGGACTGTTAACGCAAACGCTGCAGGTATGATCTCAATAGTGATAACTCTGCACCTGCAAAATCTGATGACGGAATAACACTTAATGGATAAAACTTAAAGGGATTGTTTAAATTCTGTTCGCTTTCAGGGTTTTGAGTGCATTTTGAGTGTAAATAACGGTTCACATTTCAATTTGCTTAATCATGTAAAGTAATTATGTCACTTTAGAAGACTTACAACGTACCTATTGTGTTGCATGGATTATTTTTATGCCTTTGTATTTTGAAATATTTAGTCTATTTTGTCCCTGAAGGCCAGATTTAAAACCCACTCTTACTTGTCAAAAGCATATTCTCAAAGGTGGACTTTATACTGACACCTATTGGCCTGGATGCATTAAGTTTGCTTCACACTGCAGCTGTTTGTTCATTTTTTGTGAAGCTCCTTTTGTCATTGTTTTCTCTCATTATTAATTATTATAATTAAAAATAATAATTATTATTTCACAATATTAGTTGCAATATGCTATACAAAAATTAACCATGGTTTTATTATTGTAAAAGTGTAGTAACCATGTTTTGTTTGGCATATTGATTACCATTTGTATAAGCACAGTTTTACTACAAATACCATGGTTAAACTATGGTTAGTACACTACCAGTCAAAAATTTTTGAACTGTAAGATTTTTAATGTTTTTTAAAGAATTTTTTTTTTTTTTTTTTTTAAGACTTCTTTTCTGCTCATCAAGCCTGCATTAATTTGATCCAAAATACAGCAAAAGCAGTAATATTGTGAAATATTTTTACTATTTAAAATAACTGTTTTCTATTTGAATATATTTTAAAATGGAATTTATTCCTGTGATCAAAGCTGAATTTTCAGCATCATTATTCCAGTCTTCAGTGTCACATGATCCTTTAGAAATCATTCTAATATGCTGATTTGCTGTTCAAGAAATGTTTTTTTTTTTTATCAATATTTAAAACATTGAGTGCATTTAAAAAATAATAATAATAATACAGAAAGACCACATTTTTCTGAAATAAAAACTTTTGAAATTTTTTGTAGAAATGAATACTTTTATTTACCAAGGTTGCGTTAAATTGATCAAAATTGATCATAAAGACATTTATAATGTTACAAAAGATTCTTTTTCAGATAAATGCTGTTCTTCTGAACTTTCTATTCATCAAAGTAACCTGAAAAAAAATTCCTGAGCTCTTTTAATTATTATTATTATTATTATTTTATTGTATTTTATTTTGGAGCAGCAAATCAGAATATTAGAATGATTTCTGAAGGATCATGTGACTGGAGTAATGATGCTAAAATTAAGCTTTGAAATCACAATAAAAATTACATTTTAAAATATATTCAAATAGAAGACAGTTATTTAAAGCAGTAAAACTATTTGGATAAAAAATGTATCCTTAAAAAAACATGAAAAATCTTACTGTTCAAGAACTTTTGACTGGTAGTGTATAGCAAAACCATGGTTAATTTGTTGTTACCATTGTTTAACTATTATAACCATGTTTTTATTTATTTATTTATTTATTTATTTATTTTGATAGTAAAACAATGGTTAATTTTCGTAATGGATATCACAGTTTTTATCACACAATATTACGTTTTGAGTAGTAATAGAAACTTTAAAACTTTGTAAGTCACATAGTCTCATGCTATCTTTTTTTTTTTATTGTATTCATAAAAAATGATCTTAATTTCTTATGGCATAAACCTTTATTTTATTTTCGAGCTTAACAGTTTTGAGTTTCATTGACTTTTATAGTTTGAAAAAAATAATAAGTTGATATTCTTCCTAAAAAAATTTTGTGTTCTGCAGGCGAAAGTAAGTCATGCAAGTTTAAAACGACTTGAGGGTAAGTAAACAATGACCAAGTATTAATTTTGGGGTGAGCTTTATCTTTAATGACTTACTGAAGGTATGTTTAGCATGCCAAGAGATGCTTATGATTAAATAAACTGAAAAAAAAAAAAAAAATGCGGGGAGGATATAAAAGGTTATAAAACTTCATGAAAAAGTTCATGAAGGCCTAGTTGATTTGCTGGGAAAAGTGGACTCTGTAGTAGAATTGGTCACTACTGTTAACAGTGTGGCTTAATGAAGCTGTCACATGACCAGATCAACCGTTGACCTGTTGTACAGTAAATGGATACAATTAAAATGACCAGAACAAAGATGTTGCAAAATATTGCCAGTATTTTCAGGGTTGCCCATTGCAATGAGTTGTGCCAGCAGCTGTGTGAATGCTGTTAGAGAATGTAATTTTAGCTTGTGTTAATCACTGGTGGTCCTGAAGAGAGATTGTACATGTGGTGTGTGAGAAAAGTTACCCACTTGGTTGCAGCTCATTTTCATTGAGGGTGGCAGCGGAACGACGTGCGGGCGTGATCCCATGATACTGCTACAAATGAACATGGAGAAGTGTGTGTTGAAGAGCTGTGAAGCTAGAAATGCTCCTGCTGTAGGCAATAACAAGGGTTGTGCTTCTGTAGCCAACTGGTAGAGCATGGCACTAGAGATGTCACTAATGATTATTTTGGTAATCGGTCAATTAATCTGCCGATTAATCGAGCAATCAGGTAATTCTTTCTTTCTTTCTTTTTTTTTTTTGTGGTAATAAAAATATATCCAAGCAAAAATTAGCCTTTAAAGCAGAAGTTCACTTCCAAAACAAAAATGTATAGATAATTTACTCGCCCATCCAAGATCTTTCTTTCTTCAGTCGTAAAGTAATGATGTTTCTTGAGGAAAACATTCCAGATTTTTTTCTCCATAAAGTGGACTTAAGTGGTGCCCCTGAGTTTGAACTTCAAACTTGAAAATGCAGTTTCAATGCAGCTTCTAAGGGCTCTACACGATCCCAGCCTTAAAATTAGGGTTGGGTATCGTTAGAATATTATCAATTCCGACTCCGATTGTGCTTATCGATTCCAGTTCTTTTCGATTCCCAGTTTCGATTCCAATGTGAACAAAAGATGATATCAAGCATATTTATTCTTTCTTTTTTTGCTAAACATTTAGTTGCAGCTGAATACCATGAACAAAAATCAACAGGCTACATAAAAACAAGATTCACTTAAGAGCTGTTTGCAAATAGAGCTGTGTGATTCTGGATAAATTGGGTTGTTGTTGTTCTTCTTTTAAATGGAAGTTGTCTTACGATTCTGAAGAAAAAAAAAAAACACACAACTTACCAAAATAACATGTAGGCCCAATTTATAGGTGAATGATTCAGTGATTCACTCAAGATTTACTTGGTTCGTTACTGGATGAATCAGTGTTTTTGAATGGATGATCAAAGACAAATACATTATTAACAGCCCTTTCACCATCTACTGGTATAACAACATAATCGATAAATCTTTAACATTATTTGAAAAGTCAAATTAACTTTCAAAAGGATGATTTACTCTATTTTGATCTCTACCGTACATATCAGAGTTTATATCCGGACTATGAACTTTTATCCCAATACTTCTGTGATTGTTTAAATGTTTGTAACACAGAACTGTGTGGTTGAAAAGACTGTGAAACCGTTTCATTCATATAGCCTACATGGCAGTGCCTCTCCTTAGGTCAGCGGCAGCACAAATGCAGATGTGAATGTTTAAATCACACTAGTATGATCGTATGTTGCACGGAAGAAAGGTTGTTGAATCAAACAGATGAATCATTGTAATCTAGGAATGGAATCACGTTGGTATTTGAATCATGTTTGGCATCTTAACGATCTGTTAAATTAAAATGCTTTGTCATATTGGTGGTGACACCGCTATTGCAACATGTTTAGCTTATCACAAATATTATGCAGCCATTCTTTGGAGCGCTATGCACTTAGATTAGCGAGCAAGGTCCTGGCAGATCGCTAGGTCGGGTCCTCACAGATGAAAAGAACCGATAGGCGGAATCGAAATTATAATTTCACAAGAAGTATCCGATTCCTGACCTTAAATATCCAATTCTGTAATCGGAATCAATTTTCGATACCCAACCCTACTTAAAATACTCTGTCCTTTTTGGTCATACAGATAACAGTAATACCTCTTTCGAATCTGTAAAAGGTGTACTTTCATTTGTGTGCATTCACAGCAACAACAAAACGTTGTGTTTTTGTAAAATAATGAAAGCATACAGGGTGTGCTTTCTGCCATCTCAGTTTCTGTAAACTTGAGCGCGTCAAAAAAAAAAAAAAAAAGAACCAAAAGTCTGTGCTTTCCTCACAGACATGAAAAATATATATACAGAAAGCGAAATGTCTGCTTTTAAATGAACTAATTAAAATGGAAAACAAATATTTTCAGATTATTTTCAGATGTAATCTGTATGAAACATGCACGTCCACTGTGGAGATGACAAGTCAGTGTCGTCGACTTTGTCACTGCAGCCAAAAATACAGAAAACAAAGTTTATCAAAAATTATTATGATTTTAAAGGAGAAGTCCACTTTCAGAACAAAAATTTACAGATAATGTACTTACCCCTTGTCATCCAAGATATGCATGTCTTTGTTTCTTCAGTCGTATAGAAATTGTTTTTTGAAGAAAACATTTCAGGATTTTTCCTTAATGGACTGCTATGGTGCCCCGATTTTGAACTTCCAAAATGTAGATTAAATGCGGCTTCAAACGATCCCAAATGCAGTTGTAAACGATCCCAGCCGAGGAAGAAGGGTCTTATCTATTTTCAAAAAAATAACACAATTTATATACTTTTTAATGTCAAACGCCCGTCTTGTATCGCTCTGCCTGAACTGTTTTTTTTTTTTTTCGGTTCATGACAGTTAGGGTATGGGTATTTGAGGGTATTTGAAAAAGTCCTATCTCATGTTCTCCCTCAACTTCAACTCAGTCCATTATATGGAGAAAAATTCTAAAATGTTTCCCTCAAAAAACATAATTTCTTTACGACTGAAGAAAGAAAGACATGAACATCTTGGATGACAAGGGGGTGAGTACATTATCTGTAAATTTTTGTTCTGGAAGTGGACTTCTCTTTTAAGGCAGTCTTCTTGCTGTTTTTTCCCTGAAGCATTCCTGCTGATAGCCTATAGGCAATAAAAGGCTCATTATTATGAATTATATTGTTTAATAACATAAACGTGCAATTAGTCGCTTTAAATGAACGACTATTAGTTGATCAGAAAAATCTTTAGTTGAGGGCAGCCCTAGAAAGCTACATTTATTTAATCAGTAAAAATAGTTATGTTGTGAAATAAAAAAAAAAAAAAACTATTTTGATATGTAATTTATTTCTGTGATGCGAAGCTGAATTTTCAGCATCATTACTCCAGTCTCTCCAGTCACATGATCCTTCAGAAATCATTCTAATATGCTGATTTGTTGCTCAAGGAACATTTCTTAATATTGCGTGTAGCATAAAGCAAAGAAAAAAAATGCTGAGTTGCACCTTTAAAAATAACATGCTTTTTACCAGTAAGAGCGTGGTTTAAATGGCCTGTGAAGGCGAACTAGTACAGAATACATTTGAAAAAATAACATTTACAACAGCAATAATATCATAAAATAAGCTGCTTCTTCTTTTTTTTTTTTTTTTTTTTTTAAATCCATGTATACACAAAAATGATTGAAATCCTTGGCTTTGCTAAACTTACTGTGATTATTAAATGAGAGCTCTATCTGTAAAGATAGCTTGTTCTCATCTGGTGTAAAGGAACTGGGCCAAGTGATGTACCAGAAGCCAAATGCCTGGAGTATTCTTCCTCCTGTACGGGTTTACACCCTTCCTAATTTAGCATCACTGATCCACACCTCTTCCCTCTATAGCTGGCAAAGAGAGTTTTACTTCAGCTGCAGAACATAGCTAGAGATGGAAAGACAGAAATGCATGCATGCTTGCACTGATGCACTCATTCATGCACAAATGTATTCATAAAAGACAAGGCAAATATGTCTAAAATTATGAAAGACATGCAGACTATATTCCGAATGTAATACTGGCATACTGAATCTGTATACTACATACTGCTTACTATTTTTAAAAATAGTATGTGAAATCAAACACATTTTGCAATGATAAAAAATATATACAGTATGTAACATTGTTTGGCCATAACAGTTGGACAGCAGTGATACATCTACTATAGTATATAAATAATGATGTAAATACATAAAAAAGTATTTTTATGAAAAAAAAAAAAACAGGATTATAATTTATAAGTAGTCTTTCTACTTCAAAATGTCATGTTTAATTCAATGTGTTACTTGCAAATGTGAAATTTGCTAAGAATTTCTGAATGAAAATTGTTTCCACACCACATTTTTCTTTTACGAAAATGTCAGTGTTTTCAGAATACGTTTCTACGATATGTTAAAATGATAAATTTAAGTAAAATAAAAATTAAATAATAAGAACAGTGTATATTTTGTCAGAATACAGATACAATATGTTCAAATGATAATAAAATATAAAATGAAACTAAATTATTAAATGAAATTAATAATGATAATGTATATTTTGTCAGAATACACATCTATAATATTTTCAAATATAATAAAAATAATAATAAGAAGAAAAACAATATAAATTAAATTAAATGAATAATTAAAATAGTAAATAAAATAAATGAATAATAATATTAATAATAATAATGATAATAGTGTATATTTTGTCAGAATACATGCCTACAGTGTTTGAATGACAATAAAAAAATAAATACTTAAATAAATAAATATTTTGTCAGAATACATGGCTACAGCGCCTATGAATAACATCAAATAAATAACATTTTGTCAGAATACACAGCTACAGTGTGTATGAATAACAATAAATGAATAAATAAATAAATTATTTGCCCTATATTCAAAATACATAGCTACTTTTAAAAGGCTGTTTATAAAAACATGATTTTTACTCTCACATAGTGTAGTTACACCATCTAAAAGGGGTGTGGATTACTTCCATTTAACACAGAATCACTGCATTTGGGATAGCTGTAGTGTGCCGTGTACTCTCTCATAACTTGTAAATTATGGAAAATATAGTCAGTCATCCAGGTAAAAATTTGCCTGCTATATATTGCAGAAACAGTTAGTAGTATGGCATTCTGAAAATAGCTGTATAGTTTCTGGCTCATATTGTCATGTTTTATCAGACAGTTACTCTGAAATCAAAGCCTTGGGAATAATAATTGAATGCTGCTATAGATTCACAACACACTGGTATGTCCCAGAATGACCAATTACACATTAACCAAACCTAAGCTTATTCTAATTTATTCAGCAGATGCTCGCATTATAATTGTAGTCTAACAATCTGATTTGAGCTTGTTAGCAGACTGATTCATCCATTACAATGTACCAGAGCCGACAGACGCTGTATCCACATCCACAGCTTTATATAGTCTATTCATTACAAGTTGTGCAACACGGTCAAACTGCATTGTGTACATGCTGCAATCACTGACGATATACAAACACAGCTAAAACAGGGCTGTCAGGGATTGAAGTACAAGCTCATACAGAGTAAAGACCAATATCCTGTGTCTGTATAGTTGAGCTCACAGCGACTCACCTTTGACCTAAAAAACATAGTCGCCTGATGCTTTTAGCATATGCACTTAACAAATCCTCGGATACCACTCAGTTTAAAAGGTTCTTGTTATTTTCAAAGCCTTCCTTTAATGCATGTCTGACAGGTCAGATCTTATCCTATACTTTTTTTCTCAAACAAAAACTTTCCCCATTTATTATTTGTAGTATATCGACGCACATCAAAGCTGCACTCTCTTTCATATAAATACTGTTCTTTTGACCTTTATAATTATCAGAGAATTCAGAGAAAAATACATCAGTTTCTACAAAACATATTAATCTAAACAACTGTTTTCAGCATTGATAAAAAGAAGAAATGTTTCTAGAGCAGAAAATCAGCATATTAGAATGATTTCTGAAAGATCATGTGACTGAAGAATTCTGTCTGCTGAAAATTCAGCTTTGCATCACAGGAATAAATTACATTTTAAAATGTATTTAAACAGAAATCAGTTATCTGGAATAGTAATAATATTTAACAATAATACTATTTGTACTGTATTTTTAATCAAATAAATGCAGCCTTGGTGAGCATTCGTTCTTCCTTTATTCAGAAACAGGAAAAAAAATTATACTGACCCCACATTTTTTGGACAGTTTCTGTATTGCAGAGCAAATAAAAAGCAGGATAGAACTTCTAAATTTTCATTGATTGGATCATGAAAAGTGGGAATTACTTACTTTACTTGCCTGAGGGAGATGGATGATAGAGGAAAAATAAAAGAGCATGTGAAAATCAATTTAATAGGCGAACAAGATATTTCGTATGAAGTTATAGAGGTGCCCGAAATCTGAGCAGATATCTGAGCTTTTTTGAATAAGTAATTGCTTTGTAACTCTTAAAAAAGTACAGTTTGTGTAGTGTGAATGCAATCCAGATATCCTGATCAATGCATCCATCATGTTGCCAATCATCAAAGCATCCATTGTATTGTAATTCATTATTTTACATTATTTCATTATTTTTTGGTTAGTGATAGTTGTTCATGAGACCTTTGTTTGTTCTGAACAGTTAAACTGCCCACTGTTCTTCAGAAAAATCAGGTCCCACAATTTTTTATTTGTTTTTCAGCATTTTTGTGCATTTGAATCCTTGTATGATTTTCAGGTCCAAGGATTCAAATCCACAAAAATGCAGAAAAACCAAAGAATTTGTGGGACCTGAAGGACTATTTTGAAGAACAGCAGGCAGTTTAACTGTTCAGGACAAACAAGGGACTCATAAACAACTATCACTAAACAAAAAACACACAGCCGTGGATCTTTCAGGTAACAACACAGTATTAAGAATCAAACGTATGTAAACTTTTGAACGGGGTCATTTTTTGTCAGTTAAACTATTATTTTCTTTTGAAGACTATAAACGCCATTTATGTGAAATATCTTATTTAGGCCAGTAATAAATGGAAAATAACATGAATTTTGTATGATCCCTTTTGTAAACCCCCCCCCCCCCCCCCATTTCGTATGGTAAAATAATTAACATTTTGCAGATTCTGCAAGGTGTATGTAAACTTTTGACATCAGCTGTATTTTTTAATATATTTAAAAAAAAAAAAAAAAGGCTAAAAAACATATTTGCTAAAATATGTTGAAAATATAGTTTTGTAAAAAACAAAATATATTCATGTATAAATATTTGTACATATATTTATCTAAATATATTTTACTGATATATTTTTTTTGGCCTTTTTTGTATATTTTAAAAAATATATTTTGCCCAATATACTTCAATCCAAAAAGGAAAAAAATCCACATATATCACATTTGAAGAAAAAATGTTTTCTGTAACATTTGTGAACATATAACACATTTGAATTCAAAATCAGCAAAGAACATACTTTTACAGTGAATAAATTATTTAATTATTTAAAAAATTATTTAAATAAAAAATTATAAAAAAAAACAACATACATAAAAAGTAAACACTATTAAATCATTATAAAACTAGTTATTAGATTTACATTATAGATCTCTAGTAGGCTATTCCATCCACATTTGCATTTAGCCCTAATGTAGGTTACAGTAAGATTGGAAATGTATTATGTCCCCTCTGAAATAAATTTTAAAATATATTTTGGTATATGAAGGCTGAAACTAAATGTATTTTCTATTTCAAAAATATATTTCATTGAGCTTTTGTTTACAACATATATTTAGCGTATATTTAAAATTTTGGCCACAAAAATCTTTCTTGCTGTATGGGGCTACTTTTTGCCTACTGATTTATGAATCTTGTGAATTCTTTTCTTCTCTTCTGTTTTTTCACGTACTATATAGTAATATAAGTGCTAATGAATCATTCAAAATAAAACTGGAATACTCTTCCTGTCTGGCATTTGTCAAAAAATGCATAATCCTGCTCTAAATTCATGTCACACTGTTAGACATTTCAAAGGGTTTTTACAGTAACTGACTGGCAACACCATTGCCAGTAAGTTTCTGTAATTAAGATTTACAGTAGCAAACTGTATTTAATTTACAGTTGCAAACTGTACTGTTTTACAGTAAAATACTATAAAGTCAAAATTATCAGTACACTACTGTAATTTATTCATTTTAATATAGATTTTAGAAGATTTTATATATATTTTTTATATATATATTGAATTCATTTAAATTTATTTTTACTCTGCATAGGCGGCATTCAGTTAAAACAGACACGATAATTACAAAATATCAAATTCTTTATTTGAAACAATGCATGTATAACACTTAAAAATACAGTCTTCCATTGCTGGAACAGTGCATCTTCACCATTTCTCCTGTCTTAGGACATTTTGCAGTGCATTATGTTGTATCCTCTGGATTTATTCTTACAAAGAATCTATAGGCAACAGAAACATAATGGGGAAACAGACATGCAGCCAAAAAATACACAGCCATCTGTAAAACCCAGGTGCTGCTCCAAAACGTGGCCACCACCTTTGCTCACCATCCACTTTGTTAGTGACAGGAATGTCTTCTCTGAAAAACAAGAAGTAGAAATGGCACACTTTTAAAAGGAAAATCCCACACAGAATACACAAACTTCTCAAAACCATATTGTTCTCTTACTATGAACTATCAGTCTCTTTCTTGATGCTTCATTGCAGTTGCCTTTAAAACACAAGCAAAAATATGCAGTAAACCTTAAATTCCATGAAAAATGATAACTAATTCTAAAACTAGAAAGGCAGCTAACAGTTAGCCATATAACTTGTTTAACCTAGCTAACATACGATTTTATTTTCTCAATATGGCTACTGGCCAACATTAGCTACTATTAACACCTGAACAGAATTTCACATTAGTTAACTTAATGTTAATATAAGCGTTACTCGTTAAAAATAATTTTAATTCGGTAACTTCAATAAGCTGACAAAAGCTGTTTGAAACGACAGCGCAGTTTACCATAGTAAAGTTTGTAACCGCCATGTTGATGGGTAAATATTACTAGGTTAAACTGGTGTGCAAAAATCTGACAAACACGTACATATATTTTTACCTTACTTGCTGGTCTTAATCTCTCGCAGCGCTGCCCCGCTGCTTCAACGTCTTCCTCAGACACAAGTGGCGCGGCGCAGCCCGACTCGACAAAACACAATATAGAACCCATTATATATACTATCAAATATATATACAGTAAAGTAATGCCCCGGTATATTTCTGACTTATAGATGTACTCCACGTGCTCGCGCTGTGTCTGACATGAAGGACAAATGGATTTTCCAATCATTACAAGCGATGCAACACATCCAGTGTAGTCCGTCCCAAGCTGTTGTAGCATTGTAGACATGGTGTAGGGCAAATCATGTCAATCCAAATATATATTATATGAGGAAAATAAAACAACCTCGATAGAACGCTGCCAATGAAGCCGTTACAGCAAATACAGTAGCATACAGCTAGGGCTGGGCGATATGGGCAAAAAAAAAAATCACAATAATTTTTTTCATATCAGTCGGTAATGATAATTATCACGATAAATGTCAAATCTTTGTTTCAAGTTTAAAGTCAGATTTTTGCTCCAAAGTGAAAGTTGTAGAAACCAGACCATTAATTTTCCCTAACAAAATAAATATCTAAATGTTCCGCATGTTCTAATAAGTTATATTGTTTCAAATCAAGAAACAGGTGTGGGCTGTCTGATAATAATGATAACGATAATAATAAAAATAATAATAATAATAATATCACTTTTTTGTCTCTTAGAGATGCACATTTGATAGTATATAGAGGATATAGAGGTACATTTTTGGTTCATTATCAATCAGTAACATCTGTAAAAATTGTAGCAACCTCAGTTTTATATGGTTACATTTATTCTGACCCATTTTTTTTTTTTTAAGCATTGGTCTCCCATAGTAACAAGCATACATTTCAAATCATGATAAACAGCTAAAAACACACATAATGGTACTTCAATACCATGTAAAAAATACAACTACATGGTTTTATAGGTAGCCTATTTGTATGAAAAACGGTAGTCTAAGAACATTAAGTATAAATGCACACATGCTACAGCTTAATCACAAATACATACATACTATAACTATATAACATTACTCCTGTAATAAAATTCAATGTGAATATCCCACATTGCTGCCACAATACCATGGTGCAGTGAGTGTTTACTACAGTAAATCCATGGTAAATGATGGCGATGTGTAGATTGAAAAGCCTTCTGACTGTCGCGTTGCTCACAGATTTAAACTAGTTTGAATCACAGAGTCATTTGTGTTCATTCCCTGATTCCAAGTGTTTCACCCTGGATCTCACAGCACTGTTTAGTGTTCGCGTGACGGAGCAGTTCACATATCGCGTCTTTTGCGCGTTCAAGATCGTTATTTCAAATGTAGGCACATGGCAGCTGGGCTCATAAGGAAGCGACGCGGTCGCGACACGCTCTGTTTTTCCAGGCGCGCCCACGCCGCATCGAGATAATAAATGCAACTTCTGTAGTGAGCTCGCGCAGCGCGGCTGTTTGCACTTTGGTCCTAGTGGATAAACGGTCCGTGTGGCGCGATTCAAATGAGTCGCGCTGCCTTGTTTCGCTTTTGGCGCATAAAAATTATATAGAACATTTATCGAACTCTTCATATCATTTTTATATTTATATCGTGAAAATTATCGTTATCAAATTATCGCCCAGCCCCATATACAGCAATTTTAAAAAATACAGTGAGTCTCTGTATGTAGAATCTGACGTCACAGAAAATTCCCATGATGCAGCGGTTATTACAGTTATTTTCTGCAAAGGGAATTTGCAGTATTATACTGGGTGATATACAGTTAATAACTGTAGAAATTACAGAAATGTCTAACAGTGCATGTCACCAGAAACAAACATACTTCCTTTCAGTTGTCTCTCTATGTTCAGCTAGAGCGAGGAAAACACAACACTTTGGCTTTAAGATGAAATCTCTTTTTTGCTAAGAGCATAAATCTGAAAATAATTTCAAAAGCAAGGGTAATGTCCTTCACTTTCAGAGCTACTGCCATCCGCCACCACACGCTGTGCAGCCCTCAGCGGACCGCGAGAAATGTTTTGAACAATATGGTGTCAAAAAGAATTCTGTTTCCCTCCACCGTCGGAACGAACATGAAATATGTGGGAAAAATAAATAACGTCTGCACAATGCCAACCCAGGGCAACACGAGAGAGTGATTGTGCTTCAAAGCCACAGGAATATACAGTATTAACAACAGTGATATTGCAACACCTCCATTACAGGCCGTGTTACATGAATCATTACCGCCGGTGACTTTTGATATTCGATAACATCCATCACGGAAGATTCGGAGAATAAAAACGCATTCGTAGTCAGGGGGCCGTCGCTTTACCCCTGAGTTTGCCTGCCGCTCCTTTAATCAAACCTGACTTTTTTACGCCGCCAAGGGGATCCAGGGGAATCAAAATGTCATTATTCTGCAGGGATATGCTCCACGAACCTCGCTGACCTAAGTTGGAGGCTACGTTGTGCTGTGAAAGTAGACGCTACACAGACAAGCTTTTAAAATAGAAAAGTTACCAGACAGCAGACGACATTGAGTTTGTGAATGCGCTCAATAGGCATTTTCACTCGTGTCTGTTTTTGAGACATGGCGACTGCATTCAAGCCATCGACTCCATTGCATCTTCTGAATATGCGTCTGGATTGCTACCGTGCGTCTACATTACAGAAACATCAGGCGTTTCTCATAATCGCTCAAATGCGCACTCAGTACAAAAGGATGAGCCAGAAATAATGTTTATAAAGGAGTTACGAAACTGAAGAATCCGAGGTCGCATCTCTACCTTCAGACATCTGCCAAGGTTCTGCTGAATAGATTGAAAGGTCTTTGAAGTGACTTCTGGGTTGTTCAGGCTACTTGTCTCCGCTAAGGGCTTGTGAGCACAGGCTGTCTGCTGCAGAAAAGCCTGTCTGGAAAAGTGAAAGAATGACACTGGCCTCGGCTTTGTATCTCAGAGTCTGTCTGCGCTGTTTAGAAACATCTGATGACCAAACATGAAATGCATGTCTGGAAAGGAAAGGATGTGAGTGGAAGGGAACATGTGAGGTTTTATAATATCGTTCTTAATGAAAAAGTTTGAGGGTGCCAAACCTCTGCCGGCGAGTCCTTTTTCAGGGTAATTAAATGTCATAAACATTGTGTACGCTTTATTGCACCCTCCACGGACCAGTAGATCTGAAGAGAACGGTAATGTGACAAAGTTCCTCTGAGGTCTGTGATGGTGAAGAATTAGTACATTATTAGTAGCATTTTTTACTTTAAAGGGGTCATGAATTGGATGATCAAAGGGTTACACATACAGCATAATAGGTTACTCTACAATTAAAAACATACTATAAATTTATTATAGTTTATTATAATTTTATAGATTTATTATGTTTTGCAACCCAAATATAATGCTAGAATCAATACTTTTCATGAATAGTTAATCTGAGTGGCTGTTTTAATATGCAAATATGTTAGCCAATCAGAGCAGTGGGCATTTACACTGAAATCTCACAGCAGACACACCCCTTCCAATGGAGTGTTCAAATCAGAATGTTAAAATCAGGGTTAGAAAATGATCATTTATTTGTAAACTATGACTGTTTTTGATGATAAAAATACAACAACAAAAAAAAACGTTGTAAGATTATAAATGCACCTCAGCAAAATGTACCCTACCAGTCAAAAGTTTGTGAACAGAAAGACTTTTTTAAGACTTCTTTTCTGCTCACCAAGCCTGCATTTACTTGATCAGAAAAAACAGTAACATTTTGAAATATTTTTACTATTTAAAATAACTGCTTTCTATGTGAATGTATTTTAAAATGTAATTTATTCCTGTGATCAAAGCTGAATTTTCAGCATCATTACTCCAGTCTTCAGTGTCACATGATCCTTCAGAAATCATTCTAATATGCTAATTTGCTGTTCAAGAAACATTTATTCTTATTCTTATTCTTATTCTTATTATCATTTGTTTAAAACAGCTGAGTAAATTTTTTTTTCAGGATTCTTTGATGAATGGAAAGATCCAAAGATCAGTATTTATCTGAAATAAATTCAGATAATTTTGTAATATCATACACTATAAGAAGTTATAGAAATTAATACTTTTATTTACCAAGAATGCTTTAAAGTGATTAAAAGTGATCATAAAGCCATTAATAATGTAATAATTCTAAATGAAGTTTTCCTTAATTTTCCATTCGTCAAAGTAACATGAAAAAAAAAAAAACTACTCTGCTGTTTTCAACATAATAATAATAATAATAATAATAATAATAAATGTTTTTTTGTTTGTTTGTTTATTCTTTTGTTTTGTTTTTGAACAGCAAATCAGAATATTTGAATGATTATGTCACTGGAGTAATAATGCTAAAAATTCTACTTTGAAATCACAGGAATAAATTACGTTAAAAATATTTTCAAACAGAAAGCAGTTATTTTAGATAGTAAAAATATTGCAACATTTTACTGTTTTTTCTGTACTTTGGATCAAATAAATGTAGGCTTGGTGAGCAGAAGAGACTTAAAGAAACATAAAAAAAAAAAAAAAAATCTTACTGTTGAAAAACTTTTACCTGGTAGTGTACAGTTATTTTAAAAAAGGCATTTCATGACCCTTTAAAATGTAGAATTGATATAAGCAAGGATCTGGTAGATTTGATGTGTAAAGATTGTAAGTTAATATTTCTTGCAGTCAAAGTCTTTCACCAGCACTCAGAAGGTCAAATTTCACTTAAAAATTGCTAATAAATTTCACAATTACACAAAAAGTAAAGTAAAACATTGATATAAATGTGAAATTTGTAAATAGAATGACTAAAATAGTTTTTCTTGTGAAACATAATCCAGCTATCTTTGTATTTACAACTTCAAAAAATATTTTAGTATGAAAGTTATTCAATTTCAAAATTTCTTTTGTTCAGTTAATTCTGGAGCCCTTTGTAATCACTTCACGCACTTTGTAATACAGCTGGTTTCGCCTCAGTCATTGTTTGGTCTAACCAGAAACCATCTTGACTATAAGCTTTTATAACCAGCTAGTAAAGTATCAGGGTTGTTTGTGAGTCCAAAATGTTAGAAAGCAGTTAGAATGTTTCAAAACAGTTCAAAACCAAAACCAACATGAGCCTAATTTTTCAGCAGAGACAAATCAGCATGCATTTAGTAGCTTTTTAGTGCACTAAAGTACAACTACGCATTGAAAGCTAGCTAATGCATTCGTTTTGGTGCTGGGGGCTAACACACAGCATAATAAGCTAACACAATACCTCGTCTGGGATGTTAAAAAAAATCATTGGAGTTACATTTTCATGCTCTGTTGAAATCTATTATTACATTTTTTGGCCTTATTGCCACTTTTTATTGACAGGGCAGTGGAGAAAGGGCAGGAAATACAAAGGGGTGAACAGGATAAGGAAATGACAAGACATACTTGCTTGAACTTGCGTCACCCACATGAGCAGCACAGCTCATGTCAGGCCACTACTGCTAACTACAACAGCATTCTTATTCCATGCCGATGACTAACGTGTATGAATGCATGCCATTTCATAATAACTTCTATTGTCTTTGAAATATGGCTGAAATGTACTGCTGAATGTATTGACAAACATTTATGGTAAACAACAATTTAATTTTGTTTCTGTTGAAACATACGTATTTGAATGTATTTGTATTTTCAAGTTGCAATTTAGTGCTTTTAAGACATTTTAACTGTCATTAATGCAGCGCTGAATAACACACCCACAGTTAAAATGACATGCTTTAGTATGTTAGCTGGTGCATCAAAATAAGCATTTTTCTAGTAGGGCTGTCAGTTCAATGTGTTAAAGGACAAGTCCACTTCCAAAACAAAGATTCACATATAATGTACTCACCCCCTTGTCATCCAAAATGTTCATGTCTTTCTTTCTTCAGTTGTAAAGAAATTATGTTTTTTGAGGAAAACATTTCAGCATTTTTCTCCATATAATGAATTGGTATGGTACCCCGATTTTAAACTTCCAAATTGCAGTTTAAATGCAGCTTCAAACGATCCCAAATGTGGTTGTAAACGATCCCAGCCGAGGAAGAGGGGTCTTATCTTGCGAAACGATTGGTTATTATCATTAAAAAAAAATATACAATTTAAATACTTTTTAATCTTAAATGCTCATCTTGTCTTACTCTGCCTGAACTCTGTGTATTCTGACTCAAGACAGTTAGGGTATGTCGAAAAACTCGAAGAAATCGTATTTTCTCCCTCAAATTCAAAAATCATTTCAAAATCATCCTACATCGCAGAAGTACCGACCCAGTCTTTGCAAAGTGAACATGCAAAGATCATCAAACACCCTTAACAAAAAAGGTAAAACAGCGATATAGGACGATTTTGAAGTTGAGGGAGAACATGAGATGGGAGTTTTTTGACATACCCTAACTGTCATGAACCAGAAAAAAAAAACAGTCCAGGCAGAGTAAGACAAGACGAGCATTTGACATTTAAAAAGTATAGAAATTAGAAAGATTGTTACGCTAGATAAGACCCTTTTTCCTCGGCTGGGATCGTTTACAACCGCATTTGGGATCGTTTGAAGCCGCATGTAAACTGCATTTTAGAAGTTCAAAATCGGGGCACCATAGCACTCCATTATATGGAGAAAAATGCTGAAATCTTTTCCTTAAAAAACATAATTTCTTTACTACTGAAGAAAGAAAGACATGAGCATCTTGGATGACAAGGGGGTGAGTACATTATATGTGAATTTTTTGTTTTTAAAGTGGACCTCTCCTTTAACTTATTTAGTAATGAAAAATGTAGGTCATCTTATATTTCATATAGTTGACTGTTGACAAATATGATGCAGTGCAACAAATGCAGTTATGCCCCATAATTCGAGATATTGGTGCAAAAATGCCCCTGTATGTGTTTTGTCTCCTATATCACATATAACACAATATCAGGGGCGGCAAGAGCAATATGACACGAGTGTTGATTGTGTCCTGATCTATCATGAGCTTAAATGTTATTTTATACAACAGTTCAGTAAATAAGATGTTGATATTGTGTTATATTTTAAACATTATATTATGTGTTTTTGCTCATTTTACTGAGAACATATTACCTTTGAAGCCATAGCAGAATTGCTGCACATCTCCGAGCAGCACAGCAGTGTTTAGTTTCTTAATGAATCTGCGTTTTGAATGAATCGTGTGAATCAATGATTCAAAAGCCCATGCATAAAGAGAGCTATACTTCATTCCTGAATGAATCAGCCATTTAAAGAGTCGACTGAATAAACGAATGACTCACAAGGACATTTACCGCCACCTTCTGGCAGATTTAGTTTCTTATTTAGAGTATCATCATTTCATTAAAAAAAAAAAAAAAAAAAAAAAGATTATAATAATACAAATAAATATATTAAAGAAATAGTTCACCCAAAAAAAAAAAAAAAACTGTCATCATTTACTCTCCCTCATGTCGTTTCAAATCTTACTTTTGTGGAACATGAAAAAAGGTATTTTGAAGACTGTTAGTAACAAAGCTCTTTTGATTACCAATCACTTTCATCATATGAACAAAAAATACTGAAATGTTTCTCAAATTATCTTCTTTTGTGTTCCATAGTTTACGTTAGGCTGTTGCAGCCTAAATGTTTATGTGTAATAAATTGTATGTTTAATCAAGTAGAATATTTCTTTCTAAAGTTACAATTTGTAATGTCGATTTTCTCATTTAACTCAAAAATAGCTTTAAATAATCTTTTGTGGGTATTTTCACACCATGTAATTAATTAGATTAAAAATTATATTCAATTTTAATCGGCTGACAGCCCTACTTTAAAGCATGAAAAAGGTTATTAAAACATCATGATATAAAATGTACTTTAAAGTAAAACAAAATAAATAAATAAATAAAATTAAAAGTGCATTTTTTAAAATATAAAGAGTACTCTCTTACACCAAAAATAAAATTCTTTCATCATTTGCTTACCTTTATGCTGTTCCAAACCGGTATGATTTTATTTCTTCTGTTGAATACAAAATAATTTATTTTGAAGAATGTTTTATAACCAAACAGTTGCTGGGAGCCATTGACTTCTATAGTAGGGAAAAAATACTATAAAATAGCTATCAGCAACTATTTGGTTACTAACATTCTTCAAAAAATATGTTGTTTTGTGTTCAGCAGGAACAACATGAGGGTGAATAAACTATGACAAAATGGGGTGAACTATCCTTTTAAAATGGCCTTTTATTTCATTACTATTTTTCATTTTTTTTATTATTATTATCTGCAAATACAGTTTTAAAAAATGCTCTTATTTGAAGTACACTACAAGTGCACATTTAAGCACAGTTCTTTTTCAGTACTCCCCCATAAAAATGACAAAACAAACAGATATACATTTACTAAAAGTAATGCATGATACCTCTCACACTCAGGGCCGCATAGAAATTGTCCACTAAAATGCTCTCAAATGAGAATGTTCCTCATTCAATTACCAAGAGCGGCTAGCATTGCATTATACTTATTCCTTTATCCAAAGCATCTTACAAATGAGGAACATAACAAGCAACAATATCTATATTACACAATGCCCAGTACAAACTACTGTAGATTACATCATTTCTTGTTACTAGATTACTAGCCAAATTGCTGTTTAAAAAACATCAAGTCTTTTGATACATCCCCACTGAACTTTATTTCAGTAAGAGAAAGAAGAGTTTACACCAGTATGCATTGCAATACAACAGTACTGTACACAATATAGCATAATCAGCATGTCAGTAAAAGATCATGCATATGATTAACAAATCAATGTGTTGCCTAGGGGTAGAAATAGTTGCTAAGTCTTTTGGACCTAGTTTTGATGCTGTTTAACCTTCAGCAAGATTGTAATGAATGGATTCCTGAATGATGGCACAAGGCCATATTGTCGCAATGGCTGCTGTAGATGCCTTCAATGGAAAGTACAGTATATTTGACCCAGTTATCTTTCTTGCAGTCATGACAACTAGCTTTTCAGTGGTGTGGCTGCATTGCCAACAGCCAATGGTGGTGCGAATAGGTACTTATGCAACATTATTCCTCATTCTAGCTACCTGCTTCTCTAGGAATCTAAAACACAGGCTAATATTGCTGTCCGAGCCCCCAAAGAGGTGCAGATCAGCACAGCTTTGATTTTGTGTGTACAGCAGTCCGGCGTTTATTTTATATCATACAACTCCCAGTGGAGATTAAAAGTCGACTCAGCAAGATGAATGTCTCGACATTTCTTTATGGTTCTTGATAAAGTAAGACTCTCGCAATATTTGGAGGTTAAAATTCCACTCAAGGGGAGCCAGGCGGCGGTTCAATACTAATGTCTGTGGAAGCAAACAGGGCCGCTGAAGTCCTTTGGGTCGAATGGAATCCGAAAGTGACAAAAACAGGCAATTCAAAGCAGTGTTTATACAGGCACAGGCACCTAATTGCCCAACAGGAAAAGTTTTTGTTTACTCTGCAGCTGTGTACAAAAGTGTTGAGAACATAAATGATTATTTTTCATCATTATAACTTCATCATTTGGTCGAGTTTATATCACGCAATTCTGAGAAAAAAAAGTCGGAACTGTGACTTTATATCTTGCAATTGTGACTTTATAACATGCAATTGCAAGTTTATATCATGCAAAAAAATAAAAATAATTGCGAGTTTATATCTCACAATTCTGATGAAAAAAATAACTTTTTTTTTTAATATTATTCAGCTGCAGAAACGGGGTATTAAAATAAATATTTTTTTGGAAATTAGCACTTAATGGTGGCAGTTTCTGTAGAAAAGGTTTCAGATGGAGTATAACATGTCACAACGCAGGGCGTAGTAATTATTTTATGTCAACTACCCACTATTAATGTTCATGCTAAGAGTGGCCACAAGCATAAGCAATAATGCTGCTTACTCTACCAGTCAAAAATTGTAATAATTATGATTTTTTTATTTTTTTTTTTCTCAATTAAAAAATCTCTAATGCACACCCAGGCTGCATTAATTTGATAAAATACAGTAAAATAGTTATATTGTGAAATATTATTACAGTGAGTTAATGACTCTAAAGACTAGAATAATGGCTATAATAATAATAATTCAGCTTTGCATCACAGGAATAAATTAATTTTAAAATGTATTCAAATAATAAAAAAAAAAAAAAACTTTTTTTTATTGTAATAATATATCACAGTATTAATGTTTACTTTATTTTTATCAGATAAATGCAGTCTTGGTTAGCATAAAATACTACTTTCAAAAACATTAAAAAAACAAAACAAAAAAAAAACTAATTACTCTAAACTTTTGACTAGGAGTATAGGCCTATATGTGACCCTGGACCACAAAACCAGTCATAAGTGTAAATTTCTCAAAATTGAGATTTATACATCATCTGAATAAATAAGCTTTGTTGATGTATGGTTTGTTAGGAAAGGACAATATTTGGCCAAGATTCAACTATTTGAAAATCTGGAATCTGATGGTGCAAAAAAATCAAAATGCTGAAAAAAATCACCTTTAAAGTTGTCCAAATTAAGTTCATAGCAATGCATATTACTAATCAAAAATTTTATGGTGGGAAATTTACAAAATATCTTCATGGAACATGATCTTTACTTAAGATAACGATTTACTTAAGACTAATGATTTTTGGCTATTGCTACAAATATACCCATGCAACATAAGACTGGTTTTGTGGTCCAAGGTTACATATTTCTCCAGTTTTCTAAGCAGACAGACTTACTCGGTTTAAAAAAAAAAAAAAAAAAAAAAAACACCATAAAAGCATGATGCATGTAAAGCAGGGGTTCTCAATGAGAACAAGATCCATTGTCCTGCGGAGTTCAGCTCCAACCTTGATCAAACTCACCTGCCTGTAATTTTCTAGTGACTCTAAAGACCTTGATTAACTTGTTCAGGTGTGTTTGATTAGGGTTGGAGCTGAAATCTGCAGGAAAATCGATTTTGTGGGCCGGAGTTGAGAACCCCTGATTGTAAACGTCATCCCACTTCCATGCATCAGTCTATGATTCACAGTTATGCTCATCATTCATTTTCATTGTATGGAAAAGCCGGCTTCGACATTTTGCTATAAAGAACTCTGCAGAACAAAAAGATAAACAAATATGACAGGATTTTCATTTTTGAATTTGCTACTCCTTTAAGAATAGTAAGAACAATTAGAAAAGTGCCCTTGTTTGACTTAATTAACACTTGTGAAAAAAGTTATTTAAGCTTGAACAGAGCTTCCTATAGACTCAATTACTGTGTGATTGATTCTAACATTAGAGTGATGTGACAGCGTTACCTGAGGAGGTCTAACACATCTGCAGTCTTATACAGCAGCCTGCTTCTACTGTAATAGCACTCAGATACTCATAAATAATCTTGATTAGACAGTGATGGGGGGCGTAAGGGCCCCCCTATCGAATTCATTACGTGTGGATCGACAGGTAAGACAAAAAACCCTATTTAGGACCAAAGCTAATCAAGAAAATGCACAAAATTAAAACACAATGACTACGTTTTAGAAAAGAGAGAAAGACTAAAAATGAATCACATGTGCATGAAAATTGCTCTGTGTGCTCCACTGGGAAGAAGCATGTTTAATGGGAGATGAAAGGAAAGCTTGAGAAGTTAAAATAGCGTGTGGGGAAATGACTCAAAGGATGTGATAGTAATGATTTTGTGGAGGCGTTTTCCGGTGTCAGCTGGGTCACTTGACAAATACAAGTTTTAGGCATGACGGAAAATTCAACTAGACTAGTTTATAGACACAGCAGAAAAAAACTCATTTTGTTTGTTTGCATTCTTAATGCGATCTCTCATTAATATCCCTATATACCGTGTAGTTTTAGCACACATAAGCTGGTCAGTGTAGGCATACTTGACAGCATTTATGTTGCTCATGATTTTAAAAACCTTTTGATGTAAAGTCTTTTGCTTAATACTTGAAATCAGTTTTGTAGGCAAATATAAACTGTACCCATATGAATTTCATTATATAATTTTCTGACAGGAAATCTTTACAAATAAAATAAAAATGCTTGCAAAACTAATTTTTACCTAAAGAAAAGTAGTGTGCAGTAGGGGGTGGGAGAAAAAATCGATTCTCCGATGCATTGCGATTCTCTCTTAAACGATTCTGAATAGATGCTGAATATTTCGGTTTTGATTCTGAGCTTTTTTTTTTTCCCTGCATATGACACGTGTGTGCGCTAGAGACGTGGCGGGCTTCGTTGCACAGAATTTGTGCTGTGAGATACGTGTGCATTGCTTGACAGTGTGTGCTTCCACCCACTGTGTTTTACTTTTAGATATGCTTTCATTAATTCCGTTTGGAATGCAGTAGGCTACTATTAGATGCATGAAACTCGTGTACTGAAAGACTTTCATGTGCGCTTTTTATTTGTTGTCCTGAAGATCGATTACGGCTGCAGTTAATGCACGTGCATTTGCACTTGCAGAAAAAACATCTGATATATCGAAATAGATCTGTGCATTAAGGCCAAAGTATACTTCACTTTTTATGCATACGCAAGGGACAGCTAACAGTGCACAACGCGAATTTTGTCATCAGAACAGTACGCCCGTACTGTACACGCACCACCCGTTTTTTGTACGCGCCGGTCACACTTGCACATTTGTTCATTTTGAACGAATCTTTAATGTGACTCGGGACGAACGAGTCGTCTCGGGGAGTGATTTGTTTAGTCGCGCATGTGCAAAATCCGATTAGGTTCTGTTTTGGAATTAGTTCACCTGTTTCGAGTCTTCAGGTTTTTTGAGTCGTTCGTTCACCTTATGGGGCTGTCACATGATGAACGAACGACTCAAACCAGAAGACTCGTGAGATGAACTAATCAATTCTCTTTCCGGCTCAGACTGCATAGGTTAAGCTTATTGGGCTGTCACGTGATGAACGAACAACTCAAACCCGAAAACTTGTCAGAGAAGAGGCGAGGTGAGCTAATCATAGACTAAAGACCCAGGTAAACAATGAATTAATCTTCTGTTTCTTATAGCATTATAGTTTTTTTTTGTTTGTAGTGTGATTAACGTTTGTGTAAGCAGTAGATGTGTTGGGGAGGTAACACGTAACATTTTAATTATATTTTGCTAAAATGAATGAAATGACTCGAAAAAAGATTCGTCCGAGTCGTTAAAATGATCCTAACTTCCCATCACGAATGCGCATTAAAAGCTACGTGTTCGACTGTGCGCGTACCCGTACAAAAATGAATGTCTGTTAAAGCTGCCAAAAAGAAAAACCTATAACTATTGTCTGTAAACTTTAGGATACTTAAAAAAAGCTCTTGTTTTGCTGCTTGATATTGCAGACTGGTGTGTCTTACCATGTTATTTTAATGTATTATCTTAATTATGAACACACTGGTTTGTAGTGCAAACTGTTTTACCGTTTACTGCACTTCGATATTCTTCTCGTTATTTCCCTATGGCGGATTATGAACTGGACGTCTAACACATGTCAATCAGTTATCCCGGGTGCGGCCTTGGTCACTTATTTGGTCGCTCATTATTTTTAGGGATTAAATAAAAACCACTAAATAAATAAAATAAATAAATAAACTGCTGTACTATATTATTCAGAGTTTTCTGTATTGATTTTTCCAGTTGTTTTATCTGGGCCATCATTCATCTTGAAGTCATATAATTTGATTTGTCTTCTAAGGTTCTGTGGCCTTAGAGGCTTTTGCTGGCAAAGGGAATGAGCCAGCATTCAGTTGTCAAGCTGCAAGTTTAATAATTCTAATTATTAATTTTTAATGCTATTATGATTATTATTATTATTATTATTATTATTATTATTATTATTATCATATTTCCATATTAAATAAAAATCAAAGAATAAAAAAGGATTAGTCACCCAAAAATACTATTTTATTTTGTTTTAGTTTAGTTTAGTTTCCAAAAATCACACATTGAATTCACACGCTGGAATTGGAGCAAAAGATTATCATATTTGTTAAATACCAATTAATTGACTAAAGTGACATTTTTGAAAGTAAGGCACTTCAACAACTGACTGTTATTATATACTAATATTTTCATTGCCATTAAAGTGAAATTACTGAATCTTAAAGGGGTCGTCGGATGCTAAGTTCACTTTTACATGTTGTTCGAACATCAATGTTTGATGGCAGTATATGTAGAAATCTACCCTATAATGATAAAAATCCATGCAGTGGTTTTTAATTAATCTGTAAAAATAATATCCCCTTTTTCAAATCGAGCCGTTCTCAGATGCCTGTCACTGTGGCGTCACACCGACAGAGGCCGCTCCCACGATAGTTGATTGACATGAGCGTCTTACCTTAGATTGTAACAGTCCACCCTCTTTGTTTCAATGCCGGAGCAGGAATGTAAGTTAGACTATCTCAGATTGAGCGATTGAGGTGTTGTGTTGCTGGATGTAATAATGAACATAGTGGTCGTCATTTACTCCCGACATCTGAGCCGCTGAAGATGCAGTGGATTACATTTGTTTGTGAAGGGAATGCGCCTCCCGATCTACATATATCCGTCTATGTTTGTGCAAATCATTCGTGATCCAGCTTCACTTACAGCAGAAGTGAGTATAAGGGTTTTTTCATGAATCTTTGCGATCGTCTTTCCTAATAATGTGCTAGTTAGCAAGTTTAAAGTAAACAGACTTGTAGCTCCACAGAGAGAAGAGGGGGGCGGGGCAAGCAGAGCTCATTTGCATTTAAAGCAGCCTCGACCAGAATGAAAAAAGGTGTTGTTTTACACAACCATTGAGAATTTATAACCTGAGTATATTATAGACTTTTCATTAAGACCCTAAAGAATCATATCAACTTGTGGAAAATGGGCATCCAATGACCCCTTTAACATAGAAGCCTGATTAAAAAATGGTAATTTAAAAGTAAAAAAAATGCCAGATAGACTGAGGTTTTTGCATCTGAAGTACATCATACATATAAATGTAATCTTCATACATATAAATGTAAATGTGTATGTATGTATGTATGTGAAGAGCTCTGTATTTACTGCTGTGTGAAGTAAATTTGAAAGGCAAATGCAAACATTACCCAGCCAACCTTTGTTACTGATCTCTGCAGTGCCTTGGGATGAAACACAGAGTGGAGAGCATTTGTCTTCTGTTAAAGGGCTGTTACCGAGTAACTGTGAGGTTTCCAACTGTTGTCTTGGCAGGGTGGTACTGCGGCCCCTCTTAAAAATGCATCATATTGATGGATGGCAGGTTATTTGCAACAACAAAGGACAGACTGCGAAGGAGAGAGAAACTAGTTTACTCTACGTGGCCCGCAGATCATTCTAGAAGATCTGCCAAGAATACATGCCCTCCATCATTAGCTCAGGACGGATGAGAAGCGCAGATGGTGAAGCCGCGCTACCATATGTCCTTCCAGGGAACCCACCTGTCTGGACATACAGTGACACCGGGCTTTAGATTACACCCAGATTAGCCATTAAGAACATTTTCTGTTTCATACAGACACCTATTGTGCATCAGTAATTGCGCTTTGTTGTTTTATAAAGTGAACTGAATTCATAATCCACCCTTTTGAATATGTAATCCAAGCTGTTATGTACTGAACTGTTTGTACAACAATAAAAATGTGATTACATTTGAATTTTAAATGGTGGGTGTTTTGCTCCACATACAGAAAGACAACAAAGAGCACAACAAAAGATGATCTCTGATGGAACTTTTCACATTAGCACATAGATGGTATGTAGTCCTCTCGCATTAATAACACATTTGCTCTTTCGGCACGTAACAGGAATATAAAGAGAAAGCTATTAGCTCAAACAAAGGAAGAACAGGCTATGTTTCGATGCCTATCGAGCAGTCGGGTTGCCGAAAATCGGTTTCATGCATAAGAAATTGATTGTCACAGAGGATGTGAAGCGATAGATGTCTGTAATGATACTGTCACAAATATATGTTCAATACGCAGTGAATGATCGCACTGTTGCTTCAGTAATGGTAGACTCCAACTGACTGCGTATTATCAAGTTTTCAGTCTTTTCGGCCTCAAACTGACTGCACATTATTCAGCATTCAGTATTTTGCTCGTGAAATTGCCGTTATTATGCTGAATACTGTAATTATTTTCAATGCAACTATTATGTGTGAGATATTACCGTGACTTCCTCTGCGGTGCAGTCCGAAACTGTCCGTTCTCAGATTCTGCATGTCATGATACAACTTTCACAGCCTATTGCCATTTCTCAGACATGCCTACCTTTGAAAAGTTAGAGGTAGGTAAGATTTTTTAATGTTTTTGGAAAACAATCTTATATGCTGACCCATTACTTGATCATACATGGTAGCAAAAGCAGTGATATTGTGAAATACAGCATTATTACAATTAAAATAACTGATTTCTATTCAAAAAAAATTTTAAATGTAATTTATTCCTGTGATGCAAAGCTGAATTTTCAACATCATTACTTCAGTCTGGAGTATCACATGATCCTTCAGAAATCAGTCTAATATGTGGATTTACCGCTCAAAGAACACTGGAAACCAGTCAGCCCCCCCGCCCAACACCCCCCCCCCCCCCCCCCAACAGTTCTTTTTACGAAACAGATTTTTTTTGTAACAATGTAACAAAATTAATAATTATAATGATTTTAATCAGTTACACTGCTGCACAAAAGTTTGGGATCAATACGTTTCTTATGCTCATCAAGGCTGCATTTATTAGTTCAAAAATACAGAAAAAAAAAACAAAATAAAATAACTCTTTTCTATTTGAATATATTTCAAAATGTCATTTATTCCTGTGATGCAAAGCTGTATATTCAGCATCATAAATCCAGTGTCACATGATCCTTCAGAAATCATTCTAATACTGATTTATTTATTTATTTATTTATTTTTAAATAATTGTATAATATACTTATTTACTCATTTATTTATTTATTTATTTATTCATTTTTAAAATTTAAATCCTTTGTAACAATATAAACTATCATTTAAAATTTTGTGGTAGCAAATTTTTAATCTTTACTTTTTAAAGGAAAATTATTACTTTATTCACCAAGGATGTATTAAACTGATAAAAAGTGATAGCAAAGGCTTATATTGTTAAAAAAAGTTTTCTATTTAGAATAAATGCAGTTCTTTTTAACTTTTTATTCATCAAAGAATCTCAAAAAAAGAATCATTCCAAAAAAATATTAAACAGCAACACTGATAATAAATGTAACTAGATTATAAAAAAAAAAAAAAAGTTTGTCAATACAAACTTTGAAGTTGGCTTGAGAAAGCCTACCAAAAAGTCTGAAAAGATTTTAGTCATAAGTCATAATTAGCATGTTAATGTGTTGTTAGCATGATTAGCATGTTGTCAACATATTTCTAACATTTATAGCATGATTAGCATGTCGTTAGCATGTTTCTAGCATTATTCGCATGTCTTTAGCATGTTAGCTTGTTTTTAGCATGATTAACGTTGTTAGCATGTTTTTAACATGGTTACCATGTTATTAGCATGTTTCTAGAATGATTAGCAAGTTACTAGCATTCTGCTAGCATGTTACTAACATGATTCGCACGTTACTAATGTGTTGCTAACATGATTAGCATCTTGCTAGCATGTTGTTAGCATGATTAACATGTTGACTACATGTTTCTAGCATGATTAGCAAGTTACTAGCAAAGGAAAAGCTTTTTACTGCTATTTTTACTGTAATATTACAGTTTTTCTGCAAATGCAACCTTGATGAGCATAAGACCGTTCTTTAAAAAACATTCCAAACTTTTGAATGGCTGAATAAAAAATTGAAAAATAATAATCATAAAATAAAAAAAATATAGAGTAATCACAGTCAATCACAGCATGCATATCTTTTTAAACCCAAGCAGCATGAGCAAAGTAGCATTGTCACAAAATGTTCTGCTTGTTTTGTAGACGTGCACTCAAACTTTAAACTCCATCCGTTTCAAAAGTAAACTTTTGGGCATCCATCCAAACATGGTTTGTTTTTCTGAAATGTTCAACATCACGGCAGCTTCCAGCATTCCTCCAAACATCATTTCCAAAGTGATCGGGAGCTGTTTGGAGCCGTTTAGAGATTTGTTTGTCATGTTTATTTCTTTCTGCTGTCAAATGCACTTGAATTACTCCTTTAAGCTTGTGTACTACCTCTGGGTCCTTCTCGCACGGATGCGAGCTTAGCACCAAAGCCTCCACCACTTACTCTGGATCTCCAAAGATGACTAAATTGTCCCCTTAAAAAGGACGCTGGCCCACTCCACAATACACTCATCCCCTCCGACACATTCCTCCGCTGAAATGGAGTGACTTGTTTTCAAATTGACTGTCACTCTGAGGTTCAGTCGATGGAGGTAATTGTTTCATTTGCTCTAGTTTCTAAGCTACTAAATCTGTGAAACCTGTCTGCTCCTTTTTCATGACTGCTCTTCTTCTGAGTTTGACAGGTGGAGCTTTGCAGTGCCTTCTGTACCGTCTCACTTGAATCTTTCAAAAATGCTTTAAACCATGAAATTGTCATGCAATTTTCACAAATATAGGCTCTGTTCTCAAACCTATGAGCTGCCTTACAACATCCTTACTCATAAGCGGCTGATCTGGAATGCTCTACATCGGCTCAGTCTGCCTGAAAGTTGGTGTAAACAATATTTGAATAAAGCAGCTTTAAAAAAATAATTACAGTTTAGACGCTGGTTAAATATATATTACATAAAAACAGCACTGACATATAGGAATAGTTCACCCAAAAATGAAAATGTGCTTAATATTTACTCATCCTCAGGCCATCCAAGATGTCGATGAGTTTGTTTCATCATAGGAACAGATTTAGAGAAATTCAGAATTACAACACTTGCTCACCAATGGATCATCTGCAGTGAATGGGTGCCGTCAGAATGAGAGTCCAAGCAGCTGATAAAAACTTCACAATAATCCACACCACTCCAGTCCATCAATTAACGTCTTATGATGTGAAAATCTACATGCTTTTAAGAAACAAGCCCACTTTAAACCATTGTTTCCATTGCTTTCACCGGTGAAAAAGTCATCTCATCTGAATCAGGAGAGAAATATACACAGATAAAGATAATGTTAAAGTTACAGATCAAGTTAAAACCCTGTATAATGGATTTTTTGGCTTATAAAAATGCAGCTTTTCATTTCACGTTTTCAAGACCTTAATTGATGGATTTGTGTGGATTATTGTAATGGTTTTTATCAGCTGTTTGGACTCATTCTGACGGCACCCATTCACAGCAGAGGATGTACTGGTGAGGCAGTGGTGCAATGTTAAATTACTCCAAATCTGTTCTTATGAAAAAACAAACCAATGTTTTTGGGTCAACTATTTTAGTAAACTTGTTTTCCTTTTGAATTAAGGTAATTTTTTACACTATTCGCAAATATATTGTCTTGTTTTAAGCATAAACTCAGTTAATTTTGAGAAAGTTACCATAAAACAAGACTTTCTGTCTTATGTCATTTTTGATTTGTACATTTTTTATTTAATAATACAAATGGGAACCTTCTATTTTTGTTAAAGCACTACACTGTAAAAAAAAAGGTTAGGTCAAATTAAAATAATTTATTACCTGGCTGCCTTAAAATTTTAAGTTCAGTCAACTCAAAAAAAAGTTTAGTCAACTTGAAATGTTAAGTTGTACTAAGTGACAACTTAGATTCAATACCAGCTTTTAAGTTTAACAAACCAAATTTTTGGTCAACTCAAATATCCAAGTTGTCACTTAACATTTCACATTTCAAGTTGACTAAACTTATTTGAGTTAACTGAACTTTAACAAATTATTTTACATTGACTCAACAAATTGTTTATATATATAGTGTAGTAATGAGTAGCATTTGAGCTATAATTTGTTCAAATTCATGGCCATCATGGATGAACATCTACTGTATTTTTCACCAGTGCAATTCCTGTGTTTGTCACACCAGTTTAATAACTTTATTGCTGGATGTTGGGCAACAGAAGAAATTATTGTAAAGTTTCTCAGTTGGGATTGAAAACGCACATGCCACACTGTACCCTACCAGACAAATACACGTCTACGCATCAGTAATACCAGACCAGCACTATTCACAAGCATATGTTAAGCTATATTAATGGTCACAGTGAAGGGGATTGGATTTCTTAAAAACCCTGTAACATCAATATCTCACTGCCAGGGATATTTCTTTGCTCTATCCACTTATCCTTCCTTCCATCCACACATCCATGAAATTTTAATACTATTCCCAAGACACGCATAAATCTAAATGATCCAACGGACATAAGGCCCGTGTATTAGCAGCCCATCTCGCGGTAGCGGATGAGTAGGCGCCATTTGCCTCTGCGGCTGCCTCTCTCTTGAGCCTTCTCTATAAAGCGTTTTGCAAACATTTTTGATCACTCATCCATCTTGCAGGTGCAATGAGGACTAGTGATTTCACCGTTGATTACCTCTGGGGTTAGGTTTGATTGCTTAATGTTGAGTAAATAGCATGTGCCGTCTGACAAGATTATAACTAACGGCTTTTCAGGACAATGTAAATAGAAGAATAATTACTACAGGGAGACGATATGAGCCACGGCTACCGGAGCCAAAATAAACCTCTTAACTGCCAAAAAATGGAGAAATGGCCTGCTCAAGAGATGCTCAAGGTCAAACTAAATCCATCAGAGCAAAGGTGACTGCATACGTCAATGTAGATTTTGACATTTACAGAGTGTAAAAGCAAACTTAGCAACAGAGGTGCTAATCGTTATCATCTAACTCAGTGGTTCTCAACTGGTTTTCCTTCAGGATCCAGATTATCCATCAAGTGATCTGAAAAGTTAAAACAATAAAATTAGTCACATAAATAATGTATATTGCCTAGGGATGCTCATTTTAACCGGTTAACTGTTAACCGACAGAAAGAATTTTGACTGATTAATACAATCAGTTAAACGGTTTAAAAGGTTTTTTTATTTCAGTAATTTATCAAAATATTTTAAAATGTTTGCTGGATGGTTAAAATAAAATACAGTTGCATTTTTGAGAGAATAAAAGTTAAATCGCTTAGGCTTATAACGTTAAGTCGCATTTTACTATTACGTTCAGAAATAGACCTGATGCTGACACGGAATGTTTACAAACACTATAAACGAAGGCTAGGCTATTTTAGTTCCCCTCGCTCCACAAAAAATCCTTTTAATTTAACAGTATTTAGAAAAGAACAAGAACGAAAAATATAAGAAGCTAGGCAATATAAACAAGCCAAAACGAATTAATTTAGGCTAAAGCGAAACTGAAACTAACGTTGAGTCTCTCATACCACACAAATCCAAATGTTTCCATATTCGAGATTCGTATTTAAAAGATATTATTTATTATGTAAAACTTTTGTACTTCACTCGCATTCCAATATCCACATAAAACAAAATGTTTGGCATAATATCACGACAGTACGTTGATAATGATTAAGCAGAGTGTTTTTTTTCTATATGTTTGGCTGAGTATTTTTTTATGATAATGGAAAGGCTGCGTTAAGTTAGCAATGCTTAACTGTGTGTGTTGACTTTTTTTTTCCCCTTCTAACAGTGGAAACGACTCCTTCTAGTCATACAGATAATCGAAACTGTAAACTGTTTGCTTTTATTTGCATACGCTCACAATAAAAACAAATCTTTCTGTATTTGTAAAATAAAGAAAAATAGGATGCTGCTTTCAACCGTCTTCCTTTCACGCACAATTGTCACAACAATGAACCAAAACTCTGCATACTAGCTACTTGTTGCACGTTTTTTTCTTTCGTTTTGTTAATTAAGTAAAAATATTAATCGTATAGGCCTATTCATTCATTATATATATTTAGCCTTGCTTTATTGTTTTTCTATGTTCATAGAAGCGCTGCAGGTGCGTGATGCGATGTGTCCATGTGAGTCCTCATGTTCTGTTGTTTGCTGTTTTTTTGCGCATGTAAAATTAATCCCTGGAAAACAAATTTTGGTATTTTTAAGGTCACAGACACTTATCCTTTCTAAAATAATTACATTCTAATTTAAAATTATCTTGTTGGTTAACGATTAATAATCGGTTAACGAGCCTCGGCGATCGGTTAGGAAAATAACCGAATTGAACATCCCTAATATTGCCTATAATTTCTAAAATATACAGTGTGGTCGCCTTTTCCCTTATACATCTAAAATACCATTTTAAAATATAAAAGACTGAGTTTAACAAAGAAATAAAGTTGGAAAAGATGTAAGTAGGCTGAGCAAATCATCAGTCATCATTTAGATTTCACATAAACCACATTTAGATACCACATGACAACTTGACAATGCCTGATGTAACATTAAAGGATGAATGGAGGGCCCAATAATAGGCACAATTATTATAGGCTGAACAGAAAAATGGACTACTTTGGTTTCTAAATGTCTTTTGAATTTTCCTGGCAGCCAGTAATTCCCTGCACAAAACACTGTGGTCGGCGCAAACCATGTTTAACCCTAAATATCCCATATTTCAATGTAGCTTGGGTGTATATATAATTTGATACACTGTACACCCTAATAAATTAGAACTTAAACAAAAATGAGGTAATCAGTAACATCATTTTTTTTAAGTCCACAGTTTTAAAGATTCAGTTAATGGTGTTTTACATTTTGATTTTGCACAACACAAGCATGTTAATTGCAAATAAATTGAAACATTGACTAAGCTAACTTATACAATTTGATTGCATATTAAAGGAGACCCATTATGCCTCTTTTACATGATCTATTATAAGTCTCAGGTGTCCCCAGAATGTGTCTGTGAAGTTTCAGCTTAATATACATTCGTTATATAATTTTGAAAATGGTTATTTTGAGTGAAAGCAGAAACACGCTGTTTTCGTGCATGTTTCTTTAAATGCAAATGAGCTGCTGCTCCCCACCCCCTTTTCCAGAGTAGAGCTGTACCTTTACAGCTTGTACCTCAGATATTCTGCCAAAAAAAAAAAAAAAACAGGTCTGCGACTAGGAAAGAAATAGCATGTTTATACTAGATATGTGCGACAGCAGCATAATATACAGTAAATAAATTAATAAATCCACTGCTTTCTTGTCTCTTCTGAGGCTGTGACTCTAAATAGTGTTCTGTGCCCATCTGTGCAGCCAAAGACTGAACAGTTAGCATGCTATGCTCAAACTTTTGCCATGGCATTTGAACTGGTACACTGTTGTCACTTGCGAATACAAAATGCCTGCGCCATGGGTGAAAACGTGCAGATTAAGATCCGGTAATATTACAAAAAGATCCCCTTCCTACGTCAGAGGGGAGTGAAATCTGAGCGGCTTGTTTTTTTACATGCTTGCAGAGAAAGGCTTACTTACTTAAAGCAAAATATATATTCAGTTATTGAGTTTACGTAACTTTTTTCTATTAAGTACAATGAACTTTCAGTAATATTTGAGTGACTCATTTAATAAATTTGACTTTGGTTTTACAGTGCAAAAACTATGCGTGATTACTATGGTTTGTTGCATTAAGAATTGTTTTGTCTATCCTATCAGTACCGATCCGTAACTCACTTTTGGGTCACGACCTACCAGTTGAAAACCCGCTGATCCAAGCTCGTACATCCCACAGCGACAAAATAATCTGATTCAGCAGAAGTAATTTATTTAGTGATTTTTCCTCCAACAAAATGCCACATCTCATAATGACTCACCATTGCACATCGACAGACTCTCACAACATCTCATTTCCCCCAGTGGGTATCCAAGGCCCGTGCTAAAAGCTGCTCCCCGCTCAAGGTTTCAGCTGTAGTGACAAGGCAGCCCGAAAGCCTGCTGGGCACAGGGCCTACCCCAATGCGTATCGCATCAGATTCCACACGAACACAATACCAACAAGTTGTCAACGAGGGATATTTACACTTTCGCTCAAACATAATTCATATTCCGGAGTGCCCTTGGAGGCAAGACATTGTATCTTCAGAGGGGAAGAGAGTAGAGAGGGAGTAACTGAATTTGCCAGAGAAGAAAAGAAAGGGAAAACACTGTCATCACTTTAAGTACTATTTCAGGCCACAAGGACAGAAGTGCATGAGAAGTTGATGGGGTCGGTCACTATGCATATAGACAGAGAGAAAGAGAGAATGCTGCAGGGATGACATATTTTTGCAAGCCAAAATACAGAAAATGAATTGGCATTTTAGCACCTCCAGCTCCATTGTCCTGGAGTCAGTGGGGGTTTTGAATATTTGTTATGGCCTAAAATAAAATAACAAACTCAATACAAAATAACAAAATATATTTTCACGTTTTATTCTACAACATAAAATACACAGTAAAAACTAAGGTTGTAACGATACATGTATTCTTACCGAACTGTCACGGTACAAACATCTAGGTTCGGTTCATAAGGCCTTACAACGAATACAGGCAATTCAGCCTCAATCCAGAAGGGGGCGCCCGCAGTAATGCAACGCTGTTTGATAACTGCCAGCAGAAGAACAGCGAATGCAGAGTTGCGCGTTTGAAATCAAAGCCCACTATCCACCTTATTCTTCAATGCGGAAGTAAGCTGTTTTCTGGTAATGTGTTAGACTTCCTGTTCATAATCTGCCATAGAGAAATAACGAGAAGAATACTGAAGTGCCGTAAACGGTAAAACGGTTTGCACTACAAACTATTGTGTTCATAATTAAGATAATACATTAAAATAATATTGTAAGACACACCAATATGCAATATCAAGCAGGAAAACGAGCTGTTTTGTACAGATAAACATAGCTGGACGCGGATGAGACCGAAAGCCAGACACATTCAATTTACAAACGGCCGCTCGCACTCTTACGACAAAAATAAGGTGGATATAATGTCCGTGTGCTGATTCTAGGGCTTTTTTTTTTTACAATTTTGGAATCGGGTCCGATTCCTGGTTCTGGAATCAATGCGATTCGATTCCTAGAACCGATTCCTCACTGTTGTTTTAGATCCTTTTTCGATTCTTGTTTTTTTTTTTTTTTAGGGTGGAGGAACCTAATTTCGCAATAACTGTAGGATATAAAGGTCTTAGAAAGTAGCCTTATCACAATACAAAGCTTTATTTTTTAAAAATTATGATACATTTCTGTATTTAAATTGTAATTTTGTTTGCATTGCCCTTGAAATTAGTCTTAGCCCACAGCGCAGCAGTGGACATGCATTTATTGTATGAATGGAACAAAGCACAGTTCAGCTGAATGATGTTTACTTCAACGGTATGCTTTGCATAAAATTATAAACTGTACAAAAAATAAAAAATAAACAAAATAACCAGAACATTAACAACAACACTGAAATAAGAGCTCATGGTTTATGTCAATCAGATGCGCTCTCTGCCACTGATCTGTGCTCTCGGCGTTTTCTTTCAGAATTATCATTGGCTGATAGAAAATCATTGGCTGATTTAAAATGGAAATAGGATCAAGACCCTCGATCACGTCATGATATATTCTGATATAGTGATATAGTCGTGCAGCACTCAAAACTGTACAATATAAGGCCGTTCCACAGTAAAATAATTTCAGAATCATTTTTGAAGTGGTTCATTAAAACGATCTATCCGAAAGAACCTTTTCATGGAAACGAATCAGACTTATAATCACTATTAGCGAGCAAGGCTGCATCCTCAATATCAAACGAGCTCAGTACCGAATCTTTTCATTCAGTTTATTTTTGTGAATCGACGTTCAGTGACGTTTGGTGACAGCAGCCAAGATATGCAGCCTTCTGTTTGAGAGGCGCCCATAGATAAGCTTTGTTGAACTGAAAGCGGCTATGAATGGGGAATCGATTCCCCTTGATGGGGTCGTTTCCATCCTTTGGAATCGACTCTCGATTCCCAACACCTCAGAATCGAAGAATCGATTCTTTTTGGAATCGATTCCCAGCCCTAGCTGATTCTGAACGCGTCTCTCACTGACAAAGGAGTATGACGTTACTTTAAGGCTTGCGTATTCAACTGTTTGCAACATGGAGCTTTGTGCTCGTGTATCCTACACATCTCATTCGGCACAAATCCAAATATTCCATAATATTTCCATATTTGCGATGTATTCAAATGCTAAACCATTATTTAGAATGAAAATAACAGGTTTTGTACTTCAGTTGCGTACCGGCGTTGAAACAATGAGACGGGTGCATTTGGTTATATAACATAATTTGATATAATATTTAGTATTTTCTCATCTAGGTGGAAATTTTTTTAATTTGTACTACTGTCTGTTCAAAATAAATGAAAAAAAAAAAAAAAAACTTAGCATAGCAAGCATAGTAGATTTGTTGTTTTTTTCCTGTTGTACCAAAATCGTATCGAACCGTGACCCCCCAACCGAGGTACGTACCGAACCGTGATATCTGTGTACCATTACACCACTAGTAAAAACCTTTTTCATAGATGTAATTTACGCAAAAAAAAAAAATTGACTCACCCTCAGGCCTTCTGATATGCAGATGAGTTGGTTTCTTCATAAGAACAGATTTGAAGAAATTTAGCATTACATCACTTGCTCGCCAGTGGATCCTCTGCAGTAAATGGGTGCCGTCAGAAATAATAATTTACAAGTAATTCACATTACTCCAATCCAACAATTAACAACTTGTAAAATGAAAAGCAATACATTTTCAGCTTTATACGTTTAAAGCTTTTACTTTTCTTAAAAAAAAAATGTGGCTTTAACACATTTAAAAGAATACACTTGAAATACAATGAAACCCTAGAAGGCAAATGGACCAAAGTTTAAAAGCAGGTATGTGAAATCTGTCATTTTATAAAAGTACTGGAAATGATTTATTCTTTAACAATATTCTGTTGTTATTTAAGTTGTAAAGCTTTCTAAATTTCCTGTAGAGGTGAGAAAATTTTTCCAGGTGTAGCAACGTTTTGAGTTACTGATGTAATTTCTGTAGGTAGAGGGTAAACAGTGCTTTATTACATCAGAGAACCTTTCTCAGGGGAAACAAATCTCTAGTCAAAAGCTTGTAACACGATGGGATCTTAACAGGGAGACTGGAGGTTGTTCTATCTGATTAGAAGTCAATGGAGGAAATACCTTATTACCTTGAGTAAACTGCCTTTGTGTGCAGACAGTTTATCACATAATAAATTGATTGCCTTGCTGCTAATCTACAGCATATTTGCCAAGACATGCTCATTTTGGAGTGAGCTATTAAATGTCTGCTAGGAAAAAAACAGCTGTTTTTTAAGATAAGTCAGTCGGTCATGATGCGAGTTTAAAAAAGGGGTTGTAATGTGCAGGCAACACCAAGGTTGTTGGTTTGATTCCCAGGGAAAGGAAGAACTAAAATGTAAATGTGTACCTTGAATGCAACATAAGTCGCTTTGGATATTTTTTAAATAAAAATAAAATAAAATAAATAATAAAAATAAATAAATAAATAAATAAATGTAATGCATGTAAATGTAAGATTAAATAATATATATTTTTTAAGGAAAGCAGCATTATTAGTCTGATAATAATTACAAATAATTAATGTACTTTTTAAAATTGGGTTTTAACAAGGGTTTTAAAGTACAGGAAGAAAAAAGCATAAATGATTCTGCTTTCTAAAGATATTATATTTTAAGGTATTTTAATTAATTAACTTCTATATTTTACTTTAGATTATTTGAATTATTATTAATAATGATTATTTGATTGCAATTGCTCA
The DNA here is from genome assembly GCA_036247105.1 of Cirrhinus mrigala. Classification (NCBI taxonomy): domain Eukaryota; kingdom Metazoa; phylum Chordata; class Actinopteri; order Cypriniformes; family Cyprinidae; genus Cirrhinus; species Cirrhinus mrigala. The sequence continues at coordinate 41,251,575 of CM070011.1, read as the reverse complement.
TAGTTATATATTCCTTTAAAGAAATACTACATAAAAACAAAGTCAATGAAATTTTAATAACATCTTTTTGCTTCAGCGCAACGAAAATATAAAGCCAATTATTCTAATTTTGCAAACAGCAGTTCATAATGTCATGCTTGCTATTAAGTTTTAAAACCTCTGCAATATATTAACTATGGAGGGAATGCATGGATATTTCTAAAAGCACAGACTAAAAATTTTGTAATGAAACATAAAAGATATTTTATTAAACAATCTCCACATCCATAGTCAGAGTTCTTACTTCTCAGTATTAAATGCAAATCACTGCCCTTTTCAAATTGCCAAAGCAACCAGCAATTTAGCATATTCAGTCTACCATATCCAGATAATTTTCTGTCATATAAACGTGTTCCTTTGATAGCCCTTTTCTTTAAGTTTTATGTCCACGTTGTAATACAGGTGGTATAGCTTGCTGTTAAGCTGACATTATCGGCTCGTGTCAAAGGAAGAGGTGAACTGTGGGTCTTGCCAGTGATAACAGCCGTTACGCGAGATACCCTCTGACTCTCCAGTGACTTCCCTTTCACCTGTTTGTAAATCGTAGCTGTCACTTGTGACAGCAGTCAGCTTGTGTGTTAAGCTTCATTACCCTAACCACACAAAAGCTCAGTTTCGGGCATTATATTTCCTGTGCTAATGGGTGGTAAAAAACCTGGGGCCACATGGTCAAGGACATGCAAACAACACCAACAACAACAACAAAAATACACAGATGGCAAACATTTACAGCTACATGCACTAAAAGGTGAAAAGTCAAAAATTCCACCGGATCTAATCTTTAAAGATTCCTTTTCCTGTGTGAATTATGCCATGTTGATTTAGTCACATTAAGCAATTGTATGCAGTTTTGTGTATTTTTGAGAATTTGTAGAGCCCTACAGAGGAATTCACCGTCGTAATTACAGTAGATCGCTGTACAAGTGCATTCGTTGCTGCCGTAAAGTAAAATCCATTCACCTTATTAGAAGTTAGTGTACCATCAGAATGATTTTGAAACTGATGTTTCAAGGTAAAATGCTACATAGTTCCTTTAAATAAATAAATAGGCCTCTCAAAGCCTTGTATTGCAACAGCGAGATGCAGGAGGTTCTCGTACTTCTCACTTTCACAACATGGGCTCATTGGAAATATGTATACATTTCTGCAAAACTGAAAAAACTTACCTATGTACAAATCACTGCAGTTGAAAATATAGCTGCAAGCAGTGATTATCGGGGTTCAAGCGTTTTAACGCATTTAAGCACATGTGAAAAAAGATATTATTTAGCAACCCTGTAACAACCTAAATCAATGATTTAAAAAGCATTTTTGACAAATCCAGGTAACTTACCATTGAAATATTATGTTTTTAAATGTTTATTGTTATAGTGCCAGCTGTGGTCCGATCTTCTTAAAACTTTGCATGCTTGTTTAGAATCACATGTCTCATGTGCTCACCAGGTTTTGTGAAGTTTTGAGTTTTCATTTAGGCTTTATAGTATTTTGGGTAAATCTGGACAGGCCACTTTTCTAAAAGACCCTGTTATAGCTTCCCAAAGGGTAAATTTAAACATTTTTTGATTATTGACCTAGAGTCCAGAGAACTGTACTGCAGATTGAGCGAAACCTTGTCTAAAAGATGCTCAAACTTCATCAAAGTTCCTCTTATAGCGCCACCAAGTGGCTGAGCTCCACGATTTTTGTCCTGTGACCTCAGATTGAGCTCTTACATAGAGGTTCTGAGTTTGATGAAGATATCTCATTCCGTTCAAGAGTTAAAAGCATTTTACTAAAGGTGGCCCCGCCCCTTTTCACAAGTTTTGGCGCCCTTTTGCGACAGTGAGTTGAAAGTTCAACTTTTTTTTTGATAATTATTAATGTTCACTGTCTGGAGAATCTCCCTGAACTGGTTTGGTTTGGGCGGAAAACCTAGGACTAGTTTGCAAAAGTAGGTTTTTCAGTTGCTTGACACTTGAGCCTGCGACTGACGGTTTAGGAGTTATGAGCGATTTTGTACTTTTGATCACTGTAGCCGATGTAGATCGATGTAGACTTGGTGATTGTCGGCAGTGTAAGTACTACCATTCCTCCAAGTTTCAAGTCTCTACGACTTACGGTTTGGTCTGCATAATCAGTTTTACGTGGAGATTGCTGATCCTTGGCCATTCTAACAGTAGCTTGAAACCCTGATGAACACTAGAGGCAGTAAAACACTTACAACTTTAATTTCTTTTCACACATGATATACAGGTACAGAGGTTTGATTAATAAAGCCCAATTTTCACACAATTACTTGCAGAATATTATGTTCAAAACAATTTTATCATCTTGCACGATTTAAAAACTGATACTTTTGAACATTGTCATCACATATAAAGCTTCATAGGTACAAAATTATGATGTTGCAGAAATGTGCATAGAGGCATGTATTTTCATGAGCCTGGGTTGCACTTTCACTAGGGATGCAACAATACAGTTAGTCCATGGTTCAATACGTACCTCGGTTTTAACTACAGTTTTCGGTTCGGTTCGGATATCTTTCAATGTGTTTTTTTTTTTTTCTTTTAGCAACAAATTAAAAAAATACTCCCGTAAACCTCTGTACACTGGAAAAAAAGTGTGGTTTAGTATATGTCTGCTTAATTTTTCTTTTGAGAGAGGTATTTTTTTCAAATTTTACGCAAAATAGAATGGGTTTCATTCATACTGGATGCCAGAGGGCGCCCTCGTGCAGTAAATTCACATATTATGCATCAAAGATGTATCACCGATAAGTTGCGTTCCAGCATCTCCAATATTGATAAAGGCATCGCTATGGCTGTAACTGAATAAAATCGACATGCATAGAATATGATAGAATCTCATTCTGTGATGAGAATCCACATCAGATAACATAAGGAAGTTATGTCAAGCACTCGACTGATGTTGTGAATTAAAAACAAGTTTTAATGATTTTTATAACTTCTGTTTTTATGACTCTTTTGTTGGACAACAGGTTTAGAAAGGCTTATCATTGCATGTCATTGGAATGGAAGATGCTTGTGTGTTGTTTTTTCAAATATAAGCGGGGAAGCGTTTCCTCATTTCAGCACGTAAAATCGCGGACACACATAACATTATAGCAAATTCCGAGAGAAATAAAACAAGGAAGTTATTTAAATGCAAAACCGAAAAAACGCAATTCACAAGCGCTTATTGAACCGTTGATGTCGTACCGAACGGTTCGATATTATATTGAGTATTGTGACATCCCTAACTTTCACACATTCAAATTTGACAATAGACACGAGAACCAATGAGATTTGTGCTCCGTTTTTCTCTGCCTTTTTCTCCTTATATGGTGTCCTGCCGGCTGTATCTGTACTTTAACCATTGTGCACCAGTTTCAAATAAGCGATTGCACCATTTTGAGAGAATAACGACTTTTTATCTTGGTATGTTTTTCCACACAGAGCCATCAAACGACTTCTAAAGATTTCTGAAATAACGCACACGAATCATAAGGACTACAGACACAACTATCCTCTGTTCCCTCATTCACTTGTTTTGTGAATGAAACTGACATTATGGTGACTAAATTCTAAGTTTTCATTTTGCTACTATTTTTATTACCTTTTATTTGAACATTTATTTGGATATTGTATTTAGCCTATATAATCAAAATGGTGTATGCACTTTGTGTAATACAGAAAAGTAGGGCATCACCTCTAAAATTGAGAACCACATTACATTAACAGTTACTATGTACACTTAATGGAGTGTCTATTTACACCAAGTGCAAATAGCCTGCCTTGTTGGCAGAGGCTATTTACACTAACTCCGCCCACCATGTGATGAGGACAGTCAACACTACAAAATACGCCTGTTCAACAACAGCTCCAGTGGCGGAGTTGGTAAAGGGCATACCAAAGTCTTTTTTTCGATATGATCGACCCAGGTTTGAATCCACCTTTTGACGAACTTTTTTTCTCCCTTTTCAAATCTCATATCATATCGGAAAGGCTTTTAGTGTAAACAGCATCTATCGCTATTTGCACTTAGTGTAAATAGCATCTATCACTAATAAAATATGCTTTTTCACGTAGTGTAAATAGCATCTATTGCTATTTACACTTAGTGCAAATAGCCAGTGCAATTTATTAATAATAAAATCTAAATAAACAGTTCTTGCACTAAGACATATCCAATTTATCCAGTCAGAATCTGAAGTCGGAAATGAGTTTGACTTGAATAGCCAGTTTTATCTACCACATGAAGCATTTTTATAAAGCACCTGCTCATTTCTGTTGTATAACCTCATTTATGTTTTATTTTATAAATGTTAAACCCATTGAGCAAAATAGGAAAGTGGAAACTTTGTCATTTCGGGTTGACTGGACAAGGTTACATGAGTTAATGTGTATGACCTTTCATTTTTTCACAAATTAACATTTGGTGTCCTTTGAAATGTTTCTCTCCTGTTCAGTGTGGCTTATTTTTCGAAGTCGTTGCTGATTTTAATCACTACAAATACCAAGCCTTCACTCCAAAACTTCCAGCTCCATAGAGGACACATTATACACCACTGAACCACTCTAAGCACCCCCTTTTTTTTTACTTGCTCCTCATTTGTGGGCTCTTGAAGGTGTCTGCTCAGTGCTACCTGAGGTAGGAGTGGTCAGCCCTGGCAGACTAGCCTCAGGCCAAAACAAGGCCTGCTGGGGTGAGCGACTCACTCAGAATAGAATATGCTGCTCGCTCAGCTTAATGCATGCTCGCACCAGGACTTCTGAGCATTCTTGAACACAAGAGGAGTGAAACACAGATTCCTTATGGAATAGTGAGTCTAAATTTAGGCTGAGAGGAGAATTCGCCATTTTATCATGTGGTGAAAAGGTGAATTCACTTTGTAGACTGTGGATGTGCGTTAAAATGCAGCCAAAGGCGTTTTAGACTGGGCGTTTTAGACGGGCGTCTAAAACGCCTTTTTATTTCAAATTTCAATAGTCAATTTTATTTTATATAGTGGCTCAGTTATTTAACTGACTGGAAATTGCTTTCTGTGACAAGTCTCTATAAAGGGATTTCTAAGAAATAATATCCATTAGTCATGAAGTCATGGAAATTAATGTGAAACCCTGTTAGGTTGTCTCATAAAATGTAACAAAAGGCCATAGTTACTATTCTCTATTAATTTCTTTCTTTTTTAATGCAGCAATTACAGTGATGAATAATACCAGTATCAGTTTTCATAGTTATATTGTGTGAACAAAAACTGTTTTCGTAAAGCCACCGGGTGGTGGTGAGCCGGGGTGCGAGGGCCAAAGGCGTTTTAGACTGGGCGTCAGGTATCGTTAGAGAATAAAGATTATTCTTAGACCCTCTGAAACAATGCATTAATTTAAATCAGCAAAATAGACTTGTACATTGCAGTGTAAGATGTTACAGACTGGTCATAGAAATCTGGCAAATTTGATTTCTAGGCCTGGAGAAAGAGTAGAAATTATTAAACAGAAATTAAAAAGCAGTTTGGACCAGCATAAATTTCCAAGCTCATATTTGCCAGTTACGTTTTAGTCTAGCTGGTGAACCAGCATTAAGCATGTCCAGTGGGACATCTTAATAGAAAAGTCTAGGAGATTTCAATAGTCAATATTATTTTATGTAGTGGCTCAGTTATTTAATTGACTGGAAATTGCTTTCTGTGAAAAATCTCTATAAAGGGATTTCTAAGAAATAATATCCATTAGTCATAAAGTCATGGAAATGAATGTGAAACCCTGTTAGGTTGTCATATAAAATGTATTGTGGTAACCAGAGTTAACAAAATGCTATGTTTCCTATTCATTTCTTTCTTTTTTAATGTAGCAATTACGGTGGTGAATAATACCAATATCAGTTTTCATAATTATATTGTATGGCCAAAAACCATAATACCACAGTAAATCTCTGTGAGGAGGAGTATTAGTAAGTCATAAATAGTTGGGTGATCCTTATTTTTTGCCTAAAATAATATCACTTTCTGACATTTTAATTGGATGTGTGATGGCATTCCCATGCAGAATTTGCAGAAGTTTGAACAAATTGAATATAAAAAACACAAATTTTGTGATTATTTTGAAAAGGAGAATGAGCCCTAATAACCATCTTAATACTCAATTAGTTATGCAAATTGATGGCATGATTGTGTTGAATAGAACATAATAAGCCACCAAAACAAAGAAATACTGAAAGCTCTCGTTTCTCCCATGTGAAGAAAGAATAAAGCTGTTCTGCGTCTACGAATGCAATCAGGGAATAAATGATTTCAACATAATTCTCTGAGACGCCCATTATGTGTTTTTGAATTTCAAAGTCAGTAACTCCTTTCCATGAAATTAAATGATATAATATATAAATATATAATTTGGTATACAAAGAGACGGAGAGAAAGAAATAGTACATTAGTATTATACTGAGATGTGCCAATTAGAAGAACAGAATTCAATTAATTTGGAATCGTTAATAGACAGAACAATTTCAAAGCTAATTAGTGTAAATTTCACACACTGAGTTAATCAAACAAATGAACTGTTGATTGGAAAGTGTCTGAATAATGTTCCATCTCTTTCGTTTTGTGCTAAATAAAAGTCAGATAGGAGGCCAGAGGTATCCAGAAACGAAATACAAACTCATATTTCTGCTTTCATTTTATAATTGATTATTGATTGACTATCATATTGAACACAGACGAAATTAACTTTCTAATTATTGGTAATTGCTAAGGCATTTGCATTTGAACAACCTTCAAGTCTGTGTGCAACCCCACACAGACATTAATGATGCCTAAAATTATCAAAGAGAGATGTGCTTTTGCTTTTCTAAGTGATCAGACAGACATACTGCCTTAAGGGTGATAACACAGATTAAGAAACTGGAGGAACCAAAGTCAAAGAGACCAGACTCTTTTGACTTGAGCCAATAAACAACCACCAAAACACTCTAGCATTGTGTGCGGCATGCATAGCAAGCAGTCTAGTAAATATTTAGTAATGCATCCTTGTTATTGTGCCAGAGCTGCTGTTGTTTTACCAGGTTGCAACACGCATGCTCATTTATACACGCACACACGTTAGTCAAACACACGTTAAATGTAACTTATTTTGTTATCTGGGAAACATGTATAGTAGTCAACATCTGAAGTGGATCGAAAAAGTTCGTCAAAGTTATCCTAAGACAAGAATGGGTACTGTTTTTGTTTTAGAACAACTTTGATGAAAGGTTTTGATCCACTTCAAATGTTGACTACTTTAAGTATTTTCTGTAGTTTCTAAAGGGCAGTACTAAACAAAAAAAAAAAAAAAAAAAATATATATATATATATATATATATATACAGTACTGTGCAAAAGTCTTAGGCCACTAGTATTTTCATCAGCTAAAAAATGGTTTAAAGTCAGTTAAAGTCTGTCTTTTGCTGTAGTGTGTCAGTAGGAAATATCAGTTTACATTTCTAAACATTCATTTTGCCATTAATTATAATAATCCAGTGAGATTTTTGTATGGAGCACAGGCTGTTGTCAGACTCCTTGTGCAAACAGAGATCTGATCTCACCATCATTCAATCCAGTCTGTCTTAAGAAACAGAAAAAAAACAGAGACAGACTAAATTCAGAAGAACTGTAGCAACATCTCCAAGATGTTTTAAGAGTCCTATACCTACAAAGCTACAGTACTATTAAAATTTTTAGGCAGTTAGGCACATAAAATGAGGATGCTGTCAAAAACAATGTCATAAACAGATTTTCTTTATCAATGAACTTCTATTAACTAAAATAAATAAGCATTTGATGTGACCATATCATATATATATATATATATATATATATATATATATATATATATATATATATATATATATATATATATATATATATATACATATATGAAAGATATGATATTTAGGCAAAATAAGAAAATTGTGCACATCGTCATTATGTTCAAAAGTTTTCACCCCCCAGCTCTTAATGCATTGTTTTTCCTTCTGAAGCATCAGTGAGTGTTTGAACCTTCTGTAATAATAAGCAACAACCAAAACACTCTAGCATTTTGGTAGAATGCATAACAAGCAGTCTAGTAAAGATTTAGTAATGCATCCTTGTTATTGTGGCAGATCTGCTATTGTTTTACCGGTTGCAACACACGCATGCTCATTCATGCGTTAATACACGCACACACGTTAGCGACACACACACGTGTTAAATTTAACTTATTTTGTTACCTGGGAAACATGTAAGCATCTTATGTAGCTTCTGAAGGGCAGTACTAAATGAAAAAAAAATATATATAAATGTATGATATTTAGTCAAAATTAAAAAAAAAATATACACATCTTCATTCTATTCAAAAGTTTTCACCCCCCAGCTCTCAATGCATCGTCTTTCCTTCTGAAGCTTCAGTGAGTGTTTGAACCTTCTGTAATAGTAAGCAACCACCAAAACACTCTAGCATTCTGGTGGCATGCATAGCAAGCAGTCTAGTAAAGATTTAGAAATGCATTCTTGTTATTGTGGCAGAGCTGCTATTGTTTTACCGATTGCAACACACGCATGCTCATTCATGCGTTCATACACGCACACACATTAAATTTAACTTATTTTGTTATCTGGGAAACATGTAAGTATCTTCTATAGCTTCTGAAGGGCAGTACTAAATGAAAATAAAGATGATATTTAGGCAAAATAAGAAAAAAATGTACATATCTTCATTCTGTTCAAAAGTCAAAAGTTCAAAAGCTCTTAATGCATCCTTTTTTTTTTTTTCTGAAGCATCAGTGAGTGTTTGAACCTTCTGTAATAGTAAGCAACCACCAAAATACTCTAGCACTGTGGCGGCACGCATAGCAAGCAGTCTAGTAAATATTTAGTAATGCATCTAGATCTGCTATTGTTTTACCGATTGCAACACACACATGCTCATTCATGCGTTTATACGCGCACACACATGTTAGTCGGCTCACGGTTTGTGTTCTGTGCTTGTGCTTCCTGTAGCCCTGTGGCACCATCGCTTCACTACTCAGAGCTGCTTTTTCAGGCAAGAAGGAGAATTATTTATTTAGCACACACCTCTCCTGTCATAGTTCATCTGCAGATAGCAACATAAGCACAGCCTAGAGGCCTGTGCATCTCTGCACAATAAGAACAACACTCAAACCCTCCTCAAAAAAGCAACATTCGTGATCATTGTATTGAAAATAAATTTAGTGAAAATGTATTTCTTTAAATTGTTTCTCATGACTTACTATTTATAGTGAGTGTCTAAAGGATGATTGTTTTTGCCATAGAATAAAAATAAAAATAAAAGTGACTTTTTATCCCACAATTCTTAGAATTCAGAATTTACATCTCACAATTATTTTTCTGTGGAATGAAAATATATACATCTCGCAATTTTGATTTCTTTTTTTGATGCATTAAGTGTGAAAACCTTCTGAATTTGAAGATAAGGATAAATGTAACTTATTTTGTCTTCTGTGAAACATGTAAGTATCCTCTGTAGCTTCTGAAGGGGGGTACTAAATAAGAAAAATGTACACATCTTCATTCTGTTCAAAAGTTTTCATGCATGCATCGTTTTTCCTTCTGAAGCATCAGTGAGCGTTTGTACCTTCTGTAATAGTTGCATATGAGTCCCTCAGTTGTCCTCAGTGTGAAAAGATGAATCTCAAAATCATGCAGTCATTGGAAAGGGTTAAAATACACAAAAATGCTGGAAAACCAAAGAATTTGTGGGACCTGAAGGATTTTTCTGAAGAGCAGCGGACAGTTTAACTGTTCAGGACAAACAAGGGACTCATGAACAACTATCACTGAACCAAAAACACAGCTGTGGACCATTCATGTAACAACACAGTATTAAGAATCAAGCGTATGTAAATTTTTGTCATGTGTCATTTTTATAAATTCAACTATTATTTTCTTTTGCGGACTATATGTAAGTGTGAAATATCTTATTCAGGTCAGTACTAAATTAAAAAATAACATGCATCTTGTATGATCCCTCTTATTTTGGTAAAATAATTAACATTTTGCAGATTCTGCAAGGTGTATGTAAACTTTTGACCTCAACTGTAATGTCTAATAGAATTCACAATTGTTAGAGGAGAGCCTCTTCATAGTCATGTTCAGATTGAATTCAGAATGTTTAAAATTCTCCTTGTTTGGCGCTTTGTCAAGAAAATAGCCAATAAGTGGCATATCAAAGACAAATGTAGCAGTACAAGGACGATTCAGACTTTTTATCTTGGCAGAATACTATGAAAAAAAGGAACAGAAATCTCAATCAACATGAAATCAAAAAATGCTTGTATTTTGTTAAAACCCAGAGCTGATATTACCTTCATGGAGTTTATCTATTACACTGGACATAACAGATCAAGTACATTGCATTGTGCTACACACAGTGTGTTTTGTTCGTATACTGCATATTTTGGTAATAGTAACGTATACTGTAATCTGCATGCTGCACATCCTGTATACTACAGAAATTCTGAAAATAACTTCTGAGTACTCATGCACAGATAACAAGCTTCCCTGGGTTACAAGGAGTCAATTAACATCTGAATGTTATTCATTCAGATTAATCAGGGTGCAATGGCATGGAGAATGAGAGTCTTGTGTCTGTTTTTATGCAAAATAAATTAAAAATCATTTCAAGCATAAAAGATAATAAGAAACGCTCTGGATCATTGCATTATGTCTGTTCATTAAAATAAAACAATCAATTATATTTGATCATTACATCTGATGTTTGCTCAGGTAAAACTTCACTGTGTTGCACTCTAGTCCTTTAGATCTTAATTCTGTATATAAACCTAATTTGTATTATTATTAAATATTTAAACTAATTTACAGTGGCCATCATTTTCTGATTAGGGTAATTTTACTGTTTACACTACCATTCAAAACCTTGGGATCATTAAATTATTTTTCGAAAGAAATTAATGCTGTTATTCAGCAAGGACACATTCAGTTGATTGTTACAAATGATTTCTGTTACAAACTAAATGTGCTTTGCATTACATTAAATTACATTAATTATTAATTATTAATTTTTTTTATTATTTTTTGCTGTTTTTACTGTATTTTTGATCAAATAAATGCAGCCTTGGTGAGCATAAGAGACTTATTTTAAACACAAAAAGACTTTACAAAACTTTTGAACATTATATGTATATGTAGTCAGCATAATTTTAACCAAAACATGTTTTTCTCCTGACATTTTTCCTTTTTCTGCACAAAAACTTATGGAAAATTCTTGGGCATGAAAACAAGTTTCTCCAAGTGAGATTTCATAAATTGTGTTATCAAACTATGTCTATTATACACTGCTTGACTTCTTGGATTTCCATCAAATTACGGAAGAAAATGTTAGTATTAATGTCTAATTTTCCTAACTGGCAGGTACCCCCATATGTGTGCGAGATCTCAGCAACCCAATTAGAGAACACATCTGTTCCATTAGAGAATCTAGACGTCATCCATCAAATGTGTCATATTCATCTCACCTCCACTTTCCTCATACACATGCTGCACATTACACTCAACAAGATTGGCAATTTGCTTCAACTACGTTTTAGTTCAGTCCCATATTAGACGAGGGTCGGATTTGAAAGAGTTTATACCATCTGATACACATTTTATTTTATTTTATTTTATTTTATTTTATTTTATTTTATTTTATTTTATTTTATTTTATTTTATTTTATTTTATTTTTGATTTTCTGTCTGTCTTATGCCATGACAGCCCTTAATCACCATCCACTTTTGTTGTATAGAAGCAGCTTCGACATTCTGCTAAACTTCTTTGTGAATGAACTGGGTTTCCAAATGAGTTTCTGATACACACAAGTTACATGGGCTATTTTATTTTTTTTTATTTTTTTTTTGTGATTTTCTTTCTTTATCATAGCATGAGAGTCTCTCCTACCATCTGATACACCCAAGTTATATGGGCTATTTTTATTTTATTTTATTTAATTTAATTTTATTTTATTTTATTTTATTTTATTTTTGTGATTTTCTGTCTTTATTATAACTTGACAGTCTGTAATCACAATCCACTGTTATTGTACAAAGGCAGCTTAGACATTCTGCCAAACTTTGTTTTGTGAATCAGCTGGGTTTCTGAAAGAGTTTATTTCTACCATCTGATACACACAAGTTATATGGTTTATTTTATTTTGGTTTATTTTATTTTATTTTATTTTATTTTATTTTCCAAAAGAGTTTATTTCTACCTTCTGATACACACAAGTTATATGGTTCATTTTATTTTTATTTTATTTATTTATTTATTTTTTTGGGGGGATTTTCTGTCTTTATTATAACATAACAGTCTGTAATCACAATCCACTGTTATTGTACAAAGGCAGCTTAGAAATTCTGCCAAACTTCGTTTTGTGAATCAGCTGGGTTTCTGAAAGAGTTTATTTCTACCATCTGACACACACAAGTTATATGGTTTCTTTTCTTTTCTTTTCTTTTCTTTTCTTTTCTTTTCTTTTCTTTTCTTTTCTTTTATTTTACTTTATTTTAGATTTTCTGTTTTTATTATACCATGACAGTCCCTAATCACCATCCACTTTGATTGTAAAGAAGCAGCTCTAGACATTCTGCTAAACTTCTTTTTGTGAATCATCTGGGTTTCCACATTCTTTTTACGTGATTTTACCAAATGCGGTTGCTCTGGCAAGTCAAAAGAGTCGACTTTATAGACTTTATGATATCCTGCTCCCTAGATAGAGCTCTAATTCCTCCATCCGTTTTATTAATTTTTTTGTCTGGTTTTCTATCAACCACTGAGGCGGAAAGCACCAGTACCTTATGATAAATTGATATAAAATAAATAACATTTCTGTCTTAGTGAAAGTAAATAGCTGAAAATGCAAAAAATTATCTAGAGAAAAGTATAATTTCTTCACATGACATGGTCTCTGTGCTCGACTTGGACGTATTAGTCTTTTGATAGTTTGAATTAATAGACTAAGTTTTGTCCTCCATTAGTAGACTACAATAGAACAAGCCCTCTCTAATTCCACACTACTAATGGTAAGCCATTAGCATGCATCATGCGTATTCATTTCACACATTTACGGAAATCTAAATCCCTAGCAAGACAAACCGTGAAGACTCCGATAAAGCGTTCAGGCCCGGCCTTTATAGTTCTGAGAAAGCATCTGATGGGATCAGTATTGGGCCGGAGTCAGCTGTCTGAAGACTGCTTTCACACAGACAACCTTGAGATCAGCTGAGAGGGATTATTCGCTTTCAACTTTGAGTGCCATTATGGAAAAGGCCGGTCTTACCGTATCTCATTCTCTTCCCAGAGGTTCATCTGCCATGCTGTTTTCCATTTCTTTACAGGAAGACTTTTTCTGAATAAAATAGTGACCCACACAAAATTGAATTTCACAGCATCCTCCTTAAGGACAGATGTATTACAGAATCAAAAAGACTTGTTTTGGGAAATGTTTTTGTGTTTTTTTTTTTTGTTTCTGACCAGTGGCTTTTTGATGGTTAAAACAATCTTCCATAAACTCTTTTTCACAGCAATGCCCCAGAAGAACCATTTTTGGTTCCCCAAAGAACCATTTTATCACGTTTTCCACAATAAAGAAACTTTGGTGGAATCTAAAGATTCCATGGATGTTTAACATTCTTAATGCATTTGCGACTGAAAACTACTGCGTGCAACTATGAAAAAATATTTAGGAGCACCAAGTGCGAGTGACCCGATCAGGATATTTGTGTTCACGCTGAGGGGAGCTGAGGGTTTCTACGTGTTTTTGCAACTCTGAGTAATGTATCACAGACATATCTCACAAATCCTTTAATAAACAAAGTGTAGAGAAAGTGTAAATAAGAGATTCATTGTGCAGTGTAGAGAGCTTCATTGACAGATTTTAATGATTTTAAGGGAGTTTGTAAATGAGATTGATTTAATACAACAGGTAAATAAACAATAAGTTAATATTAAGTGACTTACATTGTCTGACTATAACACTATTGCCTGATTTTGCTCCATTTCATTGTCAAAATAGTCTGAAACAAGTCACAACCGAACCGATGCGCATCTCCATTCAAACACAGCGTTGTTTAGTTTTTGAATCAACGTGTTTTTTAAAACGAGTCGGATTCAATTTCCCATTCATAAAGAGATTCACTTGCTTTATTCCTGAATGAATCAGCCATTCGAATGAATCAAATGAATGAATGATTCAGTAATTAACTAGTTTGGTTATTATTCGTTTCATTAGTTTAATGTTTAAGGTATCTTCTCAGTTAATGTTTCTGTATTCAAAATTTCATATTTAAAATATTGATCTCAACATGAGTTCAATCTTGAGTTTGCAAATTTGATTGCGCCCATGCACCTCTGAGCTTCATTAAACATATGAAAATACACCTACAAGCCATTTTTATGTTCTTCTGTGCCACCTCTGTATACAAATTAATTTTGTTAATACTGATTTCATTTGATTGGTAACTTCTTATTCTACTTGTTCTTATTCTGTTGTTATTCTGTTGAAAAATGCCATTACAAAGGTAAAAACAAAGTTCCTCTGTAAATCACTTTAAGGAGTCAAATATTACCTCGTAATGGGAAGGCAAATTTTTTGATTATTGATTAGAAGGTACTCCTGAAATTTTGACTGTGCTTCTAGTTTTTTTAAGCTAGGAGCACAAGCTCTCCTAAAGAGAGAGTCAGATGCAAGGATGTCAGAGGGATGCTGAATTTTATCAAGATATTTTCAGATTGAAAACATTTTCAATGACCTCTATATTGAGCATTTTCTTTGGGTCAGCGAGAAACCTAAAAACAAATACTTTATTTGCAATAATGGATGTGCATAAAGCAGCACTATCTTTGATTTATTGTCATTTAGATGCTCCATACTCTTGTCAGTGTAGTGCGCCAAAGAATTATTGCTGTTGCTATGTTTAAAAAGGTAGGAGCAGCCACCCCAGCGGTGGAAAATACTCACTTGGGTGTACTTGGCACACAATAGCCTTCTTAGACATGCTGAAAAGAACTGATCACCAGCATATGTTGCGTTTTGGATTCTGGTCCCCAGCATGAGATATCATTGTGCTGGTGTGTCCCCACCAGACTGCACCTTAAAAAAAAAAAAAATCTTGTTTACAGCCTGGCAGCTGTGGTCGTATCTTAAAAAAAAAAAAATGTTAACACCATTTCAGGCATTAAGATGTGGGATGTGTATATGAATTTTTTATTGTATTGTGTATGTGTGTTTTTATGTATGCACTTATTTATTAATATTTTTTATTTAATATGATAATTATGCTTTTTGTATTTTAAAATATACTGATTATCAGGCACAGATGGAATCTGCAGTTTTTTCTTTTTTTTTTTTTTTGAAAAGTTTTGAGAAGAGATCTGTAATTTACATCAACAAAGGGAGCTGCATTCTTATTGCCAGCTGGAAGCACCATCAAATTAGCCAAAATATTTAATAAATGAACAGGCGAGGCAGAGATGACGTGTAAAACTTTGTGACTGACTGGCCTCCAAAGCTTTTAGCAGGATTCTGTGGCTGTAAATTCTCTGTGGGCCTGGTGATGGTGGTTAATATTAGCGGTAAAATGATTAAACATTGATTTACAGTAACTTTCTCCACAATTGGCCTTTCCAGGATTTTTCTCCATATAGTGGACTTCAATGGGACCCAGTGGGTTGAAGATCCAAATTGCAGTGTCAGTGCTGCTTCAAAGGGCTCTACATGATACATGTCTTATCTAGCGAAACGTTTGGTCATTTTCTAAAACGATTAAACATTGATTTACAGTAACATTTCCACAATTGGCCTTTCCATGAACGGTGCTTGATGAATATATACGGGATGCGATCTAGGAAAACCCAACGCATGGTGAAATTTTACCTTTTTTTAGGTTTTGATAACATATGAAAGCTGGGTTATTTTGTCCATAGCTTGAACATAACAAAAGTTATGACTATCTTAAGTTGGCTTATAGCTATGATTTTCAGGAATGGAATTTTGAGAAAAACAGGTTTAAAGTGACACGGCTTTCACTTTCAATTAACGAGAGATTGTCATAGCAAACAAACAGACTAACGTTACCCTGAAGAGGACATATGACATGCACGGGCGTAGTCTCTGAACTTTTGATCACCCCTTGTATGTTTGTATGTTTAGATACCACGAATAGTGTACCTTGTAGTTTATATATTAACTTCATCATCTGATCTTTTATCTCTGGATGTGAAATAGTCCATTATAACGTCATTTAGGGCACTGACATCATCAAGATTAAGACGAGTAAGATTGTTTAAGTGAGCTTCAGACTGCGTTGTTGCGCTCCGCCATCTCACAATATTAAAAATTAAATAAATAAATAAAACTTTGTGTGCCGCAGTTTACGCAAGGCTGGCGGGGAATGTGCATTTGTACACCTTTATTAAATGTTATGTGGTTTATTTTGATAGGTTAACTGTTTTTGTGGTGTTAAGAGAAAGCACCTCTGCAGCACGTTCTTAACATAAGAGAAAGACACGGTCATTTCTGCTTGCTGCAATAAATTGCTATTTTTCTGCACTAAACAAGTGAATTTTGCCAAGATATTTTCAGAGATGATAGACAAGATGTTACAGAATAATAATTTAATGAAAACCTAATATTGACAAAAAATTTACATTTGACCTATTTTTTCGAATTTCCTGAAAACATCCCAGCCCAACATCCGACGGGTTTTCCCAGATCGCATCACATATATAGACCAGTATTATTTTAGTATTATTTATGTGCAATTACAGTGTTTATGCCGATTTCGGATGATCTTTTAGTATTATATTTACAGTTTTCATTTTAAGTTTTAGTAGTTTTCGTGATTTTTGTCGCTTTAGTTCATTTTTATTTCAGTTATAATGTTAGTACTTTAAATTATTAGTTCCCTTCCAGAATATAAATTTCCTTATAATTTACTCACCCCAATGTTCATGTCAGTTGAAAAGAAATTAAGGTTTTTGAGGAAAACATTTTCAGGATTTTTCTTCATAAAGTGGACTGTAATGGGTTGAAGGTCCAAATTGCAGTTTCAATGCTGCTTCAAAGGGCTCTACACGATCCCAGATGAGGAATAAAGGTCTTATCTACTGAAACGTTTGGTCATTTTCTAAAAAAAAAATGCAAATTTATATTCATTTTAACCACAAATGCTTGTCCTGCACTAGCTCTGCAATACGCATCCGTGACTTCATGCATTACGTAATCACACACGATTAGTTCTTTGTCTATATACTCCAGTTCAAAATATTACAATGTAAAAAATGACCATGAATTTAACAGTACAAGACTGTAAAAATGCTACAGAAAAAAACATTTTTGGAACTAAAAAAGAACGTAACATTTACGGTTAATAACTGTAAATTGACATTCCCAGAATTCCCTGCGTTACTGATGTTGATGTTTCTTCATTGAAATAATTGTTTCTTCTTAGTTTTTCTTATCAGTTTTGTACATTAGGATTGTATGTTACATCTAATGTTGTTAAATTCATGTTTATTGCATTATTTCAGTTTTCATGTGTGTTACCATGATGGTGTTTAGTGTTTGTGTGGATGACACTGTGCCCCTTCTATAAATGTTAATATTTAAAAGCTGCTTGTGATAGGCTTTGGTTCATCATGTGACTTTCTCATCACCACCTGCGGTGGTTATCAGTGTATTACAAAGGTACAAAACAGATTTCAGTACTTTAATAGTTTGGTACATTAACATTATATCAGTTAATGAAATTACAGTATTTAAATATAAATTTAAGTTAAGACCTAAAACATTGCTACTGTATTTTCTACAGTAAAATTCTGGCAACCACAGTTGCCGTTTTTTTACCGTAATTTTTACAGATTTTTTTTTTTTTTTCCCAACATGAGTACGTAATTCGTGAAGTCAAACTAGTGTAAGACAAGCATTTGTGGTTAAAAACTACATGCCATTTTTAATATTTTTAGTTAGAAAATGACTGAACGTTTCACTAGATAAGACACTCATTCCTCGGCTGGGATCGTGTAGAGCCCTTTGAAGCTGCAATTTAGACCTTCAACCCGTTGATCCCCATTGAAGTCCACTATATGATGAAAAATTCCTGGAAATTTTTTTCTCAAAAACCTTAATTTCTTTTTGACTGAAGGAAGAAAGATATGAAATCTTGAATGACATGGAGGTGAGTAAATTAACAAGACTTTTTTTTATTCTGGAAGTGAACTGATCCTTCAAGTGCTTAAACTTATTTATTTCAGTTAGCTTGCAGTTACAATAAAATCTTTTTATAGTTTTAATTTTAGTTGCAATAACAATAACAACACTAATACATACTGTAAGTCTATACACAGGGTGACACTCAAGAGTCTAAACTACCCACCAATGCTTGCTGCAGTGCTTGTAGACTTTTGCAGTGAGAGAATAATTCAACAAAAAATTATTAGCAAAACATTGCAAAAATTTAAGTTGCTCATTTTAAATTTGACAGCTCATTTTACAAAACGGGCCCATTGCAGGATGCTTTAAGAAGCTTAGGGGCTTCACGTCAGGCTTGTGCTGTATCTAAACACACAAAAATCTAGACTTTAAAAGTATTAACGACTCTAACATGATTTCAACTAAATAGTCGCTCAACTTAATTCCAGCTGATGGTAAACAGCAGCGATGGCTTAACCCTCTGTGTATTCTGTCAGGCTTGGGCAATCTTGCAACATGTTCAAGTATTAGTAGCCCTTTTCTCAACTACAGCACACGTTTAGAACATAATGATTCACTTGAGCGCCTGCCAGATTTTTTTTTTTTTTGTTAAACACCTCTGTGACCATTTTCCCCCATTTTCTTTTCTTCTCTCTCCCTTTCACACAGGCACAAACACTCATACACTAGAGGCTTTTTAGGTCTTGATCTTTAAAGCTTGTCCAGAGGAACGGAATGACTCGGTCCACTGGTGAAAAGACACGGCCTGCTTTATTGACTGCTTATCAACCGCTTTGCTGTGATTTCTCGACACTGAGCTTCTGTATCTTGATGACACTGCTGTTAATGTCAAAGACATTTCCAGTAAGTCCATAAGCAATACTTTCCCTGCTGGGTGACGATCAGAGCACAGTAGTCAGTGTATCTCTGACGAATAGAGATGGGAATCGAAGGAAGGAACGAAGCTGTTCCGACTCTTGATTTCTGATGACACATTAAGTCTCATGAGCTCTGAGTGCACATAATGCAGTACAGCTCTTGGCTTATGATGAGTTGGACACAATAAAAAATGATGGTGGTCAGTGTGATTCAGTAAGTGAGTCAAGAATCAATTCGGTAAGTCATTATATTGATTCAACGGGACAGCAAGATTTGAAACTGAGTCTTTTTGACCTATTCATTAAACTTCTAAGGAAACCTTTTTCTGCCACTGAATTTAAAAAAAAATTTTAAAAGGTAATTGCGACTTTTTTTATCATTGCATGATATAAATGTTCATGTGCGAGAAATAAAGTTGGAATTCCTAGATATTATTCTGACTTTCTTTTTTGCAATTCTGATTTTTACTCTGACTTTTCTTAGAATTGAGATATAAACACGTAATTGTGAGTTATAAAGTTCAATTTTGAGGAAAAATGTATTTTCTTACTATTGCGAGTTTTCTCACAATTCTGTCTTAATAACTCACAATTGCGCATCAGAAAGTCAGAAATGTGAGATATAAACTCAGTTCTAAGGAAAAAAAAGTCAGAATTGCAAGTTTGTATCTCACAATTTTGAATTTATAACACTTGTCTTGCAATTTTGACTTTACAGCATGCAATTGAGACTTTGTCTCACAATTCTGACTTTTTTTCTCAGAATTGCATGATAAAGATTTTGCGCGTGTGAGAAATAAAGTTAGAATTGCAAGATATAATTCTGACTTTTTTTTTCTTGCAGTTCTGACTTTTTACTCACAATTGCAACTTTTTATATCTCTCAATTCTGACTTTTCTTAGAATTGTAAAATATAAACTTGCAATGGTGAGTTATAAAGTCCAATTCTGAGGAAAAAAAACGTGTTATTTTCTTACCGTTGTGAGTTTTCTCACAATTATCGAGTTATCTTACAATTCTGTCTTAATAGCTCACAACTGCACATCATAAAGTCAGAATTGTGAGTTTATATCTCACAGTTTTGACTTTATAGCACGCAATTGTGACTGTCTTGCAATTCTGACTTTTTTTCTCAGAATTGCATGATAAAAAATGTGCAAGATATAGTTCTGACTTTCTTTCTTGCAGTTCTGTCTTTTTTCTCACAATTGTGAGTTGATATTCTGCAATTCTGACTTTTCTTAGAATTCTGAGATATAAGTCTAATTCTGAAGAAAAAGGTTTTTATCCCACAATTCTGTCTTAAGTTGCAATGGTGACTTATAAAGTCAGAAATGCGAGATATAAACTCAATGAGTCCAGGACAGGCTGAAGGCAGACAAAACGAGAAAAACAGGCTAGAATGAAGACACGGATGACTACACTAGAAAACAAGACTTAAAGGAACACTCCACTTTTTTTGGAAATGGGCTCATTTTCCAACTCCCCTAGAGTTATACAGATGTGTTTTACCGTTTTTGAGTCCATTCAATCCATTAGAAATATGTTTGGAACATTTTTTGTTTGTTAAATTGAGGTTTTTGCTTTAACGACCAAGCGGCCAGAGCCAGGCAGTGAGTTGATCACAGCCTATGTTTGATCAATTTTGCCTTTTCAAATCATCACGACTTGCATAAAATAAAATCTTGAGCATATCAAACATATCACAATGTTATTTTAAACGTTTAACTTAGAGAAATGCACGCTATTTTGGGCATACAATGGTTTGTTGGAGAGTGGAAGCTAAATGCGCTTTGCAGGACATGGAGGCGCCAACGCAATCACTTGCAAAAAAAATTGAAATACGCCATAATCTTTGCTCATAAAGGTAAGCGTAATATATCATCTGGAACTGTAAAGGGTCTAATTTTATTTGTGTGCACTCACATTATCAACAAAATGTTGTTCATTTGTAAAAATAAAGAAAACACGCGCTTTCTGATGTCTCGGTGTTGAACAGGAGCGCTGCACAAAAATGAAACGAAACTCAGTGAATACTTGCCTTACAGTCAGGATAAATATATCTATAGAAAGCTTTAATTTATTACTTTACTACTTTAAAACTAAAAAATTAAAATCGAAAACAAAAACTCTTTCATTATAAAATCCGTTGAGATGTATTTCTCTCTAAAGGCGCGTCCAATGAGCAGATGGCGTCTCAGGATCGTCATCTTTACGACACTGGCTCAGAAAACACTAGTTTATTAATGATAATTTATTAATAATATTAATATTTCCTCCTGATACATTCACGGTAATTCGTTTTCCCGGAGCTTTGCAAGCTTTAGCCTATTGTGTGCGTTTGAACGCGGATCTCTTCCAGTAGCTGTGAAGGCACTCGCTGCTGCTGCTGGCGGGGACACTAAAAACGGCCCCGGCAGAGAAATTGTTAAAGAAACTGTATTTTATGCTTGTTATAGATTGTGTGACGTCACGTGCAGTATTGCCGGTGGCAGCTGACCACCGCGGTGGTGCGGTTGTCATTGCGACTGTCACAGCCCTACCGGCTGCAACTCTGCATCTACACAAACTTAGTGCCGGTCACTTTCAGGCGCTGCGTAATATCATTGCGCCTGCTGGACCCATGGTACGGCAGCAAAATTGCTTGATTATTACGCCGGAATGAGAGTATAGTTCCTAGCTATATCAGCCTAGACAATCACAACTTTTCATTTTCCGCCAGTCTTAGTACACGATGCAACTACAGAAGAGTCAAGTTTTAAATAGGAAAAATATTGAAACTCTTTAGTCATTTTATAGTGAGATGCTAATGGTCTAATCGGATTCAATGATTTATGCTAAGCTATGCTAAAAGTGCTACCGCTAGACCCGGCGATCGGCTGAATGGATTCAAAAACAGTAAAACACATCTGTATAACTCAAGAGAAATGTAGTCCAGGGTGTAGTGCAACAGTCTGTGTAGTGTAAGAGCCAATATGATGCACAGGTGACCTCTGGTGGCGGGCAGACCGGACAGGATTCGTGACAACATCTCGCAATTTTGACTTCATAGCACACAACTGTGACTTTTTTTTCTCTGAACTGCATTGTATAAATTTGCATTTGCGAGAAATAGTCAAAACTGCAAGATGTAATTTTGACTTTCTTTCTTGAAATTCTGACTTTTTTCTCATAAGTGCAAATTTATATCTCGCAATTTTGATTTTCTCAGAATTGTGAGATATAAACTTGTGAGTTATAACGTCCAATTCCGAGTAGTTCTCATAATTGCACATTTTAATTTCACAAATCTGACTTAATAACTCGCAATTGCACATTATAAAGTCAGAATTGCGAGTTTATGTCTTGCAATTTTGATTTACAGCACGCAATTGAGACTTTGTCTCACAATTCAGACTTTTTTTTTCTCAGAATTGCATGATGAAAAATTCGCACATGCGAGAAAAAAGGCTGGAACTGCAAGATATAATTCTGACTTTTTTCTTGCAATTCTGGCTTTTTTCTCACAGTTGCGAGTTTATATCTTGCAATTCTGACTTTTCTTAGAATTGTTAGTTATAAAGTTCAATTCTGAGAAATTCTGGCTTTTTTTTGCAATTCTGATTTTTATTAGAATTGTTAGTTATAAAGATCAATTCTGAGAAAAAGATTTTTTTTTTTTTACTATTGCGAGTTTTCTCACAATTATCGAGTTACCTCGCAATTCTGTCTTAACTCACAATTGCACATTATAAAGTCAGAATTGCGAGTTTATATCTCACAGTTTGACTTCATAGCACACAGTTGCGACTTTGTCCCACAATTCTGACTTTTTCTTCTCAGAATTGCATGATAAAAAATTTGCATGTGCGAGAAATAAAGTTAGAATTGCAAGATATAATTCCGACTTTCTTGCAATTTTGACTTTTTTCTCACAATTGCGCAATTCTGATTTTTCTTAGAATTGTAAGATATAAAGTGAGTTATAAAGTTATAAAGTGTAATTCTGAGAAATTGCAAGTTTTTATTCCACAATTCTGTCTTAATAACTTGCAGTTGCAACTTATAAAGTCTGAATAGCAAGATATAAACTTGCAGTTCTGATGAAAAAAGTCAGAATTGCAAGTTTATATATTGCAATTTTAACTTCATAGCATGCAACTGCGACTGTATATCTCACAATTCTGACTTTAGTTGCAATTGTGAGAAAAAAGTCAGAATTGCCTTTTTTATTTTTATTTAGTGGCGGAAACGACCTTCCATAGAATCCAGCTCAGAGAAGTCCGGTCAAATTTATTTATTTAGGGCTTTTCACAATACACAATGTTTCAAAGCAGCTTTACCAAAAATCATAATGATAATGATTTTAATATCTTAATATCTTCATGCCTTATAGTTTAATTTTGCAGATTGGAGCTGTGATGATACAGGCAATCAAGCCTTTGAAATTTTCTTTATAGTGTTATCCTAGATGATTATACTGTATCTATATGGATAAAGTTGTTCTACATATCAAACTTTATATATAGACAGTGCTGTATGATAATATAGATCACATTTTGTGATAATAATTGAGATTTGCTTTACAGCATATGTTGCCGCCTTGAGTATACTGTATGTTTAAATATGAACATATTTATATATCCAACTTTATAGGAAGAGCTGGTGATAATATTAGAAGGCATTTGTTTATAAAACATTACACTGATTCAGTTGTGTTTGTTTGCCAGCAGGGATGCAATGAAAAGAAGTGTTGACTCTTTTTATTGTTTCTCATTGTTTTTTCTCTCTCATCACATTTCATTCCGTTCAAACCACAAGCTTACAAGTATATACACTCGTCTTACACCATCCATACTCAGTTCCTTTTCATTATAATCTAAGCCAATTGCAAAATTGAAATGTCTAAATGATGTTGTAACCTGCAGAGACACAAGAATATCGCTCAAGCACGATTGCTCACGTCTTAATAAGGAAGCACACCTTATCAAGCGTTTAAAAATTTAGCATCAAATATTGATCCAGAGTAGGGGATGTTTGCTTTAGCACGGCAAGGTGTCCTCTCCTTCTCCCAGCATTGTTTTAACAAGGATCCAGGCGAACGCAGCAGTCAGGCTTCAGGGACTAGAGAGACAGATAATATGCAGCGTGAATTCAAGATGAATTCAAATACGAAAGAGAGCAGAAACCTGCAATGCGGTAGAAATCAAATCTCTCCTCCCTCAGTCTGTCCCTCGCTCTTGTCCGTCTTCTGTACGTGCAATAGGGAGTCAATAATTTACGGCGTTAGTATAATGAGCGTACACATATGCACTTCTCTTACGAGGATGCATATACTCTGAGGTATTCCTGTCAGGTGGGATTACGGATGGGGCATCACGTCATGCCAGATACAAAGGTAATTAGGCCCTGCTTGCCGACGTGAAGCGATTGCGGGCAATGAATATAGACGTCAGATCAGATCAAAAAGGAAATGGAAAATTCTGATGAAATGGGTTCAAAGGTTTGCATTGTTGCCCAAGATGTATCTCTAGCATGGGGCAATTACATAAAGAGCCAGCGGAGACTGAATTTCAATTAAATACGCGGCATGACCGAGATAAGCTACGTGCGTAGTTCCTTTCTAATGGACAGGTGCGAGATAAAGGTTGATTTAGAAAAGAAGCGCATGAATCATAATTGAGCTTTGTGCTTGTTCCGACAAGGGTATAAGGATGACATTCATCCGCCCACTGCAGGTTGTGTGTGTTTTTTTTTTTTAATGTATTTTCCAGCGATGCTGAATCGAGTGTTATGAGTGCAATGATAATCCGCTTAATTCATGAATATGGAACACCTTAGTCATGACATTTTTGAAGTTGTTTGGGTTTTATGCCCTATCATGGCAAAGCTAATTTACATGTTATTTCGTGAGGAAATAGATTTAAATCAGGATTTGATGTGCTCTAATAATACTGTGTTGACAGATACTGCACTTGATGAAGGCAACTATGTTTTTTTTTATCCTCGTAAGCCACGCTGCCTCTAACTGGAGATTTGTTTTACTCTAATTTGTTCAAAGGGAAAACATATTGTCTATCACTGAACTGAAAAGAATGAAAACACAGAAGCCAAACCGTTACTGTGAGTCATTCTTACTATGCAATACATTTTCATGCCTATAATTTAATATATTGGATATAACATTTTATGCAATGTATAAGCTAAATTTAGACACAGTAGCACATTTTAGGAAATACTGGGGTGAATTGTATTATTTCACTACTTTTTGTTGAGCTTGAGTTACTGTTTTGTCATGTTCTTGGAAGCTGTCTGTTAGCATGAACATTTATGCATTTCTCTAATCAAAAGCTGCCTCCCAAATGATGCACTATACACACTTTGCACACTATGCACTTACACACTATATGTCTAATGTTGCACGGGTATAATTGTGGCAATAGCCAAAAATACATCGGATGGGTCAAATTTATCGATTTTACTTTTATGCCAAAAATCATTAGGATATTATTTAAAAATAATGTTCCATGAAGATATTTTGTAAATTTCCCATCATAAATGTATCAAAACTTAATTTTTGATTAGTAATATGCATTGCTATGAATTTGATTTGGACAACTTTAAAGGCGATTTTCTCAGTATTTTGATTTTTTTGCACCCTTAATTTCCAGAGATAGATGTATCTCGGCCAAATATTGTCCTTTCCTAACAAACAATACATCAGCGAAAAGCTTTTTTATTCAATTTAGAGAAATGTACACTTATGACTGGTTTTGTGGTCCAGGGTCACATATAGTTATGCACTATATAAGCAACCGTGTAGTATATGAATTACAGTACACTGCACACTGTAAAAAAATAAAAAAAGTTGTTTCAACTTAAAATAATTTGTTACCCTAATGCCTTGAAACGTTTAGTTTAGTCAACTCAAATATTTCAATTGTCACTTAAATTAACATGAAGTAACTTAAAAATTCAAGCTGACTAAACCAAAAATGTTTTGTGGGGTAACAAATTATATTAAGCTGAAACCACTTTTTTTTGAAAGATTGTTTTTTTTTTTGTATACGGCTATTTTGTCATTCTGAGTCTGATGGCCCTTCCTCTGATGCTACATAATTCAAGTTGCAAAGTATCCAAAATTCGCTGTCCATACTTTGTTTTTTTTTCGGTTATTTGAGTGCATATTCTGGGTATTTATAGTATACTTTTACTTTTGGGAATTTTCAATGAGAACACATTACTTGCACTATTTATACTAATGACATAGAATAATGCATAAGTATGCAAATTGGGACACACCTTAAACGCTTTAAACACATGGTGAAAGTAATCTTTTAGTATTCCCATTCATCTCACTGGCAGATGTTGATGATTGATTATAAATTTTTTATTGATAAATGAAATATTTACATTTAAAATATTTATGTTACTTGCCAAAAAATTGGTCAAAATTCACACTGTTCCTCACAGGATTTTGTGAGACTATGGTGGGTGGACCCCAAACCATCAAGGGAAGGACGTGTTGGAAGGACGTATTCGCACAAGGATAAAGGTGAAATCCAAAGTCTTTAATATAATCCACAAAGAAGTAACAGGAAGGCAGCAAAACACGTGCACATAGACGAGACCGGACAGCAAATACTGAACTGAGACCAACTATTAAAGACAGGTGATACAAAGAACTAATTAGGACACAGGTGAAACGAGTTAACTAATCTGGACACAATGAGGGCAGGAAGAACCAAATATGGGCATAAGAGGGAGAAATCAACATAAACAGTCCAAAGGGGTGTGACACATATATGATGCAGGGCAACACCTCCATAAATGCAGTTATGCCCTAAAATTCAGGATATTGGTGCAAAAAATATGCCTCTGTATGTGTTTTGCCTCACATTTGCATATATCACATGTAACAGGATATCACAGCAAGAGCAATAGAGGGTATGCATTAACGTCACGCCCCCTCAGCGGCAAAAGAACCTTCAGTGTGAATGGATTTAATAGGGAAGATGCGAAAACGTGAGTGAAACAAACGATAATCAGTTTAAACTATTTTAAAAGGTTGCTGAAGTCGATATAATGTTCCTAACAACTTAATAAATATAAAAGGGGTCCATGGATATTGATGCAGCCAGGAATTGTGTTTTCTAACACTTATATGTGTCTGATTTTGATGCCAGGGAAAATAAATAAAGCAAATTTGCCTGTGAACTCATTTTGTAAATACAAAATAGTTTGGTCTAAATCCTGGTGATCACTTTTATCAGTGTTATATATATCGTCATATTTCTTTGAATTGCAGCAAATTTGCTTCTCTTTTCAGTAGCTTTCAGCAGTCTGTTAAAATACACCTCACAGGGCTCGAAATTAACTTTTTTACTTGGTAGCACTGGTGCTCCCAACTTCAAAAAGTTAGGAGCACCACAACTGGCAATTGAGCAGAACAGCCAGCACTCGGCCTGGCATTTCTTTTTAGCAATGCACCGATCTTGATTCTTCATGGCCGATTCTGATTGCCGATGTTTTTGCAAGCAAATGGGCTGATTCTGAAAGCCTTTTTTTAAATATTTATTTTACGCCTTAAGCAAGGGACAAGAATGAATGAAAATATGAGTACATGAATAAGATGTTTATTTTCTCTATTACATGTAGAGCCATTTCAATTAGAGGCAACCACTGCATTTTTAAACAATCTACATTACAAAAAATAAACGACACAGTTCTTTCTTAGTCGTATTAAGTGCAAAAAATAAATGCAGCCATAATCAAAGTAGGCTAGTCTCTCAATATTCAAAGTGCAAATAGAGAATTTTTCAAGCATGATCCAGAGCTTTAGACAACTACACAACCAATTATAGCCTACAGCCTAGGTATGTTATGTAGCCAATTTGCCCACATTGGGGAGTCACTCTCTAGTGTGGTATTAAAATTGCTTTTGAAGGCGCGTGCGCGTTTTACTTTCGGTTTCGTTTTGACGATGGCGCGAAACTCTCGGCGGTGCTGAGCGTGCACAATTAGCCTTTTTCACAAAAATCGGAAGTGACGTCAGCGCAGGGTAAAGTCAGTTCCGCTACAGGTCTGTGCCTATTATATTAATATGCTCTTGTCTCAAATAATGCCTTTTACCTTTTCTTTTTTGTCTGCTTTCCAAGTTGTTATATAATCAACAAAGAAACAACATTTTACTTGTTTGTAATTTATATGGGCACTCAGACCGGTACTCGTCAATATAATATATGTGCAACATAGCGCCAGCTATAGTTTCTGTTCTCCATCTCCGGTATATTTAAGCGTATTTTCTCAATTTACTCAGTCATTTCCCTCGAATCACTACATCATGGTAAATTATGACAGCGTTTATATCCAAATGTACATTTCCCCAAGAATAAATGAAACAATTCTGAGTCCGGATGATGCATAAACTCAATACAATTACTTTCATTATAATAATAATAACAATATTAATCGCGAAAAAAAATTATGTGAAGAGTCATAATGCACAGCCAGCACCAAATAGACAGTACGGCAAAACTTAAAACTGTACTGTATTATAAGTGCTAACATTCATAATTAAATAAACATAGTATTTGTGATGACCAGACGCTGACACAAAGTTTTTGAATAAATGTTTGCTATTTTTAGAGTAAAACACCGGTATATATCATAGTATCATAGTATCTATTTTGTAAAAATAGACTTTGATTCCCGAACTTACTCTTGTTCAGTACAGCCGCTGCTGTCACCGGAAAAACGTTTACCCTGCAAGCGCCAATCCGGAAGCCAGAAACACGGAAGTGTGAAAAAGGCTAATGCAAGACATTAATTTAACAAAACAATTTGAAAGTGGGGGGACACAATCGGGATTTTGAAAAGTGTGTCCCCAGTGGAAATTACGTCCCTGCGTGAGTGGAACTCTGAAGCTGAGTTATGTGAATGTATGCCGCGTTGTACAGTGTATTGAGACGGAGGCACCATGCGTCTGACAGAATGTGCGCTGTAGCACGAAATATAGAATATTTCTTCAAAAGCAGATTGTGGAGACATTTTAATTGTGATTGACGGCTAATATCTAAAATCTGCATTAAAGTTAAGAATGTAAAAATCGAATTTAATTAGTTATGTAATGTTGGAGAGAACGGCAAACCTGACACTGCAGCTCACAGCAGTCTGGGCAGTAGTTAGGCTAGCGAAAGTTTTGTAAAGAAATGAAAACAAGTCGCACCACAACAATTTCTGGCACTCGCACAAATGCTTCCAAATATATTTTGAGGTCGCACAGATTAAATTTTGGGAGCATATGCGACCAAAACGGTCGCAATTTCGAGCCCTGCCTCAGGTTTCTTGTCAAATCTCTTTGTACAATCAATCGCAAAGCTCGTTCTGGTTTAAGAGGTGTTTTGTGTGTTCTGTCGCAGCATTCACGCTGAAACCAGTGCTGCCACTCATTGGACGGAGCCTCACTCACTCCAGCTGACGGTGACGTCACGTGCATACCCTCTATCCACCTTATTTTTCAATGCGGAAGTAAGCTGTTTTCTGGTAATGTGTTAGACTTCCTGTTCATAATCTGCCATAGAGAAATAAAGAGAAGAATATTAAAGTGCCGTAAACGGTAAAACATTTTGCACTACAAACTATTGTGTTCATAATTAGAAGTTGATATAGTGTTATATTTGAAACATTATTACCCTTGAAGGTGTCTCAGCTGAGTTTAGTTATTGAATGAATCTGTGTTTTGAACAAATTGTGTGAATGACTCATTAAGACATTTACCGCCACCTGCTGGCATATTTCGTTTCTAATTTAGAAGAATTAAGAAAATATAATAATAATAATAATAATAATAATAATAATAATAATAAAAATAATAAAACATTAAAGGGATAGATTACCCAAAAAAAAAAAAAACAAAAAACATTTGCTTACCCTCATGTTGTTTCAGACCTTTCTTTTGTGAAATAAAGTATTCTGAAGACTATTGGTAACAAAGCTGTTTTGGTTACCATGACTTTCATTTTTTTGAACAAAAAATACTGAGATGTTTCTCAAATGATCTTCTTTTATGTTCCATAGTTTACGTTATGCCATTATTGCAGCCTAAATGTTTATGTGTAATACATTTTATGCTCAATCAAATAAAATATTGCTTTATAAAGCTACAATTTGTAATGTCTACTTGCTATTAACTCATTTAACACAAAATAGCTTTAAATAATCTTTTGTGGGTGTTTTCACAGCCAAATTTATTTTTCGATTAATAAGCGATTAATTAGATTAATTAATTTACACATCATGTAATTAATTAGATTAAACATTTTAATTGACTGACAGCCCTAATTCTAACATAAAAGGTCTTTAAAGTTGCGATTTGGGCCATTATGCTTTGGCACAGTATCTGTCAAATGAAGTAAAACCGAAAGCAGAATATGGATTAATCCCTTCATCAAGTTGCTGCACATTTCAAAGCGAAGCGCGCATGTTCAGGCGATGAGCTCGTGATCTGATGTTTTCCTCAAAACGTCTCCGTTCAAAGTAATTGAATGCAGTGAGGTCGTTTATTGCATGTGTTGAGTTTAGTGCACGTTTGGGACCACAACGGCCACCAGTTATGCTTTACTTTCATGGCAGATGATTACAGAATTTCACTAGATTTGAGATGCGTTTTTGTAAGCCTTCACTGAAGCTGGAGTTTTCCATCAAAATAAGAGCTCTACTGTCGTTTCTGTCAAAATAAAAGCTTAAAAGTGCAGTATGAATTGCTGACAGCTAACGGTTTAAATTGGTAACTTTTTTTTAAATATTGCAATAAATATTGTATTGTGGACTTTGTATCGCGATATTATCGTATTGTGTGACTGTGATGTCATTACATCCCTACAAAAGACCAAAAAATAAAAGAAAGTTTTGATGTTTTTAGTTTCTCAGTCCACATCGCTGTTGTTTAAAGGGATATTTGTCTATATTATAAATCGGATTTTAGTTAAATTGACTCATACTTTACCAAAACAATGCTAGAGATTTTTGTTATGATTTAATTTTTCATTCCTTTTGTAAAATTGTAAAAGCTATTTGCTTAATGACACACATTTATGATGGGAACAAACAAACAAAAAGTTCACACATTAAGTATTGGCACTTGATATGATTATTTAGGAGGTGTTTGTTTTGTGGTATTAACTGGTTTGTCGTAATGCTCTATGAACGAATCCACCATCCACACTATAGCCATTATTATGCCAGAAAAGAAATTCACTTTTCATGTGTTGGTTTAATTCGTTATCTGTATCTCAACCTGTTTATTCATTTCAGTTGATTCAGGCGGATTCTTGCCTGTGTGCCAAAAAGGGAGGTAGATTGCTTAGAGAATATGATCTAAAGCCCTCCATATTGTGTCACATATCAATGTGAGTGTCATAGACGATGTTCAACTCATACATCAGTGCTTTGTTTATGGCTTTGATTTCGAAGAATCCCTCTGCCAGCAGGCATTCGAAAACGAAACATTGTTATTTTTCCCCCTGGCCAGATAAACAATGCACATCACTTCTGCAATCATTCAGAACGCAGGGAATCACATTAAACACGTAAGCTTAAAACACTCGCCTGCGCGCCGGCTACAATCACCACCTGTTAGCAGCGCTGCCAGCTAAAAGCCATTCAGGGTAACAACAAAGCACATCAATGTGTCACGGCCAGTGCTCAGGCTCAGAGCTGCGGCCGGCTCCACCTGCAAAATGCTAATTTGACCCGGGTGAGCGTCCACACAGCCGGCATGCAGATGAGCTTACTCAATGACTGTCTGGCGAACAAAACACATGTCCGAAAAGCAAGATTTTTTTTGCATCGTTTTATTTATGTGGGTCTCTCTGTGGTCAGTGCAGTCATCAGATTATGAAGGCGTTATTAACAGTGACATAATGCTGTATGTAAACAGAATATGGAAAATACATTATTAAATATCAAAGAGACACATTTTAAATACATAACCAGTGGGAGTCACATGCATTATGTAATTATGGTTTTGTTTTGTTTTTAGGAGATAAATGGTGCAATACTTTGTGCTGTAATAAAAATGTACACGTAATGAGTTACTTTTGTACTTTTCTTAGCCAATATTTTTAATTTATCAGTATAGTTTGGTATTGGATATTAAACTTTAAATGCTTGATGTTTTTGTTTTTTTAAACACCTTTAAAAGCACAAATAATTTGAATTCAAATCAATTAAAATATCCAATGTTGTAACACCAGAATTCACTTGTAGAATTCAAAACAGTTCGTTTTTGTTAGTTAGTTTTATTTGTTTATTTATTTTTATATATTTTTAATAGATTTGTATCATTCTATTATTGCATAGTGAACTTTGACTGCTAATTTTCCATATTTCAAAATTTAGATTACATGTGCCATCATCTAATGCTACACATATATATATATATATATATATATATATATATATATATTATACACACACATTTAATAAAATTAAAATACACAACATTTTGAGTCACTTATTAGTTTTTGGTGGTTTATTTTTAATATATAGGTATTAAATGGTCATTTCACATATTTAGATCACCTTTGCCATTGTTGAATGCTTAGTTAATTTGAAATAATAATAATAATAATAATAATAATAATAATAATAATAGCGATAATAATAATTTAAATTGAATTAAAAAACAACAACATTGTGATGCCATGCATTGAAAAGAATTAATTTTAATTGTTAATTTTAACATCTACATTTTATGTATTTATAATAATCTCTCTCTCTCTCTCTTTTCTCTCTTTTTATTATTATAAAATACATTTTGTACTATTGTTACTTTATATAGTTTAATTATTTATTTATTAGTTAAATTATTTATAAATAGTAAGAAATTGTTCTCTCTCTCTTTGATTTTTTTTAAATATATAAAATAAATATATAAAAAATTATCATTTTTAATATATAAATATATGTTGTACTAAATTATTGTTTATAAATAATTAAAAAACATGTACCATTATTTTCTCTTTGCTATTTCTTTTAAATATATAAAACATATATAAAATTAAATATATAAATAATTATAATTCAATATATATAAAAAATTATAAAATATATTTTTTTAAATATATAAAATACATTTTGTACTGTTGTTACTTTCTATACAGTTATAAATTATTACACATTTTGAGGTTTTGATAGTTTATTTTTAATATATAGGTATTAAATGCTCATTTCACATATTTAGATGACCTTTGCCATTGTCTAATGCTCAAAATTAATTAAAAAAAATAAAATAAATAAATAATAAGAATAATAATTGAATAAAAACCCAACATTGTAATGCCACACATTGAAAATAATTAATTTTAATTGCTAGTTTTTGCATCTACATTTTATAATAACAACAATAATAATAATAATAATATTAATAATACATTTAGAATAATAATTAATCAATTAATAATTAAATTTATTTACATAAAATAATGTACCAGTTATCAATTACATGAAAATAATTCCAGAATTTTAATATCGGTGCATCACAAATAATAATAATAATTAATAATAATAAATATTTTTATTTTTATTTTTTTTATATATTTGATGATTTAAACTGTCATTTAAATCATCTATTATTTGAAAGAAATTGCAGACGTTCTTATAATTCCTGTAAGATCTTAATGTTATTAAACAGCATTATCTGTTCATATACTGTCTCCCTCAGTGTAGTGAAAGAAAGAATCAAACACTTTCATCTTAGAGAAATGCATAATATTTTATGTGAGCTAAAGTCATTGTACAAACTACATGGGAGGTACCTTTCATTTGCATGCATGTTTATTCACATACTTGAATTTTCATTTAGTATGACAGCAGAGTCCAGGAGAGTTTCCTAATCAAGATGAAGTCATTAAGCTCGGAGTGAAAAGCTTTTAATTCTACACTAATTGTGCTCCAACTGACCTCGATTAGCAACGATTTAACAAAAGGATTGATCACAGTCACGTATTTGACTGCGGTAAACACAGAGGTGAGCAGAGACCCAGACGTGCTAAAATACCTGTTGTCTGATTCAGGTTGTCAAATGTGTGTTAAAACGGCTTGGTGAATAAAGTGACAGTAATTCTTTTGGTACCTCCTTTGATGCTTTTTTTGAGTTGCATTTGCTTTTGTTCTCCGTAGACTCTGATTTAGAAAGATGTGTAGGTGCTTCTCTCATAAAATAGAAAGAATAGGTTGGATATTGTCATGTAGAAAAAGGCTCTGCCATACATTCAGGGTTATTTAAAACCCTGGAGCTACAGAATCAGCCCACATACCTTGCCATGAAAGTCAAAGCCATGTGTGGGAATATCCCCTGAAAATTAATTTCACCGCCAAGGCATTTATTACCTTTTAATTTCATCTTTTTGTATTGCAAAAGAACAAGCCCGCAGGCTTTAACACTTCTGCTGCAATATATTCTTTTCACCTCACTATTTATTTCATATAAAGTAGGAGCAACTCGCAATTAAAAATTATACTGTGCGCTCATGTGAAAAATTGACCTCTGTCTGTTTATAAATATGATGCTACACTTCCCACGTGAGATATCCATTAATATGAGAAAGTGTTTTACAGTACAACAAAGAATCAGCGTCATTTTTAAATTTTACATTATCCCCAGTATTTATTATGTTCTGCAACTTTATTATTATTAGTGTATATAAAATTTTGTGCAGGACAAGGTGTCTCCTCATTCATTCATTCATTCATTCATTCATTCTCTCTCTCTCTCTCTCTCTCTCTCTCTCTCTCTCTCCCTCTTTTGATTTTTTTTTCTCTTTTGATTTTTTTTTATTTAAATATATGTATACAATAAAGTATACAAATATTTTTAAATATATAACATAATTATAAATACATATATTAAAAATACTTTTTAAAATACATAAAATACATTTTGTACTGTTGTTATTTTATGTACGGTTATAAATTGTTTATAAATAATAATAATAATATATATATATATATATATATATATATATATATTGTACCATAATTTTCTCTCTCTTTGATATGTTTTTAAATATATATAATACATATATATATAAAATGAAAATAAAATATAGAAATATATTTAAATAGATAAGAAATTATTAGTGTATATATTTAAATTATAAAATACTATTTAAAAATATATAAAATACAATACTTTTTATAGTTATAAATTATTTTTAAATAATAAAAAAATAGTTTCCATTATTTTCTCTCTTTGATTATTTTTTTTAAATATATAAAATAAATATCTAAAAATAAAATATATAAATATATTTAAATACGTAAAATATATAAAATAATTATAATTAAATATATAAAAAATATAAAAAATTTTTAAATATATAAAATACATTTAAGTACTATAGTTACTTTTTATAGTTAGAAATTATTATTTATAATTATTTCCATTATAAATTATTTCCATTATTTTCTCTCTTTGATGATTTTTTTTAAAAATATATAAAATATATATAAAATTAAATGTATAAATATATTTGAACATATAAAATAATTCTAATTAAGTATATTTAAAATTCTAAAATACTTTTTAAAAATATATAAAATACATTTTGTACTTCTGTTACTTTATATACAGTTATACATTTATAAGTGATACAAAAATATTTTGTACCATTATTTTCTGTCTTTGATGATTTCTTTTAAATATATAAAATAAATATATTTGTATATATGTATATATATATATATATATATATATATATATATATATATATATATATATATATATATATATATGTATATATATATATATATATATATGTATATATGCATGATAGAAGGCTTTTTTATAATGTATATAATATACATTATGTACTGCTGTTACATTATATACAGTTATACATTATTTATAAATAAAAAAATATTTTGTACAATTATTTTCTATCTCTCTGGGGATTTTTTTAAATATATAAATTAAATATATTTTAAATAAAATATATGAATATATTTAAATATATAAAAACAACTATAATTAAATATATTTAAAGAATATATTTATTATCTCTATCTTTTTGATTATTTTTTAAATATGTAAAATAAATATTTATTAATATATATATATATATATATATATATATATATATATATATATCAAATACATTTTGTACTGTTGTTACTTTTTATACTGTGTTTGTGTGTGTATTTTCAATGAGCGGGCCCCTTTAAAATGTCATAAACAGTCACTGCTTTTAATATTATACATAATAATATTGTAAGTATAATATATATAGTATTAGTGTGATGTGATCATAAGTGACCCATATTTCTACACAATACATTGAACACTTACACTTCAAAAGAGCATGGACAATCCTGTTTTCCATCTTACAAAAGACGTATTATGTAAGTGATTTGACATCTGTTGAGGCTGGAGTCGACACGGCGCTCTGGGTTGTTCTCTGTCCCTGTGATTAACCCATCCAATCAGATGAACTACAAGGACCATTGGCACAGCTCTTTCTTAAAGCTCCCTTAAGAATCAGTGGGTCTTATCAGCCCTGTTATCCTGTGCAATTAGCATGCAGGTCTGCCCTCCACTGTGATTAGGAGGTTGGAGTTAAATGAATTAATTTAAAAGTGCAGACTGAAAATTAAATTCACTGGTAGGATTACACTCCATGACCTTCTCCAGCACTAAGCACACATGCATCCTCCTCAGCTAAACCAACGAGCGGTGTCATAAGGGGCACGAGCGCAGAGCTGAGGATTTTTGCTAATTGACTTGATTTTCACTACATCCCTTGTAGGGTTGAGGATGAGGGGCAGCATCCCGCAGCAGAGTGGTGCATAAGCAGTCCCTTTGAAGTGTACAGATGGGTTAAAATGTGGGACCACAGCAGCAGAATACTGCACATCAGGAGTAAGTACTCTGATACACGTACTAACAACTGCAGATCACTTCATCTTATCATTGGAAACATATCAGCACGCAATCAATCCGCTCAAGTCCACACTTTCTGGTTATATTTTTGAATTAATATAGTGATGTACACTACTGATAAATTTGATACCTATTTTATTTATTTTATTTATTTATTCATTTGTTTATTGGAGTATTTTTATTCCACCCAAAGCTACATTTTATGTTAAATAAAAATACAGTAATATTGTGAGATATTATTACAGTTTAAAATAACTGTTTTCTATTTTAAAATATTTTAAAATGTAATTTATTCCTGTGATGTCAAAGCTGAAATCTCAGCAGCCATTATCTTTTGTCATAATCTAATGCTCACTTAAAAGTTCATCTTTAAAAACACTAATAATTTAAATGTCAATAAATTAAAATATACTGTACATTGTTGTGACACCAAAATTCACTTGTAGAATTTATTTATTTATTTATTTAATCCATATCATTCAGTATTGCATACTGAACTGTGAATACTAATTTTCATATTTTAACATTTAGATGACCTGTGGCATCATCTAATGTTCCTTTGAATTTAATAATAATAATAACAACAACAACAATACTACTACTACTACTACTAATAATAATAATAATATTAATTTAAATATAGTAAAATTAAAACAGCGTTTTGAGTTTCTTTTTTTTTTTTTTTTAATAAATGGTTATTAATGGTTATTATCTAATGCTCAAAGTTAATTAAAACAACAACAACAAATAAATAATAATAATAATAATAATAATAATAATAATTTAACCCAACATTGTGAATTCACATGATTCACTTGTAGGATTTAAAATAAATAATGGTGTTTTAACATCTAGATTTTATTTACAATATTAATAATAATAATTTACAATAATTATTAGTTATTCTATCATTTAATGTATTAACATAAAACAATTTAGCAGTTATTCATTACATGGAAATAATTCCAGAATTTTAATATTGGTTCATCCCAAATAAAATACACTACTAATAGATTTGTTTATTTATTTATTCATTCATTTATTTATTTGGAAAGTATTTTTATTCTCACCAAGACTCTATTTGATTTTAATTAAAAAATACATAAATATACATAAAATACATAAAAGAAAAATCGATCATTTTGACCCATACAGTGTATTTTTGGCTATTGCTACAAATATACCCGTGCTACTTATGACTGGTTTTGTGGTCCAGGGTCACATATACAGGTGTTTTACCTGTATTTTGAATTTTTCACTGTTTGTGTTGTGTTTTAGGGTTAACAGAAATGTCCGTAAAATTAATGGATAATGTCCTGGCAGAAAACTCCTAGTACACACACACACACACGTCTGGTTTGGTATCCTCGTGGGGGCTCTACACAGGCGCAATGGTTTTTATATTGTCCACATTGTATATTCTATCCCCTTACCCTAAACCTACCCCTCACAGAAAACTTTCTGCATTGTGATGAGTAGAAAGTATAAAAAGAACAGCATATTTAAAATAGAACGTTTTTGTAAATCTCACTTTTAATCAATTTAATGCCTCTTTGGTGAATAAAAGTATAACTTTCTTTCAGAAAATATTAAACGGCCATGTACAAATCCATTTAAATTAGCTGCAAGTATCAGCTTTTGCAGAAGGCTAATTCAGACATTATTATTGTGACAAACAGGTGAAGCAGTGAACAGATCTGTGCAAATTTCAGAATTGTGTGCGTTTCAGTTCATGAGCTGAATTTAAATTGGCCACACCTCACTGGAAGCTGAATATCTGAAGTATTCTTCAATCTGGCCCATAAAATGAAAGTTAATTAAATTGTATCAAGGGAAACGGATTCATGTTGAAGAATCTCCCTATCGACAAGACCAGCATAGATAATTACCATCATAATGATTTGTTTTTGAATGCTGCTGTACTGGTGTCTCCACCATGCTTCTTATCTAGCTTAAAGGGATAGTTTCCCCAAAAATGAAATTCTGTCATTTATTACTCATCCTCATGTCGTTCCAAGCCCATAAGGCCTTTGTTTGTCTTTGGAACACAAATTAAGATATTTTTGATGAAATCCGAAAGCTTTCTGACCCTGCATAGACAGCAACGCGACTGACAAGTTCAAGGCCCAGAAAGGTAATAAGGACATTGTTAAAATAGTCCATGTGACATTAGGGGTGTGCGATATGACGATTTTTGATCATGGACGATAAAAATGTCTCCACTATCTGCTTTTCGAGAAATATCTTAGTATCATGCTATTCTGTCAGCTGCAGTTCTGGCGCCTCCGTCTCAGTATACTGTACAACACGACATGCATTCACATCAGTGTTAACTCAGCGGTAGAGTTACACTCACAGGACACTGCATTTATTCACAATCACAAAAGTACATTATTTGCTTTAAAGTCTTGCCGGTTAAACATTTCAAATGCGCACTGTTCTGATGTGCGCTTTTCCAGTGCGCGTACATGTGAAGCACGCACACTAAAAGCCAGTCGCCTCTGATTGCGCTAATACTGTCAGAACACACAAGGTATACATATTAACACAGTTGCTAATGCCTAAAGTGAAAGTAAACAATTAAGAGAAAAATCGGATGCGTGCCTTTATATTAGATGTGTGCAGCTCTTAAAGCGACAGTACTAAACATGCTGCCGCTTGTCATTAAAGGGATAGTTTCCCCAAAAATTATAATTCTGGCATTATTTACTCACTTACATGTGTAAGTGTATTAATTTCTTTCTTGTGCTAAACACACAATAAGATATTTTGAAGAATGTGGGTAACCAAACAGTAGCTGGTCCCCATCGAATTTAGTAATAGATATTATCAAATAGATAATGTTCAACAGAAAAAAGTAACTCATTCAGGTTTAAAACAACCTGAGAGTGAGTAAATGATGGTATAAAAATGCTCTTGACTGAAGAGCTTTAATACAGTTGCTTTAATAAGAATCAATGTACAGTTGGTTTATATAGTATATATAAGTATATAGAGTTTCACTTATATTTGTTAATTCCATTTCTTGAATGCTATTGCTCAATACACCTACTGTACATGAAAAATAAAGCTCTGTTTGTTTTATTTGTATTATGTTTGTTTGTAATGTGTATCTTTGAAATTAGGCAAGAAAAAAAAAACTCATTTTTTTATCTTTGCTCACTTTGGCCTAAATATCTGCCATTCTTTTTTATTTTATACTTTTTTTAAACTATTTTTATTTATTTATTTATTTATTTTTTAAAACAAAACCAAAATGACAAAGAATCGTGATAAAATCGTGAATCGTGATATTTCTGAAAAAAAAAAAAATTGTGACAAGATATGTTTGCCATATATCTATGTGACATCAGTGGTTCAACCGTAATGTTATAAAGCTGCAAAAATTTTCCATGTCAGTATTCGCCACATGTTCAGAAGAGTACACGACACATACATACAAGCAGAAGACGACACACACTGTACATAAAACAGTCTTCGTAAACATGTCTGAAGATTTCAGGAGAGAGGATGACTTGCAATTTTTTGCCCAGCCTTACTTATTTGCACCAGAATATACAGACGATGAACTAAGTGAGCAAAATGCTGGCTCCTGGACAGTGTTAATTTTCGTCAACAACATTTTCTTTTTCACAGATGAAAATGAGACGATAACAAAATAAAAACCATTTTGAATGACAAAAGCTATGACGAAAATTTATTGACATGTTCATCAGTGAATAAAAATGAGATGAAAATGTTAAGGAGGGGCAATTTGGGAAAAGATTCATTCAGAACGAGTCTGCTGCATGGTTAGAAGGTTAGATGCGAACATTTGAACTGTATCATAGCCTATTGATCTATCCTAGCATACATTTGCTGGACATCTCATAACACATTCAAAAATATCTGGGAGTAAGAGAAGAGCAGACGTATGGATAAATTTGATGACGCAAAACAGATCTCAATTCAGCCCTGGTTTTCTGAGCGCACACACCGAAGCAACGACTCTCACACACTCTTTTGCCTCTCATGAACGGAGAAATACACACAAAATTATATTGAATTGTCCATTTTGACAAGTATTCATGTAAACACACTCGGTTACGTCTTAAATTAGCGTAAACAGTTGGGAGAATATCAGACATGTATCAGTACATTGCATCTGTGTATTCCGTTTTAAAGGGACAGCAGCCTAATTTAGTTGCCCTAATTAGTTATTGTCTGAGGCATTGATGTTAATCTTTACTGAATCACTTTAGTAGCCCTAATAAAGATTAATCTAAATCTATTTATATGAATAAATATGAAAAAAAGAATGAAGAATGTGATAAAGAAATAGAGAAATGCTTAATAAATGCATTACACTATAACTACACTCATTAGATTTTAGCTGACTAAATGTACTGTAGATTTAGTCGACTAAAATCTTATGATATTTAAGTCCACTAAAACTAAAACAATTCAAAATGACTAAAATATGACTAAAACTAAATGCCATTTTAGTCAAAAGATTATCACTAAGACTCAGAAGACTAAGAAGAAATGTGTGAAAATTAAAGAGATAGTTCATCCAAAAATGAAAATTTGATGTTTATCTGCTTACCCCCAGGGCATCCAAAATGTAGGTGACTTTGTTTCTTCAGTAAAACACAAACGAACATTTTTAACTGAAACCGTTGCTGTCTGTCAGTCACATAATGGGATCCACGGCTTTGAGAGTCAAAAAAACATACACAGTTTATGTTTGCTTGCGTGAACTCACCCAGGAGTGTTGAGTTTTCACCGACTCCCAACTTTTGAACCTGATCGACTGAAGTCATGGTTGCTTACTCTTGTATATGCCAGAGCATGTTAACGCATCGTGCTGGCTGTTGTGAACGCACTCAGGACAGTTGGACATTGTGGTGGATTAGAGGTAAAAAATTATATTACTACTGTTCAGTTTCTTGCACAGACCGATTGTTTTGTGTCTTAACACCTCAGTGTATCATCACGAGCTGCAGGGTTTCATTTGGTTTTGTCTGTGTATGTTTTTTTTTACTCTCAAAGCCGTGGATCCCATTGACTGCCATTATATGACTGACAGACTGCAACGGTTTGAGTTAAAAATCTTCGTTTGAGTTCTGAAGAAACAAAGTCACCTACATCTTGGATGCCCTGGGGGTAAGCAGATAAACATAAATTTACATTTTTGGGTGAACTATCTCTTCAACACTGCTCCTGCGTCAGCAGCATCACACACATGCGTCATGGTGAACGCGCATAGAATTCTGACATGGAAGAGAAAAAATTGTTAAATAAAGTTGTTATTTTTGTTTTCTTTGCACACAAAAAGTATTCTTGTAGCTTCATAAAATTACGGTTGAAGCACTGATGTAACATGGACTTTTTTAACAATCTGGACCTTGAATGTTGCGTCAGTTGTGTTGCTATCTATGCAGGGTCAGAAAGCTCTCAGATTTCATCAGAAATATCTTGATTTGTGTTCTGAAGATGAATGAAGATCTTATGGGTTTGGAACAACATGGAGGTTAATAATTAATGACAGGATTTTCATTTTTGGGTGAATTATCCTTTTAACAAGTCAGTCAAGTAGTTTTACCAAAAATGCTATACTAGTGATACTGAATTTCTCACTTTCGTTCTTATTACTATTGTATTTTTTCTGTATGCACTCTTAAAAATAAAGGTGCTTTAAAAGGGTCATCAGATGCAAAGTTCACTTGTACATGTTGTTTAAACATTAATGTGTGTTGGCAGTGTATGTACACATCAACCCTATAATGATAAAAATCCATGCAGTGGTGGCATCACACCGACAGAGGCCGTTCCCACAATAGTTGATTCACATGAGCGTCTTACCTTAGATCAGTTGTAACAGTCCGACCTCCATTGTTTCAATGCCGAAGCAGGGATGTAAGTTAGACAAGAATATCTCCGATTGAGTGATTGAGGTGTTGTGTTGCTGGATGTAATAATGAACATAGTGGTCGTCATTTACTCCCAACATCTGAGCCGCTGAAGATGTAGTGGATTACATTTGTTTGTGAATGGAATGCGCCTCCCGATCTACATATATCCGTCTATGTTCGTGCAAATCATTCGTGACCCAGCTTCACCTACAGCAGAAGTGTGTATAAGGGTTTTTTTATGAATCTTTGCAATCGCCCTTCCTATTCACGTGCTAGTTAGCAAGTTTAGCGACTAAACACAGCTAAAGTAAAAAGGCCCGTCACTCCACAGAAAGAAGAGAGGGCGGGGCGAGCAGAGCTCATTAACATTTAAAGCAACCTCGACCAGAACAGGATGATTTTTGCAGAGCTGATTTTGACAACGTAAAAAGGGTGTTGTTTTACACTACCATTGAGA
Organism: Cirrhinus mrigala; assembly: GCA_036247105.1. Taxonomy (NCBI): domain Eukaryota; kingdom Metazoa; phylum Chordata; class Actinopteri; order Cypriniformes; family Cyprinidae; genus Cirrhinus; species Cirrhinus mrigala. The sequence goes on along the minus strand of CM070011.1, from coordinate 41,208,170 downwards.
ATTTTTAACCAGAGTATATTATAGACTTTTCATTAAGACCCTAAAGAATCATATCAACTTGGAAATGGGCATCCGATGACCCCTTTAAAAGGTTCTTCACAGCGATGCCATAGAAGAACCATTTTTGGTTCCACAAAGAACCATTTGGTCAAAGGTTCTTTAAAGAACCATATTTTTCTAAACTTCTTAATCTGAAGAACCTTCTTTCGCCACAAAGAACCTTTTGTAAAACAGAAGGATTCTTTAGATGATAAAGGTTCTTTATGAAATCAATTAAACAAAAATGGTTCTTCTATGGCATCGTGAAGCACCTTTATTTTTAAGAGTGTGCTTCAGAAGTTTTGACATACAGTGCATGAGTTGTATGGGTTACTTGTATGGTGCATTTATCTTGTTTCTTTTGCCCTTTTAGAGTTTGACAGATGCGGTCACTTGTCATATGGAAAGAACTATATAAACGATTAAAATTTCTTCCTGCGTTTCATGGACAAAAGAAGGTCACAGAGGTTCGGAACAACACAAGGGTCTGTAAATAACAACAGAGCAGTTCCCTGAAGTTTTGTTGGCTTTGTCGGACAATAATCATGATTAGCATGAAATTCAAGGAAAATTAATTTCCTTTTAAGCAGAATTTGGAAGACAGATGGACTGGAATTGCAGGGACAAAGGTTGAATTACCAGCATTCCATCTTGCCTCACTTTGATGAGGCAAAATGAGATCCTGCCACGTGTTTGTTTACTGAAATTAACATTTTACAGAGGTTATCTGATACACAAGATTCTGATTCTAAGCCTGCCTGCTTCAACGAATCAATTTTCAGCATAAAAACCGATTGTCAGATTGTCTGTTGCATGACTATAGGGTGAAATCCGCCACGGTTTAATGTCAACATTACACAGCTCGGTGCTCATTAAAATTCTTCCACGTTTGGAATATATTCAACTATTTTCCCTGGCAGCGCAGCTCAGAGCACAACGTCTAGACACGGATGTACAATTTGAGAAGAAATCCAGGATTTGCTTTGCAGATCTTAATAAAAAATAAGGGGTGTCTTGACATTGTTATTTTGCAGCTCTGAGAATATTTATTCAGTTAGGGAGAAGGAAGAGGGTGATATGTTTTTTAAGGCGGTTCATTTCTATGGTTCACTGCACATAAACCAAGCGCCTCTTTTATTCAGGCACTCTGAAGTTGGTGGTGATCCGCACATCCAACAGCAAAATTTCATGACATTTCACTATCCCAGGGGAGAATTCTTTGGTACAGGAAAACAACTCAAGATTCCTTGCATTCATTTCTGCTTGACGTTCTTTGCATTGCTCGATCAAAGGCCCAGCTCTGATTCTCTCGCGCCGTTCTCGATGCGCCGCCCAATCAACAGCATTCTATAGCAATTTTTCTCGAGGGTGGCTCCATTTCCTGTTTTCCTGAGTGCCTCGCTTTCAAAGCATTTCTTACCTGCTCTCTATTAGCCTGTTCTCCTTGAACTACAATGTCAGTCTTCAAAAGGATTCCTTTGTATACGGACGAGAATATATTTTAGATTTATTAGACCTCACGTCCCACGTCCAAACGGTCTAGTTGCATTTGTTTTTTATTAACTAGGGTAAAAATCTTGAACGATGACGGTTGGCGGCGAGGCGTCCTTGATATTTGGTTGATTGGGGTTTCAGTTTATGAAATCATTTGAAATATGAAGCTGTAAACAAACACTGTTGATTGAGTACTGTGGAAGCTTGAAAGGTCATTGTCAGCTTTTCATATTCATTCGGTTTTTGGGAGTGGGGCTACAGATGGCACGTCTAATAAATTCAGCAAGAGGAATATTGTCGCCGTCGTCGCCCACGTAAATATTTATCACAACACGTGAAAACATGAGAGCTTAATTACCAAATCAAAACAGAAACAGAACTCTATTAATATGTGCCTAATTGAAATGGGAATAGTTCATATGGAATGAGCAGACTAGACATATGCAACTCAGTGACTCAAGAAGAAAGAGCGGAGAGAGACATTGGGTGAAACCCAATGGGGTGGCACATGCTGAATTATTCAAAGGTTTTTAATTGGTTAAACTTATCAATGAGCCTCCGTCTATGGGAGAGAGTAAAACGCAGCTCGGAAATGTTCAGAATTGAATTAAGTATGCCTTTTAAAACATGATCATTCAGAAATCATTCTAATATGCTGATTTGCTCTTCAAGAAACATTTGTTTATCGTCACGTTTTGTCAATTTAATGCATACTTGTATGGGGTGTTTACAGAAAAATTATGTATCAATAATCAGTGTTTAAAAAGAAACCCATAGGAATAAGTCCCTAATTCATTTGTATTTTTTAATAAATTAACCTTCATTATCATTATCATTACCCAAAAAACTTACAAAAAATAAATAAATAAAATAAATAACTTGTACCATAATTAATTTAAAATACATATATTTCACACCAATTTGGAGTAGACGTCACAGTTACGTCACTTGCAGCTGTGCGCGCATTGCAGAAAAACACTGGTAACAAGTGGAGGTAAACCTGTAAAATCCATGGAATAAGAGAAAAAACCTATTTTTGTGTGTTTTGATGTCAAAATCGGAATGCAAATCGTTTTTATAGAATACTGTCATCAAAGACGCTGTTTGAAGCTAAACGCAGACGTTTAAACGTACATACTATGAATGAAAACATAGCATAAAGCATAAATTTGATTTAAACAATTAGGTCTACATAATATTCACATATGCTGTTCATGGGGGACGTATTGTATTAGCCCTACAGTTACAGCATGAAGTATTAATTAAACCTATTACTATTAACATTTTTACATAACATTTATTTATTTTATCTCACAATTCTGACTTTTTTTCTGGCAAATGCATGTTTATATCTCCTAATTCGGACTTTATAACTCGATTTAACTTTAAAAATAGTGAGTTTGTCAATTCTGAGGGGGAAAAAAGCCTGAAGTGTGGGATATAAACTCCTATGCTGAGCCGAGGAATTGAATTGAATTGAATAGAATTGTGAGATATAATCTCAGAATTGCACGAATAAAATCAGAATTTTGAAATATAAAATCAAATGTACCTTTTTTTTTTATTCTTTTATTCCATAGCTCTGTAGACTGACACTTGAAAACTGTAATTTTCTGTCACCAGATCACCACAGTCACCACAAAAAAACATCATCCCTGTCTGTAAGAATATCCCACTATCTAACATCAATTTCATTGAATAACTGCTTATTGCTGGGTGACAAGCTCTTGCAATATGCAGAGAACATTTTGAAAATGACATCTAATCAATACAATTTATAATCTTCTTAAATTTAACTATTTTGTATCGTATCTGTGTAATTCTCTAACTGTAAAGGCTATCTCTCCGGGGTTTTCTGCAAGCATGATGTGCGCACATCTCGAATGTTTACAAATTTATAATTGGTCTATAGACATATTACTTAACACTTACTGATTATAAAATTATGATTACAGTATATTTGGAATATTTCTTTATAGACTAATTCAGTGTTTGCAAACAGCGATGACGTTTTTTGTAGGCGGAACCTATCTGGTGGCAGAAAATGACAGTCTTCAAGTGGCAGTCTATGGAAACCATGGAATAAAAGAATAAAAAAGGTAAATTTGAGTTGATATTTCAAAATTCAGATTTTATTCTCGCAGTTCCGAGATTATATCTCACAATTCTGATAAGAAAGTTAAACTCGTCATTGTCTCTTTTGAGTTTATATCCCACACTTCTGACTTTTTTTCCCCTCAGAATGGACAAACTCACTATTGTTGAGTTAAATCGAGTTATAAAGTCTGAAATATGAGTTATAAACTTACATTACAATAAAAAGAAGTCAGAATTGTGAGATAAAAAAGGGAAATGTAAAATGTTATAGGTTTAAATAGTGTTTCATGCTGTAACTGTAGGGCTATTATAGTTTGTTCCCTATAAATTGCAAATGTGAATATGTAGACCTATTGTTTAAATCAAATTTATGCTTTAAAAGTAGAGTAATCATAGCAAGTGCATCTGCGTTTAGCTTCAAAAATTATTCAAGCATTCTGATTCTGACATCCAAAGGCACAATAATACATTTTATCTCTCATTTCGTGGATTTTTCTTATTTCACTCTAATTGTTGCCAGTTTTTTCTGCCACCACAATTGCAAGTGACGTAACTGTGACATCTATTCAATTCAATTCAATTCAAATTTATTTGTATAGCGCTTTTCACGATACATATCGTTGCAAAGCAGCTTTACACCAAATTGACATTTTTACAATATATGTAGTAGTAGCTTGATGTACATATGGTAGAGATGTGTGGTAAAGATCAATTAATGACGTAATCAAACAGACAAAGAACACTATAAATTAGTAGCAGAATTCGGTAGTGCTGTATGTTTTCAGGGTTGGCATCATCTGAAGTCCTCTGTGGGGTTGGCATCATCTCTTCTTAAGTGTTCTGGATCCACACTGGAGCTTGTGAATTCCTAGTTACCATGGGATGTCAATCCCATGGCAAAAACAGAGAACAAATAGGAACATAATTAGCGTAGCTGCTGTTCAAACTAAGAAAAGGAAGGTTTGTTAAACCAGAGCTAAAAGATTAAAATGAACATTTGATCAGATATAGCTGCAGAAAAAGTTTATGAGATGCATTATTTGAATGCTTGGCTAAAAAGATGTGTCTTTAATCTAGATTTAAACCGAGAGAGTGTGTCTGTACCCCGAACGTTATCAGGAAGGCTGTTCCAGAGTTTGGGTGCCAAATGTGAAAAAGCTCTACCTCCTTTAGTGGACTTTGCTATCCTAGGTACTACCAACAGTCTAGAGTTTTGTGACCTTAGGGAGCGTGATGGATTGTAGCGTGGTAGAAGACTAGTTAGGTACGCAGGAGCTAAACCGTTAAGTGCCTTATAGGTAAGAAGTGCTATTTTGTAGCTGATGCGGAATCTAATAGGCAGCCAGTGCAGAGACTTTAAAATTGGGGTAATATGATCATATTTTCTTGACCTGGTAAGGACTCTAGCAGCTGCATTTTGGACTATCTGTAGCTTGTTTATTGAAGATGCAGGACAACCACCTAATAGTGCATTACAATAGTCCAGTCTAGAGGTCATGAATGCGTGAACTAGCTTTTCTGCATCAGAAACAGGTAACATGTTTCGCAGCTTGGCAATGTTTCTAAGATGGAAGAATGCTGTTTTTGTAACATGAGAAATATGATTTTCAAAAGACAAGTTGCTGTCTAATATAACACCCAGGCTTTTGACTGTAGTGGAAGTAACAGTACATCCGTCTAGTTGTAAATTGTAAGTCAAAAGATTCTGTGTATTGTTTTTAGGTCCAATAAGTAATATCTCTGTCTTATCTGAATTTAATAGCAGAAAATTGTTGGTCATCCAATCTTTTACATTTTTAACGCACTCTGTTAACTTTGATAATTCAGAAGTTTCATCTGGTCTTGTTGAGATATATAGTTGAGTATCATCAGCATAACAATGGAAATTAATCCCGTGTTTTCTAAGTGTTTTCTAATAACATCTACTCCAAACTGTTCTATTGCACAATGCACATTTCTTAATATTATGCCTAAAATGTCTTCTAATGTCATTATTAATAAGGTTTGAATGAAATCAGTCTTTAAATGCAAGATATTTAAAGTGTATTTAAAGTATTCGTGCAATAGTTCCGCTTTAGCACAATCAGATGTACCTCAGTATATCTTTAGTTGGACTTCAGAACTACTTCAGCACAATTAAAGTGCATTAAGCACAAAATTAGTTGTTCCAATTTAGCAGACTTTAAGCATACCAGTTTAGTATGCCAAAAGTACAATTACAGGGCTTTTTTATTAAGTGCATAAATATGTAAATGTACACTTAGCACAAAATAAATGTATTTCAATTACATTTTAGTGTACTTTTTTCACTAGGGCATAGTTTAAAGGCCTGTCATGACCAAGAACAATAACAAGGAGAAGGTAACTATAACAATTACTACATTAGCATCCACACCATTGCATGATGACATTCTGTTTATTCTAAGCACATGCTGCAGTTTTGTCATCATTATAGTTATCATTATTATTATAGTTATCTTGCTGTGTGTGAACTGGCTATTAAAGGATAGTTTAACCAGAAAATAATATTCTGCTATCATTTACTCACCCTCTTGTTGTTTCAAACCTGTATGAGATTAACTCTTCTGTTGAACACAAAAGAAGATATTTTGAAGAATCTTTGCAACAAAACAGTTGAAGTAGCCGTTGACTTCCTGGTTACCAACATTTTTCAAAATATCTTCTTTTTCTCAACAGACGAAAGAAACTCATACAGATTAGAAACAACATTAAAGGTGAGTAAATAATGACAGAATTTTCGTTTTTGGATTAACTATCCCTTTAAGTCTTAAAAAAAAAAAAGAGCCAAAGAATACTGTAAAAGTTATTTGAATACAATGTGGTGTGCATTTTGTGTTGATGTACAGCAAAATTAAAATATGGGCTTTTCAAAATTTGTTTATTTATTGTTAATTTATTGTTTATTTATTTTTGAACATGAACAGGTTTTTTCAGGATTTTTTGATAGATAAAAAAGGTAAAAAGTTCAGCTTTTATTCAAAATAGAAATCTTTTCTAACAATATTGTGTTTACGATCTTTACGATCACTTTTTATTAATTTAACACATGAATAAAATTATTCATTTCTTTCAGAGAAAGAAAAAAAGAAAAAAAATTACTGACCCCAAACTTTGAATGGTAGTGTATATTGTTCCAAAAGATTTCTGTTTTAAATAAATGCTGTTCTTTTTTAACTTTTTATTCATCAAAGAATCCTGACAAAAGTATCACAGGCTCCGTATCACAAAAAAATCACAAAAAAAAAAGTTTCCAACACTGATTTTAAATCAGCATATTAGAATGATTTCTGAAAGATCATGTGGCACTGAAGACTGGAGTAATGATGCTGAAAGATCAGCTTTGCATCACAGGAATAAATTATATTTTAAAGTATATTAAAATAGAAAACCACTACTTCAAATTACAATAATATTTCACAATATTACTGTTTTTTCTGTATTGTTAATCAAATAAATGCAGCCTTGATGAGCAGAAAAGACTTCTTTAAAAATCCCAAACTTTTGAACAGCAGTGTAGTTGTGTTTTGAAAATTTCTTTTGTTATGCCTGTTTCACACTGGACATAAATGCATATGCAGAGTAAAAGCAGCACACGTCCATTGTACACTGGCAGCATTTCTAGTGTGCGGTTGAACCGCTGCTGAACGTGTAGTGCTCCTGTCACTGTCAGCCTGTCACCTGCCTGCCATATAGGCTACTGTGATGTGACAGATTCCCCCTCTAACACACACCATATAACCATATAAGATATTGAACCATATAACATAGTGTGTAGTGTAGTGTAGTACTTTATATGATAAATATCAGCTTATAGAGGATAGTTCACCCAAAAATGAAAATTGTGTCATCATTTACTCACCCTTGAGTTGTTCCTGTATTACAATTTCAAATAACTGTTTTCTATTTGAATAACATTTTAAAATGTAATTTATTCCTGTGATGCAAAGCTGAATTTTCAGCATCATTATTCCAGTTTTCAGTGTCACATGATCCTTCAAACATTTCTTATTATCAGTGTTGGAAACAGTTACTTATTTATGTGGAAACTGTTATGCATCTAGGATTATTAATGCAAAAAACAGCATTTATCAATATATGTCTTAAAATTTGATTGTAGCTCCTTATAGAAGCACACTAGCAAACAGACGACCTCAAAGCTAACAGACATAAACTATACGGCACAAAACCCCAGTGTTGGTTACATGTTTTTTCAGCCTCTTCCTCAACCAGAGTTGACTTCAGAAGACTTCGAATACACAAAAAAATAAATTACAGTTTTTATTTTTGTGATCTATTCCTCTAACCGATATCTGAAAGCAAAAACAGTTTTGCAAGACGCACGTCCCTGTTTCTCACTAGCCTCAAACTACATTAACGGTGAGCTGTGCTACCAATTATCTCACACATAACTATGTTGTGTCATAACGTAATGATGTGCGAGACGAGTTATAATATAGTGTGCGCCATGATGTAACCAGCAAAAAAACAGACAGAGCTTATTTAATTGGATGGCCAGCAAAGTAGAGTGATAAAGAAGTTGGTTTTTATTTGACTTTATAAACTGATTTTATGTTTATAATAGGCTGGCAGATGCTTGAAAATCTGCCAGCATCTGTATCATTACAAAATATAAAAAGTTACCAATTTATTTGGGCTCAGGCAGCTGTAGATCTTTTGGTTGACTAGTTTGTTGATGTAGTTAATGTAAAGGTTACATCACCAGCTTCTTCATTGTTCTTGACAGAAGGACACTGTAAATGCTGGGTTCTTTTTTTTTTTTTTTTATCCAAATGCTGGGTCTAGCCTGTTGGGTCATTTTATTGGGTTGTTCTTAATATTTTTACCCAGGTACTGGGTTTAACTTGTTGGGTCATTTTATTGGGTTATTTTTTAAATATGTTTTACCCTGGAGCTGGGTAGTTTTTCTGTAACTTATTGCTGGGTCATTTGCTGGGTTATTTTTTTTTTCTACCCAACCGGTGGGTTAAGCCTCACACAACCGGCTCACATTTCGGCGACACACCGGCATGAGAATTAGCGCTATTTGGATAAAAAAGCAATTACAGAGAATGGTTAAATACACTAAAATAAAAATGCAACTTTTAAATGTTACATTTTTTATGTCTAAAATGCTTGTTACACAAGTTTAAATGTATGTAATATTGTAAACTATGATTCACCCAATAAATTCATTTTGTCTTGTATTTTTTTAATGTGTTTTTGCCTAATAATAAATGTTCATCTTTTGATTATTGCTGTTGCCTCTAGTTATTCTGTGTGTTTTTATAAGTTCCTGTCCATTTTGAGCCAGCAATATAATAATTTTTAAGCAATAATTGACTTAAATAAAATAACCCAGCATGTTTGGTAAAAACATTTAACCCAACCAGCTGGGTCAAAATAACCCAGCATGTGTTCTGTCCAATATTTACCCAGCGCTGGGTTGCCAAATAACCCAAGCTGAGTTGTTTTTAACCCAGCGTTTTTTAGAATGAGGGAAAAGGGGTAATCTGCAATTGCTACCTTAAAAAGCTTTTTTCTACTTCATTTAATCCACAAAAAATAATTATTATTAAGATTTCTTTTATGTTTTTGAAAGAATCTCATTTTCATCAAGGCTGAATTTAAGACAGTAATATTGTGAAATATTATTGCAACTTAAAATAACTCTTTTATGTTTTTTTGTAATTTATTTAAAATGTAATTTATTCCTGTGATGCAATGCTGAATTTTCAGCATCATTAATCAAGTCTTCGGTGTCACAGGATTCTTCAGAAATAATTTTAATATGCTAAATTTGGCCCTGAAGAAAATGTCTTAATATCAATTTTGAATGTTTTTGCTTTTATTTATTTATGTATTTATTTAGATGAATAGAAAGTCAATTGAACAGCATCCTGACTGAATAAAAGTTTCTTTTCTTTATTTTTCTTTTTTCTTTTCTTTTCTTTTCTTCTCTTTTCTTTTCAAACCCCACAGACCCCAAACTTTTGAAGCATAGTGTATCACAGTTTCTACAAAAATATTAAGCAATGATAATAATAATAATAATAATAATAATAATCAGAGTTGTTTCTTGAATAGCAAATCAGCATATTTTCTTGATTTCTGAAGGATCATGTGACACTGAAGACTAAGAGTAATAATCCTGAAAATTCAGCTTTGCAATACAGGAATATGTTATTTTTAATAATAATTTAATATATTAAAATAGAAAACAGTTATTTTAAATATTAATATTAATTTACAATATTACTGCAACCTTGATGAACCTTCAAGAGACTTCTTTCAGAAACATAAAAAGCAAATAATCAAATTTTAAAAAATATTCAAATTGAAATGTTATTTTAAATTGTAATAATATTTCACTGTATTGTTTTTACTGTATTTGTGACCCTGGACCACAAAACCAGTCTTAAGTAGGTCAGGTATTTGTAGCAATAGACAAAAATACATTTTATGGGTCAAAATGATCCTTTTTTCTTTTATGCCAAAAATCATTAGGATATTAAGTAAAGATCATGTTCCATGAAGATATTTTGTTCATTTCCTACTGTAAATATTTTAAAATGTAATTTTTGATTAGTAATATATGCATTGCTAAGAATTTTATTTTTACAAATTTAAAGTCGATTTACTTTTACTTTTTTTTTGCACCCTCAGATTCCAGATTTTCCAATAGCATGTTCCAATAGTATTTCCGCCAAATATTGTCCTATCCTAACAAACCAATCAGCTTTCAGATTATGTATAAATCTCATTTTTATTCAAAAACATAAAAATAGCGCAATTATTCTATACTTTTGACTGGTATTGTATAGGTTGGTTCTGTGATGTTAAATAATATTTTTAGCTCAGACAAAACCACTTTTTTTTTTTTTTATCATGTACACCCTCATCTGCTCTGACTCACTCACAGTGTGCTGTTGTTGTTTCTCATTTGGTAAACAACCGAACCCTTTATTTTCCTAGGGACATCTAATGTCACACATGTCCATGAGCCCCAGTCTATTCTTTACTGAATTCATCTCCCGTTATTTATGTTTGGTAACGCATCCTAGCCGTACAATAATACCCCACCGGCAGGCCTGTGGTTACTTAACACCTCCCCTGAGCACCGGCCCTTACGGGAGAGACGAAAGCGTTAGTTTGTGCCGTCTGCATTCTCACTACAAGGAAGATCTCTTTCACAGAAGCAGCCATTACCGTGGTGGGCAGGCCGGTCGGGGAGAACTCCAGGTGCCCTCCATTAGTGAAGAGTGAAGGCCGAGGCAGAGCAAACAGTTGGACTGTTTTCATCATGATGAAAGGAAGGTAGGCCACAAACTCACAGATGGAATAATACCAGTGTTGTTCTAGAGATGTTTCGGGGTCAGAAGAAGCCGAAGAGGAAACAGTTCTAAAAAAGACACTGTTTGAATGGATAAGATGCCTGCGGAGGTGGAAAACGTCCTTGATGTGCTCTGGATGTGTTAAAACTTTTAAACGCTGATGTATAAACTGTGAGGCTGGAGATAAACATAATTAATTTTAGTATCAGCTTTAAATTAGAGCTGGGAATTAGCCTGAGATAAAGAACCACATACGGGGAAGTTATAATAGCAGCACATAAATGGACCATGGAGTTGCCTGGTAAAACTGTTAATCGGTTTAGACTCAAGTTTAAGTGTGTCATTTCTGCATGACTAAACAGAATCTGTTAAGTCTGATGTCACACATCAATGTTTTCAAAAGATTTCAAAAGCAAACAACAAATGGTGCTATACAGTTATGAATGTGCTCCAATACTACCAAAAAAAAATCATCACCGTAATCTCTATCTCCATATTGAAATCTCAGTTGTCCAGAGAGTGATTAGGGAGCCAGTGCTTCTTCAAAATATTGGATGAGAAAAAATTCAGAGTACAAAAATAAAACCATGCAAATATTACAAAATATAACTTTAAAAAGTGTATAAATCACTTGTTTTTTTCTAAAGAAACATTGTCTAACAGCAACACTAGCAAGTGAAGTTACAGCGCTCTCTCGCCTCCCCTGAGCCCATTGAGTTTTAACACAGTATAGTAAAAGCCTCAATTAACCCCCCCCCCCTTCAAATTTACTGTGTGCATTAGAGTATTTAGACACAAAGTACACCAAAAATTACTATAATTAAAATTTATTTCTGATACCTTTATGTGTGTTGTCGAAAGATGAGTTTTATCTCTGTGCCTGAAGATTTTAAGGCTTTTTTCTTTTTTTCTTTTTTCCTTTTGTTGGATCATGTGGGAAGAGTGGTAACATTAACTAATAAAGAAGGAATTGAACTAAAGCTGGAATGCACAACATATAAATATGAGATGAAGAACAAAAACTAAATGAAAATTAGAAATTTTGCCTTGGCAATTAACTCAAATAAGTTGAAGCGCCACAATTTGTCAATGACATAAATATATATATATATATATACATAGATGTAAAAGATGTTAGATGTAAAACCAAAACTACATGAAAATTAGACATTTTGCCTTGCAGTTAACTGAGCACCAAAGTTACCACACCAAAATTTGTCGCTGAAATAAACTAATATGGCTTTAATAAATAGAATGTTGATTACATTGTTAATGTTAAAAAAGAAAAAAAAAAAACGGATATTGTAAGTAATGTTTATTGTACACATCAATTAATAGTCAGAAAGATAAAAAAAACAACAAAATGAAACAGTTTATAAAACATGTTTGCATAGGTGTTTGTTTATTTATTATATATATATATATATATATATATATATATATATATATATATATATATATATATATATATATATATATATATATATATTAACATTAACATTAACAATGTAATTAACATTCTATTTATTAAAGCCAAGTATAAATCTCAAAAAGTTAGTGTTAATTTCTAAAAAAAAATATTATCATATAAAATAATATCATATTTGGTACAGCACCCTTTTATAACTCATATATTATGATTAAGTGAGAATATGGAGCTCACACTTGAGGAGGAAAGAAACACAGAGGCCAAAACTGGGCAGAAATATGCAATTTGCTGTAGTTGCTGGTATTTATGTGGCCAAAAAGTAAGATGAAATTCTGATAGCTTGTAATGTAAATCAATGACATCCTTATAACAGTACAGCTACTTGCATAAAATGCTTAAAAATATTGGTTGTCACTCTAGATCTCCCAATATTGTGTCTTATGCCTAGTTTTATAATCAAAGCTCTGTAGTTTTTATTGTGGGGCAAAACACATAATGCAGAAACAGTATTTGATATGACATAAGTGGATTGCAAAAATAATTCCTAAATGTTTATAAATATCATCGGTCAGCTGAACTGTAAGTCCCACCCCACATTCATGCAACTGGTTGTAGTGTTATGTTGGACTGGTCAAACAATTTTGTAAAAATCTGAAATCTAAAGTCACATTGAAACCAAAATGTAATTGTTTTTTTTTTTTTGTTTTGTTTTGTTTTGTTTTTTGCAATCCCTCCACTTCACCAGCCTGCCACTCTTGAGATTGCAGTGAACAACAATAACTTTCCACTGGACAAAGTCAAAACCCACCCCACTTTTTTCTCTTTCTCTTTAAAAAGCCATTTCATTTAGATATACATCAAAATGGGAATAAAACAAAGATCACAGTTTCCATTTCATGCCTACTCTAAGCATTGTCAGGCCTCAGAAAACACATTCACTACAGAATGAAAGCAAGCAAGGAACAAGCACAGCGTATGGTCTTTACATTTATTCTATGCTTACAAGTTGGCAAAAGAGCCTTGATGTTCAATATGAAAGGTCGATCATGAAACACTGACTGTTTTAATTATTTTTCATGGCAGTGTTTCACATCTGGTGCTCAGAAAAATATGGCCAAAACACAAAATTCATGGGAAATTACCCCAGAAGGACATGTATTTGAAATTAGTGAAAGATGTGTAGTGAGAAGTGCAGGTCAGTGAAGCAGTGGTTATGGCTGCTGGCAGGTGACGCTGGCGTCGTGCCCAGTTGTGGCAATGCAGGTGTGCTGGAGAGAGAACAGTGGAAAACACAGAGCAGGAGGCGGGATGGTCATGGGATTGTGGGCGGCTTAGTTCATTTGCCCTCTACACAAGCAAGGGAATGAAAAAATGGCATTAACTGTTCGCCTCTGGTTGCTTTTTCTTGATTGAGATGCAGACATAGTGATAACTGCGACACTTGACCTTGTCACAAAGAATAAAGGGTTATTTTCGATTTGTTTTTAAATCATGCTTAACTTTAGGTGTTGGATAGACACATACACCTGGGAAATAAATAAATAAAAATAATAGTAATGTAAATTTTTAGATAATATAACTGTATATTTTTTAGATTTATTTTATTATTTATTTATTTTATTATTAATATTTTATTTTGTATTTTATTTTATTATTATTTATTTATCTATCGCTTTTTTTATTATAAAATTAATAGGTTGGTTTCTCCAGGTATTATAGGCATCCTTGTCTTTTAAATTGCATACGCTAAAAGGATTTTAAATTTCCATCCATTTGGATTACAGTTTTATCTTAAACTAATAAACTGATCCATTTGTCAGTCAAACATAAATAAACAGGTAAGATTTTTGTAATAGTGCTAATCTGAACACAAAACAAAACTGGTTAATATATTTATTATCAGTAAATGCTATTTGTTTGAGTCTCATACATGTTAATTATTTGAATATTGCTTGTTCAATAGCTAGCCTTATTTTACCCATGTTCATACTTTTTCACTAAATAATTTAATTTTCACAATGAGCAAATTTATTGATTCTAAGCTATTTGAATAATTGCATTTTGAAACTATGAATACTTAAATAAATTCAATAGATAATATTAAAGTAAACAATTAATAATAAACTGTCACGACTTTTTTGAGAGAAAAAATTCATAAAATAGAAATGTATTTTATTTTATTTTATGTATTTATTTTGGATTATAGTTATTTAATAGTAAGCCAAATCTAAAAAAAAATAAATAAATAAATAAGATGTAAAAAGTTAAAATGTATATGCAAATTGATATATATATATATATATATACATTTTTATTTACATTATTTTTGTATTTGTAATTTTCATTTAGTTTGCATTTTTAAGTATTTTTTTTTTTTTTTTTTTGCTTTATAAAATTTTTTATTTTATTTTATTTTATTTTATTTTATTTTATTTTATTTTATTTTATTTTATTTTATTTTTATATTATTTTATTTTATTTCAGTGATTGATTTTGGTGCTTTTTCAGTTAATTGCCAAGGCAAAATGTGCAATTTTCATTTAGTTTTCATTTAACGTCTAATACTTATTTTGTGTATTCCAGCTTTATTTAAATTTTAATTTACTTTTTTTTTTTCATTTGTAATTTTCATTTAGTTTGCATTTTTGAGTATTTTTTTTATTTAGTTGTTTTCCTTTTTTTGTTGTTGTTTTTGCTTTAAAATTGCAACAGCAGATTGCAAAATGTTATTTTTTATTTATTTCATTTTATTTATTTATTTATTTATTTATTTATTTAGTTAGTTAGTTAGTTAGTTAGTTTAGTTTAGTTTATTTCAGTGATGAATTTTGGTGCTTTTTCAGTTAATTGCCAAGGCCAATTCATTTAGTTTTCATTTCACGTCTAATATTTATATTTTGTGTATTCCAGCTATATATATATATATATATATATATATATATATATATGTTATGTAGCAATACATGTATTCGTACCGAACGGTCACGGTACGGACATCTTGGTTCGGTGCATGAGGCCTTACAACGAATACAGGCAATTCACCCTCGATCCAGAAGGGGACGCCCGCAGTAATGCAACTCTGTGTGATAACTGTCGGCAAAAGAACAGCAGATGTCAGGAGTTGCGCATTTGAAAACAAAGCCCACTAGACAGTGACCATGTGACCATGTGCTGATCTGAACGCGTCTCTTACTGACAAAGTAGTATAACGTTACTTTAAAGGCTTGCACACTCAACTGTCTGTGAAATGGAGCTTTGTGCTCTTGTATCCTACCTCTCTCATTCGGCACAAATCCAAATATTCCATACTATTTCCATATTTGCAATGCATCCAAATGCTAAACTATTATTTATTATGTGAATTATAGAATTTGTACTTAAGTCGCGTTCTAACGGTGACACAGTGAGGCGGGCGCACTGATGTTTGGTTCACTGTGTTTTAGCTTAATAAAGTACCAACTGCGCTGTCAAGTTAGCAGTGCTAGAAGCCTGGAACTGATATGTTTTGTGTTTATGTGCGCCGGCACGATTACTTCAACTTTCCTCATACCAGCAAAATCAACTTAAACAAAAAGAAAACAAACAGAATGTCGCTTTCTGCCATTTGAGTTTCCTTTCTGTCACAAAACTGAACTGAACCCCTGCAAATATAGGCTGCGTTACGTTTCACAGTTTTTTTCCCTTGTCTATCAGTTAACTAACTTAAATATATTTCAAGTATTTATTCCTTGTATGTATACATGTACTGCAGATTTTATAGTCTATATATGACATTAATTTGATATAATATTTAGTATTTTCACATGTAGGTGGAAAAAATTGTAATTTGTACTACTGTCTGTTTAAAATAAATGAAAAGAAACCTAGCATAGTAGATTTTTTTTTTTTCTGTTGTACCGAAATTGCATGGAACTGTGACCCTCGAACCAAGGTACGTACCGAACCGTGACATCTGTGTACCCTTACACCGCTAATATATATATATATATATATATATATATATATATATATATATATATATATATATATAATTTATAATATATAAATTATATAATATAATTATTTTTTTATACTTATTTATAATATATAATTATATATATATATATATATATATATATATAAATGTATTTATTTATTCATTGGATTATAGTCATCCAGGTCACCTAGGTATTCTGTGCATACAGGAAACACATAATGTGCATAGAATACATACTATATAAGTTTGCTCAAGACTATTGCACAAATAATCATGTAATTTAAAAATCTGCAATGTCTCTCTTTTACATTTCAATCAAAGCATTATCAACATTTTAAGCAAAGCTAAGGTGTCCGGTGTAAACTTAGAGCTCAGTGATGCAATAAAACCCAGAAGCACTGGTGCGATCAATTCCATGATCCTGCACTTAGAAGGCTCTGTGAATTTGTGTGGATGTCATCTTACTGACAGTAGGGGGATGGGATGGGGTTGTGACACTACTTTAAAGCTACTTACAAAGCTGTTAACATCCATCGCCCAGCGGTTTCACCCTAATTCACATTCGCACAGCGTTTTTGAGATTCACAGCATCAGAGATGCTCCTTCAGTGAATGCAATTGACGAGGAGACACAGGGCAAAGTGGCACTTAACCTCTATAAAGCTTTCTAATGCTACCATCTCCTTATTTGAATACTATGCCATGAACATTAACAACTTGGTCAAATGTCTGTCTGTCTTTGTTCTTTTCTGTCAGATCCCCATTTCTCTGTTGCGGATGAACCAGACACCATACCACATTCCCTCACAGATGATGATGTCCTCCATTTCATCTTGGTGATCTAAAAATCTTCAGTCTTTTCCAAACAGGTGCTATTTTACTATTATTTACCTAAAGTTCATATTAATATTTTAGAATTAGATTTTATTTTTTAACATTAAATTATCGTTACATCTCTGTCATTTTTTGTATTTTTTATTAAATTTTGCTTTTTACAAATATTTTTAAATAATATAAAAATGTCATTTATATTTTTATTTTATTTCAGTTAGTTTTTTTTTTTTAATTATGTTTTAGTTTATTTCAGTGACAAATTTTGGTGCTTCAACTTATGTCAGGTAATTTCAAATATTTGTAATTTTTATTTGGTTTGTGTTTTTAAGTATATATATATATATATATATATATATATATATATATATATATATATATATATATATATATATATATTTCCATTTTTAGTAGCTTTAGCTTTAAAAAAAAAAAAAAAAAAGAAAAAGTTAGTTTATTTCAAATTTTGGTGCTTCAACTTATTTCAGTAAATTGCCAAGGCAAAATTTCTTATTTTAGTTTTAGTTTTAGCATTTAGTTTTCATTTTCATTTTTTTTTTTGTATTCAAGCTTTATATATAAAGCTTTAATATATATATATATATATATATATATATATATATATGATATTTCATTTTTATTTATTATTATTATTATTATTATTATTATTATATCAAAATGCATTTTAATTATAATTTTTATTATTTAAATATTTAAAACATTTATTATTATTAAAATATATTTTTTAATATTTTGCAAATATTTTATTTTTGGTATCGTCTGTGTCTAAATACTGTTGAATATATAAAAAGCACTTATCAAGTCCTTGCATGCCTACCATCAAGCACAAGAGTTTCGCTTGAGGAAAAAAAGGACAGCTCCACTGGACAATGCTGTTTGCTGAATCCCTTAAAATGTAAATGCAAGAGGCTCACCTGGAGCGGAGACTTGAAATTTAAGTAGCACACCTTCCCTTTGTTTTGATGAGACCTGACAATGATTGCACAACAGGAGTCGGATTGTGATGCGCTACCGGTGTGTTGCTTTAGGATATCGATTGACACTCTGCATAAAGTTTACGGCAGCACCTGTTTCTTCCTCAGCATGAAATCGACAGCCGCGGCAAACTAATCCATCGGAGACCCAGTGTTTACCGCGTGCCCCGCGGCTACTTGGAGTTACGAGCGCACACATATACCGGCACGCGCGCAATCAAACACATAAAGCAAGTGCTGTTTATAGCGGAGGTGCGCACAAAGGCCAAAGATTTAATTTCCCTCTGCAATCCTTGCAGGTGACATGCGTGCAGTTGAAACGAATTTAGTTCTTTATCAGATGAAAGAGGGCAAGTACTCAAACTGTTCTGAACTTGTGGAAAAAGTTTAAGAACAGGAGATGACAGGATACTACCGCCATGCTCAATTATGGATGATGGCCTTTTATCTTCCCATCACTAATTAGAGGAGCTACTCCGCTTTCAAGTTCATCTTTACATACCAGGCTTTTCATTGAACACTTGCACACAAACCAGTAACACGTCAATCCCGTCGACAAATGGATGCATTTGCTTTATGAAAACTACAAATGCAAAGATAGCAAAGTGAATGCATATTTCATTAAGCCTCTGTCTACATGTAATACTGTATTAAAGAAAGATTACAGGTATATTCATTTTTGAATAGCCTTTTTGCCTTTGATATTATGGTGACTTAAATGGCGATTGTTTGGGAAACCTACTTGAAAACGTTAGCCATTAGTTTGGCAATTCCATTTGGTGTTGCTAGTGGTGCAGAAAATTACACACACAAGCTTTAATTCATGGCGCATGAAGTGCAGTAGCGCTGTATACCTTAATAATTTATAGACTCTTCATTTAAAAGGATAGTTGAGATGGACTGGAAGGTTCAGAAAAAAAAATGGTTCAGAGGTTGTCCTTTCATGGCACATTAGATTAAATGGAGTTGTTATGTAATATTATTTATGTAATAAAACATATTTCTAGATAAATATTGTATAATGTTACACCAAATGTTGTAATATGAAAACAAATATAGTTTCTATTATATTATTCAGTTTAAACACACACACATCTATCTATCTATCTATCTATCTATCTATCTATCTATCTATCACAGATTTATAAAATCTATATCTTTGTGTATTGTCTAAATACAGTTAAGAAGAGTTATATATATAATAATAATTAAAAATTGTGAATCGAAAAAGCTGGAATACACAAAATATAAATATTAGTAACTAAAAGAAACAAATTTTAAAACATTTAATTAATAAAAAACAAATAACTAAATAAAAATTACAAAAAATTACTTTAAAAATGTAAACTAAACGAAAATTACACGTTGCTTCTGTAGCTAACTGAAATAACTTTACATTGAAGTACTAAAATTACTAACTGAAATAAACTATAAAATAAAACTGACAAAAAATAATTTAAATTATTTAAAAATAAAAAAAAACTAATAAGAATGCAAAAAAAAAAAAAAGGGAGACAAAAATGTAACAAAAACTTAACATCAAAATGTTTATTTATTTATTTTTTTTTGATCATTCACAAAAAGATGTATACATGTTGGAACATAATTAACATTAACACTAAAATAATAATAATAATAATAATAATAATGTAGAAAATGTGAATCAAAATGGTATACACAAATACACAGCAGGAATACACAAAACATATATATTCGAAGAAAAACAAAACCAAATAAAAGTGTAGACATTTTGCCTTGTCAATTAACTGAAATAAGCTGAAGCACCAAAATTTGTAACTGAAAGAAACAAACAAAAAATAAATAAATAAATAAATAAATAATAATAATAATAATTATAATTAATACCCCACAAAAATATGAACAAAATAAATAAATAAATAAATAACTATAAATAAATAATAACTAAAAACAAAATAGCAAAAATGACTTAAAATGTAAACTAAACGAAAATTACACGTTGCTTCTGTAGCTAACTGAAATAACTTTACATTGAAGTACTAAAATTACTAACTGAAATAAACTATAAAATAAAACTGACAAAAAATAATTTAAATTATTTAAAAATAAAAAAAAACTAATAAGAATGCAAAAAAAAAAAAAAAAAAAAAGGGAGACAAAAATGTAACAAAAACTTAACATCAAAATGTTTCTTTTTTATTTTTTTTTTGATCATTCACAAAAAGATGTATACATGTTGGAACATAATTAACATTAACACTAAAATAATAATAATAATAATAATAATGTAGAAAATGTGAATCAAAATGGTATACACAAATACACAGCAGGAATACACAAAACATAAATATTAGAAGAAAAACAAAACCAAATGAAAATGTAGACATTTTGCCTTGTCAATTAACTGAAATAAGTTGAAGCACCAAAATTTGTAACTGAAAGAAACAAACAAAAAATAAATAAATAAATAAATAAATAATAATAATAATAATAATAATTATAATTAATACCCCACTAAAATATGAACAAAAAAAATAAAAAAATAAATAACTATAAATAAATAATAACTAAAAACAAAATAGCAAAAATGACTTAAAATGTAAACTAAACGAAAATTACACATGCTGCTTCTGCAGCTAACTGAAATAACTTCACATTGAAGTACTAAAATTATTAACTGAAATAAAAAAATAGAAAAATGGAACAAACAAAAATACTTTGAATTATTTAATATATGTTAAAAAACTAATAAAAATGAAGTGATGAAGATGAAAAATGAAAACTAACTAAAAATAAGACTTGAATATGTTGAAGCACAAAAAAATTGTAAATGAAATAAAAACAAACAAGAAAATTTTTATATTTTTAAAAAGCAAAAATTAGGTGGGGGGGCACTAAATTACAAAAAAAAATTACTTAAAAACGTAATTAAAACAAAAATTAACTGAAATAAGTTTACTAAATTTACAAACTAAATTACAATTAATATTAAAAATAATAATTTAATTATTTAAAAATATTGTTTAAAAGCCAAAACTATAATAAAATTGACAAAAATGTAACAAATATATATATATAAATTATAAATTATTATATATATATAATATTTGATATAAAAGGGGGATCAAAATATACATACATGCTGCATATGACTCATAAAATATAATTTAATATATAATATAATTTACTATAAAATATATTTTAATATTAATATTTACATTCTAAATATAAATGCCCCAGGAGGTTAAACACATTTTTATCCTATACAATTAATAGACATATTTTTGTATCATGTATTACATTACAAAACATTAAAGCTTCTTAGCAGGCACAGATATAGCAGAAAAAGGTCAGTGTACGAGGAGGTCTCCGTATCTGATGGAGTGGGTCCAATTAGCGCTCCTAATTAAGGATGTGTGACATCTGAATCAGCAGAGCTGTTGCGATTGGCTGATGGGTGTTATATTGCGCTTTCTGTAGCGCTCTGGGAAACTCTCCGAGACAATACTAGAGAACAGACGAGTCACGACTTCAGCTGAACACCCACCACATTCTCATTAGAGGAAGCCTCTGCCACCCACACAGGGGGGTGATTATCCGACTCTCGTCTTCCTCAGAGCTTCCTCTCTTCTTGTACTCTTTTCGAAGAGCTTTCTTTCTGTGTCCTCTTCTTCCTCCTAGATCCTCTCATACATCCCCAATTTCAATTCAGCTCGCTTTTGGTGCTTGAGATTCTCTCTGTCTCTCTCGCTGTATCCTGAAGGGAGCAGTTAGTCGAGAAATATTGGCGTTTGATCATTTTCATCTTACGTTCTTTTTATGTACCGATTCATATATCACTTGTAAACATTAAATAGCTGCTAGCCAATGAAAAGAGCTTATCAGCAGTGAGGAAAAACTGAATTAATTAACAGAAATTAGTGATCCTCACTAATAGCGTTGTAAGAATAGCATTGGCCCAAATAGAAAGTCCCGTGGGAGAAAGTTGTAAGCCTTTGATATCATTTTTCTCAATGTGTTTCCCATGTATTAGTCAAAAGAAGGGAAAACACCAGGTTGCACATCTGCCAACACTGAGGATGAGAGCATGAGCAAAACAATACATTATGTAGGACAATATGGCGCAAAACCGCAATAAATGCAGTTTACGTTTTGTCTCTGCTTGATGTTCAATGTACAATCTCAATCCTGCAGCAAAACCAGTTGAAAACCCAGTTTAATAATCATACTTTCTCCCTAGGCTGACACAAATAAAGATATGTGCCCTTCTATTACAGGAAAGCCACAGAAAGAAAACCTGAGCCCTGAGGTAATCAGCCAGTTTTATTATAAAAAGTTTCATCATCTTGATTTATTCCAAAGCAAAAACAAAAGCTTCTTCGGTAAGCTGTCAAAGTCGTGATGTATTTTTTTTAATGTAAGATGACATTCGATCGATGCGCTGTGTGTTGACATTGGGATTCTTGATCCCCAACATGTCTCCCACCCAACAATCCCAATTTCTTTTTTAGGACAGGGCAAGGTCAGAGCGGATAAAACCAGAAAGATCCATTAAGAGAGTCGTCATTGATGTAGCAGACACCAGTGAAAGAAAAACATTATCGCTCCTCCAGCAAGAGTCCTTTAAAACTGCATTCATACATAATTAAAGGAGGAAGTGAACATTTTAGAGAATATCCTTTTTAAAACATTGATACTTTCTTTATCTCCAGTATTGAACCATCTTCATATCGTTCACATTTGAAACAGATTGTTAGCCTTAAGTTCTAAAAAATGACATTTAAACTGGTTTAAATGTCATTAACCTCAGAGAGATATACAGTTATACAGCAAAATGTTAATTATTTTTACCAAGGATCATACAAAATGCATGTTATTTTTTATTTAGTACTGACCTGAAAAAGATATTTTACATAAAAGATGTTTACATATAGTCCACAAGAGAAAATAATAGTTGAATTTATAAAAATGACCCCATTCAAGAGTTTACATACACTTGATTCTTAATACTGTGTTGTCACCTAAATGATCGACAGCTGGTTTTTTTTTTTGTTTTTTTTGGTGATAGTTGTTCATGAGTCCTTTGTAACTGCCTGCTGTTCTTTAGAAAAATCCTTCAGATCCCACAATTTCTTTGGTTTTTTAGCATTTTTGTGTAATTGAACTCTTTCCAGTATAGACTGTATGATTTTGAGATCCATCTTTTCACACTGAGGACAACTGAGGGACTCATATGCAACTATATAGAAGGTTCAAACACTCACTGATGCTTCAGAAGGAAAAATGATGCTTTAAGAGCCTGGGGATGAAAACATTTGAACATGTGTACATTTTTCTTATTTTGCCTAAATATCATTTTTTTTTTTTTTTTTGTTAGTACTGCCCTTCAGAATCTACAGAAGATATTTGCATGTTTACCAGAAGACAAAATAAGTTAAATTTACCCTGATCTATGATCAAATCATCAGTGAGTGTTTGAATCTTCTGTAATAGTTGCATACGAGTCCCTCAGTTGTCCTCAGTGTGAAAAGATCATACAGTCATTGTTGGAAAGGGTTCAAATACACAAAAATGCTGAAAAGCCAAAGAATTTGTGGGACCTGAAGGATTTTTTTCTGAAGAACAGCGGGCAGTTTAACTGGTTAGGACAAATATGGGACTCATGAACAACTATCACTAAACAAAACAAAAACACAGCTGTGGATCATTCAGGAAACAACACTGTATTAAGATTCAAGCATACAGTGTGTAAACTTTTGAAGGGGGTCATTTTTATAAATTCAACTATTATTTTCTCTTGTGGACTATATGTAAATGTCTTTTATGTCAAATATCTTATTTGGGTCAGTACTAAGTAAAAGATAACATGCATTTTTTTATGATCCCTCTTATTTTGGTAATATAATTCATATTTTACAGATTCTGCAAGGTGTATGTAAACTTTTGGCCTCAGCTGTATATAGCCACCTGGGTCATGGTTCAGTAATTTCTGACAGTATGCGTTGTGTTAATCTGGTCACATTTTTGTACATTACTATTGCCCCTTGACCTTATTACTCTGATTTCATGTTTTAATGAGTGCTACTCCACGTACAATGTCCATTCTATTGTACGTGATGTGAATGCGAGTCGCTGGTTGTGTTGTGATTTTAACCTAAGGTAGTCAGTGATTTAAGTGTTCAGCTGTGGAGTTCCATGCATTCATAATTTTCCAAAATCTCTCTGTTCGATAGTGTGTGTGAACGCAGGCGGTCGACACATGCTGTTAGGGCAACATACACTGTAAAAAACAATTTGTTGAGTCAACTTAAAATAATTTGTAACCTGGCTGCCTTAAAATTTTAAGTTCAGTCAACTCAAAAAAAAAGTTTATTCAGCTTGAAATGTTAAATTACACTAAGTGACAACTTAGATATTTGAGTTGAATCAACTTAAAATTTTAAGGCAGCTGGGTTACTTACCTATACTTACCTACCTAAGTTTAGCAAACACAAATATCTAAGTTGTTACTTGGTACAATTTACCATTTCAAGTTGAATAAACTTATTTTAGTTGACTGAACTTAAAATTTTAAGGCAGCAAGGTAACACATTATTTTAAGCTGACTCAACAAATTGTGTTTTTTATTTTTTTTTTTACAGTGTAGGCTCACTGGAAATGCACACCTCTATACACAAAAACTGAAAAAACATGCCTATATGTATGAATCACTGCAGTTTCCAGTTTAAATTAACACTAGAGGCAGTAAAACGCTACACTGTCGATTAGATTTAGGGTTGGGTTTGGTGTAGGGGATATTTCCAACACAATAGAGCATTAAACTTTAGCGACACTCCCCGGATATTTGAATTGAGCAGTCGCTATACATACCTCAAGCAGCATAATAAAAATGTAGCAGTACGTAATAAAAACGTGTCACATTCATGTATTGAATGTGTGTTTTAGCGCCACTCTCTGGACATTTCACTTTGAAACTGCCGTGAAACATGCAGTAAAGTACATAATTATGGTGCTTCAGAAATGTATATAGAGGCATGCATTTTCTTTTTTCGTTTAAAGTTATTTTTATGCATTTTTAGAAATAGAACAGTTCAGAGACGACAGGAAAGTACTGGGATTGGCACAGACAGAGGGACGTGTTTTTGTGTGTCTGGGTAGCGTTAGGAAGTTTAATTCTTATTAAATGTAATTAATGTCTGTCTCTTTCTGGAGGTTATAACCGATAAAATGGCTGTTTAAACTAGATTTATTTAGGCTTACTGTTAATCACCCCACACAAGTGTCAACATGACTGTCTATTGTTGTTGCCGTCTACAGTAGTTTGTTGTTGTTCTGTCTCATCCATTTCTTTTCTGACTGTGAAACAATGGCTTGGGCCAGCGTTGCTACCTTGAGAACAAATTAATTAGTGAAAAAAAAAAATGCTGGTGGTGAAACTTAAAGGAGAAGTCCTCTTCCAAAACAAAGATTCACATATAATGTACTCACCCCCTTGTCATCCAAGATGTTCATGTCTTTCTTTCTTTAGTCGTAAAGAAATTGTTTTTTGAGGAAAATATTTCAGGATTTTTCTCCATATAATGGACTGCTATGGTGCCCCGAGTTTGAACTTCCAAAATGCAGTTTAAATGCAGCTTCAAATGATCCCAAATGTGGTTGTAAACGAGTCCAGCTGAGGAAGAAGGGTCTTACCTAGCGAAACGATCGGTTATTTTCATTAAAAAAAAAGAATACAATTTAAATCATTTTTAAATCTCAAACGCTCGTCTTATCTTGCTCTCCCTGAACTCTGTGTATTCTGGTTCAAGACAGTTAGGGTATGTCGAAAAACTCCAATCGTATTTTCTCCCTCAACTCCAAAAATCATTTAAAAAAAAATAAAAAAATAAAATAATCATCGCTGCAGAAGTACCAACACAATCTTTGCAAAGTGAACATGCAAAGAAGATCAAATACCCTTAAAAAAAAAGGTAAAACAGCGATATAGGGCAATTTTGAAGTTGAGGGAGAACATGAGATGGGAGTTTTTCGACATACCCTAACTGTCATGAACCAGAAAAAAAAAAAAAAAAAGAAAATGTCCAGGCAGTGACAAGACAAGACGAGCGTTTGACATCAAAAAGTATATAAATTGTATTTTTTTAAATGAAAATAACCGATCGTGTCGCTAGATAAGACCCTTCTTCCTCAGCTGGGATCGTTTACAACTGCATTTGGGATCGTTTGAAACTGCTTTTAAACTGCATTTTGGAAGTTCAAAATCGGGGCACCATAGCAGTCTTTTATATGGAGAAAAATGCTAAAATGTTTTCCTCATTTCTTTATGACTGAAGAAAGAAAGACATGAACATCTTGTATGACAAGGGGGTGAGTACATTATATGTAAATCTTTTTTTTGGAAGTGGACTTCTCCTTTAAGCCTTAAGTATACTTATGCATACACTGTAAACATGAATAAGTTTGCAAACCTTAAAAAAAAACAAAATAGGTACATAACTTTAAGTTAAGAATTTTAAATTAATCAGAACTGGCAGGTTCTTATTTTGTAGCCAGACCTTCAGACTGATGGCTGAGACTAGTGGGGTCACTTTAACCCGCGGCAACAGTGAAGAAGCAGCCCAATTCCACAGGAAAACTTTAAGAGAAAAGAGCACAGTTTTGAAACTTTTATGATACGAGCCTTTATTTTGCCTGTACTGTACATAGAGTTGTCACTGTAACACAACAAAAACCACAGATGCCTACACTTATGAGCACTTATGTGAGGAAATGAAAAGGATTAAAACTCGTTTAAATGATTACAAAGATATTTTTAATTGTTCATAGCTTATGAAGAGAAAAAGCGCAGAAACTAGACAGGCATGAATCTTTCTAGTGCACCTGTGTTTACAGACGCTATCAAGGCTGTACATTCGACTGTGTTGCGAATGCTAATGTATGAGTAAAACACAAAGTATACTTTGGGCTTCATGTCATCCACACTGTATGAATACTTTAGGGTACACATAAAAACTGAAGCACACTTTGGGATTTAGCCTTTGATTTTTTTTTTATTCCCCTCTTCACCCTACTGGAAGACCTAGACAGTGCTTGCAGTGAAACAAGATGTTCTAGATCACTAATAGAGAGGCGTCTCTTCTCCAAGCACTGGCCCACTCAATTCTCAGAAGAGATAGAAAAAAAAAAGAACAAAGAACCTCCCGCCTACCTTCCTCCTTTCTGTTTTTCTCAATATTCCCAATCCCCACAATCAAACACATCTTCCCCACTCTCCTGGAGTGCCACAAACTGAGGCTTTACATAGGCATCTCAGTAACCTGTAACATCTGTGTCCACTAATTAGCCCAACCCACATCATTTATCCCATTAGCGGGTCGCATTCAAGAAGGCTGTAATACTTGGAGAAAGCAGCCTCAATTTGGAGTTGCTTGGCTGGTGCAGCATCTCTGAAAGCCTGCCATTTTTGCTCATGCACAATTAATTATGCATTGTTGTTGCTGGAGATGTTGTAATACAATTGGTTCTAGTTTATGTCAAAAGATACATCTGCAAAATGTTAATTATTTTAAGAGGGATCATACAAATACATGCTGTTTCTTATTTAGTACTGGCCTGAATAAGATATTTCACATAAAAGATGTGTTTATATAGTCCACAAGAGAAAATAATAGTTGAATTTATAAGAATGACCCCATTCAAAAGTTTACATACACTTGATTCTTAATAATATGTTGTTACCTGAATGATCCACAGCTGTTTTTTGTTTGTTTGTTTTTTCTGTGTTTAGTGATAGTTGTTCATGAGTCCCTGTTTTGTCCTGAACAGTTACACTGCTGATCTTCAGAAACATCCTTCAGGTCCCACAAATTCAAAGGATTTTCAGCATTTTTGTGTATTTAAACCCCTTCAAAAATGACTCTATGATTTTGAGATCCATCTTTTCACACTGAGCACAACTGAGGGACTCATATGCAACTATTACAGAAGGTTCAAACGTTTACTGATGCTTCAGAAGGAAACACAAAGCATTAAAGGAACACTCCACTTTTTTTGAAAATAGGTTCATTTTTCAACTCCCCTAGTGTTACACAGATGTGTTTTACCGTTTTTGAATCCATTCAGCCGATCGCCGGGTCTGGCGGTAGCACTTTTAGCATAGCTTAGCATAAATCACTAAATCCGATTAGACCATTAGCATCCCACTATAAAATGACTAAAGAGTTTTGATATTTTTCCTATTTAAAACCTGACTCTTTTGTAGTTGCATCGTGTACTAAGACTGGCAGAAAATGAAAAGTTGCCATTTTATAGGCCGATATGGCTAGGAACTATACTCTCATTCCGGCGTAACAATCAAGGAGCCTTGCTGCCGTACATGGGTGCAGCAGGCGCAATGATATTACGCAGCCGTCAACTCTGCTAGCTGCAACTCTGCATCTACACAAATTTAGTGGCGGTCACTTTCAGGCGCTGCGTAATATCATTGCGCCTGGTGCACCCATGGTACGGCAGCAAAATTCCTTGATTATTACGCTGGAATGAGAGTATAGTTCCTAGCCATATCAGCCTATAAAATTGCAACCTTTCATTTTCCGCTAGTCTTAGTACACGATGCAACTACAGAAGAGTCAAGTTTTAAATAGGAAAAATATCGAAACTCTTTAGTCATTTTATAGTCAGAGGCTAATGGTCTAATCAGAGTCAATGATTTATGCTAAGCTATGCTAAAAGTGCTACCGCCAGACCCGGCAATCAGCTGAATGGATTCAAAAACGGTAAAACACATCTGTATAACTCTAGGGGAGTTGGAAAATGAACCTATTTTCAAAAAAAAGTGTTCCTTTAATAGCTGGGGGGTGAAAACTTTTGGAATTTAAAGATTGGAGCATATTTAACTTACTTTTTCTTCTGGAAAACATGTAAGTATTTTCTGTAGCTTCTGAAGGGCAGCACTAAATGAAAAAAATATGATATTTAGGCAAAATAAGAAAAATGTACACATGTTCAAAAGTTTTCACCCCCGGGCTCTTAATCTATCTATCTACCATCTGATTGCTGTGGCTTAGTTTCTTTTTTGGGTCCATATACTGTAGTAACAGCCTGAACTTCTTCTAACTGTGCCATGCTAACCAGCCAAACCTCGAGCCCCTTGTGTATCCATTTTTACAGGCTTAAACCATTGCATTGCAATTATAGTCACTCATATTACAATTCACATACACTTTTATTCTAGGTTTCTATGTCTCATGTTGTTAAGGTACGAACCAATAGCGATAAACACTTTTAATGTGTTGTGAAAGGTCTTTGAGAACAAGATAAGATGAACACTTCACTGATCCCCCAAGGGAAATTGAGACGTTACAGCGAGCAGGTTACCCAGACTACAGCAATAAAGCACAAACAGCAGCTTCAGAAAGTACTTGGACACTTTAGCAACACTTAAAAATCAGTGAATGTCACTGCATTGAATAAGAAAATATCAAAGCACGTGGCATTTATTTGAAAAGATAGCGCAAGGTTTCAAACTGTACAACAACCGCTCTATTGTACAGTATTATACAGTATAATTGCATAGGGTGATATATGCTATATAGCAAATCGCAGCTGCTTAATTGCCTGTATCATTGCAAAATGTAATTATATTATCACCAACTCTAATTTTCTAGATGCGACTGAAGATATTAGGATATTACAAACATCTGATATTCTTGTTGACTGGTTAATTTAGCGTAAAACACATCATTTTGCCCTGATTAGGTTGTATTTATTTAGTTGTATTTGTTTAGTCCAGTTTAAGAAGTAAGATAAATAGACAAGCCTTCTGTTCCTAAAAACCCATTACTTGTGGCTTGAATTACATAGGCCTCTTACTCCGGTCTGAAGCAAAGATATTGAGGTCCTGGAAACACACAGGAATGTCTCAGTGACATCCTGTGTCTAGTTATTATTTTTTGCATCTACAGAGATAATTTATTGAAATTACAATGTGATGGCTGGGACGGAGTACTCATCTGCTCCCAGCCAAATCTCTCATTACAGAAAACAGATACAATCGAGCTTTTGCCATCCCTAAAACTGGCTATAGCAGATTTTATTTGTGCCTCTCAGCGTTGTAATTAATGGTTCAATTTCCCAGGCCTTTGTTAGAGAGCGTAATTACTTTAGGAAATCTCTTTATAGCGAAGGCGGTCCCTTATGATTGTCCGTCTCTCTGTCTGTCTCACAAGTGCTGAAACTTTTCAGGCATGGATTTTGCTGCATTAAACTGCTTTAAAGGAATAGTTCACACAGAAATAAACATTTAGTGGAAATGTACTCACACTCAGGCCATCCAAGATGTAGATGAGTTTGATTCTTCATTGGAAAAGATTTGAGAAATTTAACATTACATCACTTGCTCACCAATGGATCCTCTGCAGTGAATGGGTGCCGTCAAAATGAGAGTCCAAACAGCTGATAAAAACTTCACAATAAACCACAAGTAATCTACACAACACATCAAAATTTCTTGTCATTGTTTAGATCTGTTTTGGACTGCTTATAAACCATGCTTGATCTGTGCATATTTCTCTCCTGATTTCGTCAAGACGACTTTTTTATTAAATACATCAATAATATAGATAGAGGATTAATCTGAAGTTAAAAATGCCTTGATGGATTTGTTTCTTACAAACATGCAGATTTTGTGTCATGTGGATAACTGATGTTTATTATCAGCTGTTTGGACTCTCATTCTGACGGCACCCATTCACTGCAGAGGATCCATTCATGAGCAAGTGATTTCTTCAAATCTGTTCTGATGCAGAAGCAAACTCATATACATCCTGAAAGGCCTAAGGGTGAGTAAATTTGCAGCAAATTTTCACTCAGGCCATCCAAGATCCAAGATGTAGATGAGTGTTTCTTCATTGGAAGCGATTTGAGAAATTTAGCATTGCATCACATGCTCACCAATGGATCCTCTGCAGTGAATGGGTGCCGTCAGAATGAGAGTCCAAACAGCTGATAAAAACATCACAATACGACAAGTAATCCACACAACTGATCAAAATTTCTTGACATATTTGTTTAGATCTGTTTTGGACTGCTTATAAATCATGCTTGATCTGTGCATATTTCTCTCCTGGTTCAGTCAGGATGACTTTTTTACTATATACATCAGTATTATAGATAGAGGACTTATTTGAAGTTAAAATTGCCTTAATGGTAGATTTGTTTATTACAAACATGCAGATTTTGTGTTGTGTGGATTACTGTGATGTTTATTATCAGCTGTTTGGACTCTTATTCTGAAGGCACCCATTCACTGCAGAGGATCCACTCATGAGCAAGTGACTTCTTCAAATGTCTTCTGATGCAGAAGCGAACTCATATACATCTTGAAAGGCCTGGAGGGTGAACTGTTCCTTTAAATATGGCAGTTTTCAAATAAAAGCTCTCAAAGGAAAAACAAATTCTTCTCGGGAAGCCGTTTTGCTGATCACATGCACGGCACGTCTATTAGAAGCATGAATGGGAAAGAAAACAGTATTTACTCAGCGTTTCTAAGCTGTATTTGGCTTGCTGGCTGTTTGCATTCGAAGACTCTTCCTCATACCGCCCGTGGTGCTGTAGCGGGACCCCAGAGAATCTGTCGGCAGTCACATGAGCAGCTTCTCTCCTCCCTGGAGGTCCAATTACTGCTGGCTTTAGAGCAGTGGTCAGGCTGGAGAGAGGCTGAGCGCTCCAGGTCTGCTGCAGCTCTGATTAGTCAAACACTGCTCGAGAATTAGAACATGATCTAGAACACGCTGATCTTTCAGACAGTCTTTGGTGACTTCAAGGAGGAACATTTAAAAAGAAACAAGCAAGCTTTGAATAGTGAATGAGGCACTCTGACTGATACGAGATGTCGCATGAAGGGCTTGCACACGCCTATAGAAATTAAATATAAAATATGTATGAAAAATGTGATATTAATATCCCCAACCTGTGAATTAAATAAATGTGGAAAGTACTTCAATATAGCTATGTGGAAAAATATGAGATTAACATCCCCATTACTCTGAATTTAGTTTGAGGTTAATGTGGTTTTAAAAATTAAATGTGGCAAATGTTTGTTCAAACAGCTTTTATTGCCTAAAACATTTATTGATTGATTTATTTAATTAGTTAGTTTGTTAGTGTTGAGCAAACAAAGCACAGCTAATCACCAGTATACATTAGCTCAAAAATGTGTAAATACCATTAACAAAATATGAATCATCTGAATCAAATGATGTACAAGCTTTTTCTCAGAACTTCATTCTTAGCCATTTTTGCACTAACTTTAATCTAGTGTTTTAGTATTTTTTGTATATTTTTTGCATAGTTTGTTAAATAATATTTTGAATTATCTTTTATTTTTATACATTTTTCTTTTAATGTAACTTTTATTTACATTTTAATTTATTACATTTAATTTGTAATTTTATGTGCTGTATTTTCTAATATTACTATTTAATTTATTTTTATTTTATTTGTTTGTCTGTTTGTTTGTTTACAAATCAAAGCACAACTAAGCACCAGTATAGCTCCAAATTAATAATGATAATAATATTTTGAATTAGCTTTTATTTATATACATTTTTGCTGTAATGTAAATTTTATTTACATTTAAATGTATTATATTTAATTTGTAATTGTATGTGCTATATTTTTTAATATTACTATTTAATTTATTTTTATTTTATTTGTAGTTTTTTATTTACTGTACTTATTTTAGTGCTTCAACAAGGCAACATTTATTTTTTTTATTATTATTTTAGCTTTATTTCAATAGATACTAATAAAAATATAGCAAATAAAAAATACAGAAAATTTTGAAAATTACATGTGGCAAGTATTTGTTCAAATAGCTTTCCTTGCAGCAAACATTTATTTATTTGTTTGTTTGTTAGTTTGTTTATAAGACAAACCACAACTAAGCACCAGTATAGCTCCATAATAATAATAATAATAATAATAATAATAATAATAATAATAATAATAATAATTTGAATTAGCTTTTATTTGTATACATTTCTGTTTGAATGTAAATTTTATTTACATTTAAATGTATTACATTAAATTAGTAATTTTGTTATTTTAATATTACAATTCAATATATTTTTATTTTATTTGTAACTTTTTTTTTTTTAATTTCCAGGTACTTATTTTATTGCTTCAACATGGCAACATTTCAACTGAAATTTTTTTTTTTTAAATCAGCTTCATTTCAGTTGATACTATTATTATTATTATTATTATTATTATTATTATTATTTACATTTACATTTAATTTGTAATTTTATGTGCTGTATTTTTTAATATTACTATTTAATTTATTCTTATCTGTATTTTTTTTTTTTTTATCCAGTGACTTATTTTAGTGCTTCAACAAGGTAAAATTTCAGTGGAGACACTTTTTTTTTTTTATCTCAGCTTTATTTCAATTAATACTAATAAAAATACAGCAAATAAAAATACACTAGTACTTGTTCAAACGGCTTTCCTTGCAGCAAACATCTATTTATTTGTTTGTTTGTTTGTTCGTTGAGGAAACAAAGCACAGCTAATCACCAGTATAGCTCCAAAATGTATAAAAACCGTTTCAGGTAAAAAAATCACCTGAAATAAAGGATGTACAAGCTCAAGGATGTACATGTTAATTTTGTTATATGCTGCACTTTTTAATATTATTATTACATTTATTTTTAATTAATTTGTAGCTTTTTTTATTTATTTATTTTTATTTCTATTTCCAGTTACTAATTTTAGTGCTTTAACAAGGCAACATTTCATTTGAGATGGATAACATTTAATTTAATTTAATTTAATTTAATTTTATTTTATTTTATTTTATTTTTGCTTTCTTTCAATTATACTAATAAAGATACTAAAGAAAAAAATAGATTAAGTTAACAGTTCTCTGTGTTAACCATAAACATATTGTGCTAACTTAAGTCAAGCATAAACACTTTTTTTTTTTCCATTTAAACATTTACACACTTTACACACAACATTAATCACAGAAAAGTGTGATTGTACACCTTGACCAGCACTAAAACAATTCTGTCCAGCCAAGACAAACATGTACATTTATTCTGTTCTATGCTGGTTCTGTTCTAATGAGATTCATTCATGTGAACCGATGCTTTCTTTCATGCTGAGCTGTACCTGTACATTTGTCTAGAGTCTGAAAGACTCACATGTGTTCATATATTACATTGTGAACGTCAGGTGTAAAGGTCAGTACCTGAAGGCGCTGGATCTCTGAATGCGGTCCATCAGCTTTTCTGTCACTCTGGCATTAGCTCATAACATCCATCAAAGCTGCTCCAAAGGCCACAGCACAAGATCTCACTGACTTTTAATGTCCTCAAGAAGGGCAGGATGAGACTCTCCGCAGCATTGCAATGTAAAAAGGATGAATCTCTGCTATAGTCTCGCAAGACCTTTGACTAACATTATACAGTCTCGTTCACTTTACTGCTTATTTTGGCCCGAATAGAAAAAGGTGTTGCTGGGATGCAACACCAACCGCAGTTCTTTTTTTATGCGATGGAGTAAATCTG
This sequence comes from Cirrhinus mrigala, assembly GCA_036247105.1. Taxonomy (NCBI): domain Eukaryota; kingdom Metazoa; phylum Chordata; class Actinopteri; order Cypriniformes; family Cyprinidae; genus Cirrhinus; species Cirrhinus mrigala. Next base: position 41,173,405 of record CM070011.1, on the reverse strand, counting down.
AAATTGATGATCCTACAATATTAGACCGCATGCAGCAAAGTGCTAACTCATTCAAATAATGACACAGCGGTCTCTGCAAACACTTCCACACAAAATACAAAAAAGAATTACTGGGAAATGATTGTTTAGGTCAGTATTAAATCCAAAACTAGCCTGTATTTGTTGTATAGTACCATATAAACATGACTTTATTTTCAACATGTTTTTCAAAATCAAATGATTTTCTTGCATAGTATTTTTGTCTTGTTTTCCAGTACAAATATCCAAACATTCAGATGCATTTACTTGAGAAGCAAATTACTTAAAGGAGAACTCCATTTCCAGAACAACAATTTACAAATAATGTACTCACCCCCTTGTCATCCAAGATGTTCATGTCTTTCTGTCTTCAGTTGTTAAGAAATTATGGTTTTTGAGGAAAAAAAAAATTCAGGATTTTTCTCCATATAATGGACTTCACTGGTGCCCCAATTTTGAACTTCCAAAATGTAGTTTAAATGCAGCTTCAAAGGGCTCTAAACGATTCCAGCCGAGGAAGAAGGGTCTTATCTAGTGAAACAATCGTTCATTTTTTTTGGAAAATAAAAATTTGTATACTTTTTAAGCACAAAAGCTTGTGTAGCACAGACTTTGGGATGTGCGTTCATGACGCTACGTACTATTGAATCACGTCGATAGGTCACGCGGAACTACAGACCCAGTGTTTACAAAGCGAACGCACAAAGACTAAGAAAGTGCAAGTAAGTCAAACGCTGTTTACAAACAAAATGGTACAATGATGTTGGACGATGCTGAAGTTGTAGGAGAAAATGAGATGGAGTTTTTCGCCATAATCTACCTTTTTGAGCCAGAGTACACAGACGATGAACTTAGACGTGATTCGTAGTAGTGATGGGAAGTTCAGATCATATTACCGACTCCGACCTTTGAGTCTCGTTCAGCAAAATTAACAAATCTTTTTTTCCGAGTCATTTCGTTCATTTTAGCAAAATATAATTAAAATGTTACGTGTTACTTCCCTAACACATCTACTGCTTACACAAACGTTGATCACACTACAAACAAGACAAAACTATAATGCTATAAGAAACAGAAAAGATTAATTCATTGTTTACCTGGGTCTTTAGTCTATGATTAGCTCACCTCACCTCTTATCTGACAAGTTTTCGGGTTCGAGTCGTTCGTTCATCACGTGACAGCCCAATAAGATGAACGAACGACTCGAAAAACCCGAAGACTCGAAACAGGTGAACTCATTCCAGTACAGAACCTAACAGGATGTTGTGCATGCACAACTGAACGAATCACTTCCTGAGACGACTCGTTCTTCCCGAGTCACATTAAAGATGTAATGAACAAATCATTCAAGAACGACCCATCACTAATTCGTGGCATTGTGGACGCGCATTCCAGAGCCTGTGCTACATGAGCTTTTGTGCTTAAAAAGTATACAAATTTTTATTTTTCAAAAAAAAAAAATGACGAAAAAATTTCGCTAGAAAAGTCCCTTCTTCCTTGGCTGGGATCGTTTAGAGCCCTTTGAAGCTGCATTTAAACTGCATTTTGGAAGTTCAAAATCAGGGTACCACTGAAGTCCATTATATGAAGAAAAATCCTGAAATGTTTTCCTCAAAAACCATAATTTCTTTACAACTGAAGACAGAAAGACATGAATATCTTGGATGGCAAAGGGGTAAATTATTTGTAAATTGTTGTTCTGTAAGTGTGTTTCTCCTTTAAGATTTATTTTATTTTATTTTTATTTTATTTTATTTTATTTATTTTATGAAAACAACATCAAAATGTAGAGAAATTAATGCTTAAAACAAGACAAAATATCTGTCAATTGGATTAAAAAAAAAAAAATCATTCAAAGAGAGAACAAAATTATTTTTCTTACCCCATTTGTCTGATTTTTTTTTCTTGTTTTAAACATTTTTCACATTTTTATCCCAATAACAACACTTTATCTATATCATTTTGCTTTTGCTTTTTCTTTTCTTTGTTAGCAACTGTTTTTGGAATTTTCTTCTGGTAGACTAAAATATATACATATAATAATAATAATGTTAATAAAAAATAATACTAAGTACCTAACTAACTAAATAATAAATAGAATACAATAAAAAAATAAATAATAAAAAAATTAAAAATAAATAATAAAAAAAATAAATAATAAAATATATATTTAAATTAAATATAATTTATTAAATATAAATTAATTAATAATAATAGATAAATAAATAACAATAAAATATTTTGTTTTACAAAGGTTTTAGAAAACATGACACAACATTAAAAGCTGAATGCCATAAGTTTAGTTTTCACATTATCATTTTGCTTCTTAATTTAAAAATCTTTGAGTAACAAGAACATTTTTTGGAGTGTTTTTATGAAAAATATATGCAAGGTTACTTTAAAATGCTTTCTATGTAGGAAAAGAGTTTTATTCTTCCCAGAACACAAAGTTTTACCTCTTTGCGTTTTATTAATGGAGAATTTCATAGCCTTAAACTTGGTTGCTACTCCATCTAAGAGTAACCAAAGCAAGAAATGCCCTGTAATTTCAATGAATATTGGATATTGGATTCCAGGTCACATCTCACTTTTCTCTTCTGCTCCACAGTCTGCAGGTCTTCACTCAGGTTGTTGTTGTTTTTCCCCCGTGTTATTTTGGCTTTCAATCTGAAGAAGTGGGACAACATTAACAGCAAGGCTTTTGAATTATTTAGAGTGAAATGGTTTTTATGCTCAAAGGTACGTTTTATTTTTCCCTCGAGTCATCCATCTTCCTTCCAAATGGCTTTTGCCTGAACCATCGAGGGTAACCAGCCATACATCCAGCAGGAACCATCTTCTCAAGGGAAGTTCGCAGTTACTTAGTCCTTTCGCACATATGCGCTCATAAATAATATTTTACCAGCCCGGCATCCTGCAAACGCAACAAAACATGCATGACCTATCATGCGAGCACTTTAAATATTCATGTATGAAAATGATTACTACTGCTTTTCAAATTCATATTTGCAATGAAAGATGGCAGTTGACTCCACAGTTCTTCAGATGTCTGATGGGGGAATTCAGTAAGAATGAAATGCACTGTTGTTTGTGTGCTCTTTTAGTACACGATTCGCTATTATGCAAAAACATGGCCACAAAATCTGAGTTGAACTGGTTTGAACAGCACAGTTCCCCATGTCCCGGGTTGATGACATTTGAAAACTCAAGATGCATTGCTATCCCAGTGCATGTAGTGCATGTTTACACCGAATTGCAAGACCTGCATGCATTAATTTTTGATTTCCCACTTTTAGGGCATGTTCACACTTGGCAGGTTTGGTTTGATTACATTGAACTCTGTGTGGTTTATTTGAATAAGCATGAACGCTGCCATCTGAACCTTAACGCACACCAAGCAAGTGGACTGAGACACCCTGAAAAAGTGGGATGGGGTCTGCTTCCAAACAAACTCTGGTGGAGTTTGACTGATGAGACCAAAGACATTTAAATGAACCAAACACAAGACGTAATGTTGCACAAATCCAGTCGTAAAAATGGAATTTACTGTATAGTGCAGAATGTCACAGAATTTGCCAGATTTTGGACTAATAAATCAAAAGTAGGTCAGTACACTTAAAATAAAACACAATATAGACTAGTGTCTGTGAATATTAAGCTGCAAAAAGATCATTTAAATATGAATCCTGCATGTTCTGCATGTCTCCGTGTGAATTAATAGCGCAGACGTGCGGTTTCGTTTACTACACATACTGAAGTGCGCCTGATGCTCGCTGTGTTTTTAACCTCTTCTGCCTGAATATATGAGTAGATGAACACATAAACAATCTCTAGAACAGCTCTGAGAGTCACTTCATGAGCATTTTATTGTTTCTTTTGAGTAAAACTATCATCATATCATTCACAAACACAAACTTAGAGGTCTTCACAGCAAAGTAAAAGTTTGGTTTAACTTGAAGAAACTGTGACAGAAATATATTACTTGATGTAATGATAGTACTACTATAAATAATATTATTATGAAAACATTTCTTTTTAAGGAATGTTTACCAGAAAAAATAATTGCTAGAATTTATTTACCAGAAAAATGTAAATACACAAAACATTATTTCTGCAATAATAATAATTAAATAATAAATAAAATAATAAATTAATTTGTTATAAAATCAATTGTTGATGGTGTGTTGTGTGTGTGGTGTGTGTGTGTGTGTGTGTGTTGTGTGTGTGTGTGTTTTGTGTTGTGTGTGTTGTGTGTGTTGTGTGTGTGTTGGTGTTGTGTTGTGGTGTGTGTGTGTGTTGATGTGGTGTTGTGTGTTGTGTTGTGTTGGTTGTTGTGTTGGTGTGTTGTGATGTGTGTTTGTGTGTGTGTGTTGTTGTGTGTGATTGTGTGTGTGTGTGGATGTGTGTGTTGTTTGTGTGTTTTGTTGTGGTGTGTGTGTTGTGGTTTGTGTGTTTGTGTTGTGAGTGGTTGTGTGTGTTGTGGTGGTTGTGTGGGTGTGGGTGTTGTGTGTGGTGTGGTTGTGGTGTGTTGGTGGTGGTGTGTGGGTGTGTGTTTGTGGTTGTGTTGGTGTGGGGTTGGTGTTGGTGGGTGTGGTTGGTGGTGGTGTGTGGGATGTGGGTGTTGTGTGGTGTGGTGTGTGTGTGGGTGGGTTGTGGGTGGGGTGGATGGGGGGGTGTTGTGGTGGGGTTGGGGTGGTGGGGGTGTGGGGTGTGTTGGGGGGTGGTTGGTGGGGTGTGGGGTGGGTGTTGGTGTGTGTGTGGGTGGGTGTGGTGGGGTGGGGGGGTGGGGTGGGGGGTGGGTTTGGTGTGGGGGTGGGGTGTGGGGTGGGGGTTGTGTGGGGGTGTGTGGGTTGGGTGGTGGTGTGGTGGTGTTGTGTGGTGGGTGTGGGGGTGGGTGTGGGGGGGGTGGTGGGTGTTGGGGGTGGGTGGGGGTGGTTGTGTGGTGGGTGGGGGGTGTGGGGGGTGGGTTGTGGGTGGGGGGGGTGGGGTGGTGGTGTTGGGGGTGGTGGTGTGTTGTGGTGGGGTGTGGGTGTGTGTGGTTGGTGGGGTGGGGTGTGGTGTGGGTGTGGGTGGGTGTGGGGGGGTGGGTGTTGTGGTGGTGTGGGGTGTGTGGTGTGTGGTGGGTGTGGTTTGGTGGTGGGTGGGGTGTTGGTGGTTGGTGGGTGTGTGGGGGTGGGTGTGGGTGGTGGGGGGGGTGGTGGGGTGGGGTTGTGGTTGTGGGGTGGGTGGTGTGGTGTGGGGGGATTGGGGGGTGTGGGGTGGGGGGGGTGGGTGTGGTGTTTGTGGTGTGGGTGTGTGGTTGTGGGTGTGTGGGTGGGTTGTGGTGGGGGTGGTTGGGGGTGTGGTGGGTTTGGGGGGGTGTGGGTGTGGGGTGGGGGGTGGGTGTGGGTGGTGGGTGTGGGGGGTTGTGTGTTGGGGTTGGGTGTGGTGTTGTTGGTGTGGTGGGGGGTGGTGTGGGTGGGGGTTTGGTGGGGGGTGGGTGTGAGTTGTGGGTTGGGTGTGGGGGGTGTTGGTGGTGTGGGTTGGTTGGGTGTTGTGGGGTGGTGGGGGTGTTTGGTGTGGGGTGTGTTTGGGGTGGGGGTGGTTGTGTGGGTGGGGGTGTGGTTGGGGGTGTGGTGTGGGTGTATGTTGTGGGTTGGGTTGTGGGGGGGTGGGGTTGTGGTTGTGGGGGTGTGGGTGGGTGTGGGGGTGGGTGTTGGGGTGGGTTGTGTTGGGGTGTGGTTGTGTTGTGGGTGGTGGTTGGGTGTGGGGTGGTTGTGAGTTGGGTTGGTGGGGTGGGGGGTTTGGTGTGGGTGGGGTGTGGTTGTGGGTGTTGGGGGTGGGTGGTGATTGTGGGGGTGGGGTGGGGTGGTGGGTTGTGGTGTTGGGGGGTGGGGTGGTTGGGTTGGGTTGGTGGGGATTTATGTGGGGGGTGGTGATTGTGGGTTGTGGGGGTGTGTGGTTTGGGGTGGTTGTATGGGGTGGGGGTGTGGTGGTTGGTGGATTTGGGTTGTGGGGTAGGTGTTGTTGAGGTGGGTTGTTTTGTGGGTGGGTTGTTGTGGGGTGGGTGGTTGTGTGGGTGTGGTGGGTAGTGGGTGTTTTGGGTGGGGGGGGTTGGTGGGGGTGGTGTGGGGGGGGGTTGTTGGGAGGTGATTTGGATGGGTGGGGGATTGTGGTTGTGGGGGGTTTGTGGTGGGATTGGGTTTTGTTGGGGGAGTGGGGTTGTGTGGGGTTTTGGTTGGGTGGGAGGGGGATTTGAGGTTGGGGATGATGATGGGTGAGGATGGGATATGGTGAAGGATGTTTGATGGAGTTGTGGAGGGTGGGAGGGATTTTTATGGGGGTGGGTGGGGGGGGTTTGGGGTGGGGGGTGGTTGGGGGGGTGGGGTGGGGGTGGTGGGGGGGTGGGGTGTGTGGGTGTTGGTTTGGATGGGTGTGGGGTTGTGGGTGTTTGTGGGGGTGGGGGTGTGTGTGGGTGGTTTGGGGGTTGGGAGTGGGTTGTGTGTTGGTGGGTTTTGTTTGTGTGGTGGGGGTGGTTGGTGGTTGGTGGGTTGGGTTTGTTGGGGTGGTGGGGGATGTGTTAGGTGTGGGGGGTGGGTGTGTGTGGTTGTTGGGGGTGGTGGGGGTTGGGGGTTGGTGGGAGGTTTGGTGGGTTGTTGTGGGGGGGTGATGGGGGGGGTGGGGGTGTGGGTTGTGGTGGTTTGGGGTGGGGTTGTGTTGTTGGTTGGGGTGTGTTGTGGGGTGGTGTTGGATGGTGGAGGGTTGTGGTGGTGTGGAGGGAGGGTTGTGGTTGGTTTAGGGTGGTTGTGGGGGGGGGTGGTTGTGATGGGGTTTGGTGTGGGGGTTTGTAGGGTTGGGTTTGGGGTATGGTGGGTGAGGGATTTGTGGGGTGGGGGTGAGTGTGGGGGGGTGGTGGTGGTTGGATTTGTTGTGTTGGGGTGGGGGGTATGTGTTGTTGGGGGTGTGGTGTGGTGTGGAGGGGTTTGTTGGGGGGATTGGTGGGGTGGTAGGTGGGGGTTGGGGGGATGTGTGGATGGGTGTTTGTGGTTTGGAGTGGGTTGGGTGGGAGGTGTGGTTATGTGTTTTGTTGTGGGTTGGGGGATTAGGGGGTGGGATTGGTGGGAGTTGGGATTTGGGGTGTGTGGTGTTGTGGGGGTTTGGGTGGTGGGTTGTGGGGGGGGGGATGGGGGTTGTGGGGGTGGGGGTGGTTGGGTGAGTATTGTGGAGGGTGGGGGGGGGAGGGGTTGTTGGTGTGGGGGGGTGGGTGGTGGGTTTGGTGGGGGGGGTGGATATGGTGTGGGTGTGGGTTTATGTTGGGGGGGTATGATGGGAGTTGGAGTGGTATTGGGGATGGTGTTTGGGGGTGGGGGATGGTGGTGGGAGGGGGGTTTGGGGTGTTGGGGTGAGTGAGTTGGATGTGATTGGTTTGTTGGGGGGTGTTGTGGGGGGATATGGGTGATGTTTTGTGGGGTGGGGGAGTTTGGTGTGGGTGGGGGGTAAGGGGGTGTTGGGTGTTTGGGAGGGTGGGATAGTGTTATGGGGTTGTATGTTGGGAGGTGTGGGTTGTGGGAGGGGGTAGTGGGTTTATGGTGTATTTGTTTTGTGAGGAGGGAGTGGTGAATTTAGGGTGGGGGTGGGAGGGGAAGGTTGGGTGGGTAGGGGAGTTTATAATGGAGGTTGGGGGTTGGAGTTTGTGGGGTGAGTGGTGATGGGGGGGTTGTGGGGGGTATGGGGGGATAGGGGTGGATGTGGGGTTATAGGGTGGGGGTTTGGGTTGTGTATGGGGTGGGTGGGGTGGTGGGATGAGGGGTTGGTTGTGAGGGGAGTTTGTGGGTGGGGTATTTGTGGTTGTTATGGGTGTTGGTAGGGGGTGGTATTGGGGTGGTATGATTTGGGGATAGGGGTTTGTGTTATAAGGGTTTGTTGTAGTTGTGGATGGGGGTTTTTATTGGGGTGTGGGTTGAGGTGTGGGATGTGGTGTGGATGGTGTGGTTTTTTTGTTTTGTTGTGTTTTGTGTGTTTGTTTGGGTTAGGTTTGGGTGGATAGGTTGATAGGTTGGAGATGATGGTGGTTGGGATGGATGTGGGTGGTGTTTGGTTGTGTAGGGTGTTTTGTTGGTGTTGTGTGTGGGGTTTGGAGGGGGTTGGTATGGTGGGTTGGGGGGGGGAGGTTAATTGGAGAGGTTTTGTATGTGGGTGGGGGTGGGTGTGGTATGGGTGTGTTATGGGGGGATGTGGTGGGGTTTGGATGTATGGTTTGTGTAATGTTGGAGATGTGTGGGTGTTTATATTTAGGGTGGGGGGTAGGGTTGGTTGAGAGGGTTGGGGGGTGGGGTATTAAAGTTGGGGGTTGGTTGTAAGAGGAGGGGGGGGAGTGTAGTGATAATTGTTGGATGATGGTGGGATGGGTAATGATAGATTTAATGGAGGAAGGTGGATAGTTGGTGGATTATGTTTTTTGTATGTATGGATGGGGGTTGTGGGGTATATTGGTGTGGGTTTATGGTTTATGGGGGTTTGGGGGTGAGGGTTGATGGTGGTATGAGGTGAGTAAGTTGGAATAAGGTAGGGGATGATATAGTGTTTGTGAAGAGAGAGGGGAGGTAGTAGGGGAGGATAATGAGTTTTTTTGATGAAGATAATAAATTGGTGTTTTAGAGAAGATGGAGAGGGGGAGAGAGTTTAGGATGTTGTAGTTTTGATGGATGGTGGGGGGGTTGAAATAGGTGTAAGAAGATATAGATTGTGAGGATAGGTAAGGTTGGGTAGATAGAGAGTGGGGTGTATATAAGTGATTGGGGATGGGTGGAGTGTGAGGGGGTTTTATGAGTGTTATAGAGTTTTAATATAAAGGGATTTATTGAAATTTGTAGAATTGTTTTTGTGTGGTGGGGTTTATTTATTTTGAAGGGGTGGGGTTTGTTGAGGAGGATTTTGTTGTGAATGTGGGGAGGTATGGGTTTGTTTAGAATGGTTTATATGGGTTTTGGGAGTTGGTTTTTGAGGGGGTTGGAGGGGGATGTGTAGGGGGGGGGGTGGTAATTTGGTGTTGGGTTGGGTTGAGAGATGTGATAGGGGATAGATGTGAATGGGGAGGAGTTGGGATGTTTGAATGGGAGTATGTGGGGGGGGAGGGGGGTATTGATGTAGGATGGGGGGTTTGGAGGGATAGGGGGAGGATTGATATGGGGTTAGAGGGGATTATTTGTGTATTTTGGGAGGTAGGGGGGGGGTTAGGGTGGGGGGATGGGGGGTTAGATTTGTGGGGGGTTGAAGTGTATGTTTTAGGTTTTTATGTTGGTGATTGGGGTTTTGGATTGGTGGGGGTTTGTATTATAGTGTGATGTGTGGAGTGTTTTGTATGGGGGTAGTGGGGTTTTGGGGGTATTTGGATGTGAGTGGTGTTGGGGGGTTGTGTGTGAGTAGTAGGTGTGTATAGGTAATTTTGGTGTTTAATTATAGGGGGGGGGGGGAAAAATGGGGGATGGTGAGGTTAGATTTTGAGTTGTAGGGGGAGTGGGTATATTTTGGAAGTGGGAGAGATTTGTGGGGGGGATATTTGAGGGAGTTTGAGGGGGGTGGGTGATAGGAGAAGGGGAAGTGTGTTGAATGAATAAGATATGGGGGGATGTGATTGTGGAGGTGGTGTATGATGGTGTTTGAATATGGGGAAGGTGGGAGAATATTGTTATGGAAAAGAGTTTGGTGGATGGGGGGGTATGGTGGGGGGGGGGTGAGGTTTTTAAGGAATGGTGAGGGTGGGGGTAATTGGGAAGATAAGATGGGGATTATTATTAAAGCGATGCGGAGCGCTAGCCTTGTGGGTCGCATAGTTTATGGGGGGGGATGGAAGGGGGTGTGGGTGGAACTAGAAGAGGATGGAGGAGATTGGGGGGAGTGTGTGGGATGTTAGGAATGTTATGGTTATAAGGGAGGTGTATCTAATGAGGTGTGATGAAATTGCTGGGGGAGATTGGGGGGGGATGGGAAGTGGTGTGACGGAATGGAATGTTAGGGTGGGGGATAGGAATGTTGGGGTGTGTGTGATCAGGGATTATGGGTGTGGATGTTGATGGATGAATTATGGTTTGTGGGTGGTGTCAGTGGTGTTTGGGGGGGGATGGGTTTTATGACTGAGTATTAGGGTGGGAGATGTGGGGCTATGGTGAGTTGGTTATGGGTGAAGTTACTCCGCACACAGTGTAAGAACTGGTATTTATCGGGTGGATGTTCTGGTTTGTGTCTGTTGGGATATACTTAAGGGATCTTGTCAGTTTTAAGTGTATGGTGGACTTGTGTATGGGGGGGGGGATTAGTTACGAGAGGGAGATCTAGGTACGATCTCGCAACGTTGCTCTCTGTGGACACATAGGACCTGTTTATTGAGAAATGGAGGATTCGCTTAGGCCATGGGAGGTTAGTGATACTATACTAAAGAATGATTTAAAAGAGTGATTCATTCGGGAATTAGTGGGACTTCACTGGACGTGCCACCTGTGTGGCTGTGAATCATTAAAAAGAATCGAATCACTGAGCAATTCGATCAGGACTACAGTGGTCAGTCCCGTCGTCTTTGGTTCACTTAAAAGAAAGAACCAACTTATAGTTATTCCTACACTGGTCGCGCTGTCTATTTTTCATTTAGTATAAGTACACAATCTACAAGAGTAATTCTGTCGGAAAAGTCTACTGATAGCGCTGTTTGGCGTTGATTCACTGAAAAGAATCGACTCACAAGAGTCATTCGTTCGAGAATCAGAACGGACTCACGTTTAATGTTTCGTGCTGTAGATTTCAGGAGCGCCACAGAATACTATTGCGGGAACGGGAACTGTCAGAATATTTAGCACGTTGTTTCGTTTGAATCAGCGGAAGAAAGCCCCCGAGAGAATCGTCTTCGGAACCGAACGGAATTTTTGAATGGATGCGTTCGCCTAACGAAGATTAGTTGATCGAAATGTTGTTGATGTTTTAAGTAATGGCGAGATAACAGTGCGCGGGTCAACTTATATTTATTGTGTGGCTTCCCAACCATTCAAGAACTCATTCAGGACTCATTTTTTTCTAATTCAGCGCTGGAAAAACACAACCTGGATGCTGCTATGTTTGCGCCATGAGCCAATCACCAACGACGTCAACGTCACGTGAACTCCTTGGAAGCCACATGAAAAATGAATCGTTTGCAAAAGCTGTCGTGTCTAATGAAACTTTGACCTCCAGGATACAGCAGACAGAAGGCAAGTAAAATTTAACCTTACACTGCCAACCAAAAGCGTTATGACAAAGTGTTAGAACTCATGGAAAGACAAAGTCCCTAAAAAGACAAACTGTGGCACGAGAATAGTTTGTTTGAATCTTGAAATCTCCTAATTGCAAGTAGATGGAAAATCTGTTAGGTTTCTTTCTTTCTTTTCTTTTTTTTTTTTTTTTATGAATTATTCATGAATTAATTACATTTGAACTTTGTCAGTGTAACAATTATTGTAAACTACTGGCCTAATACATAAATATTTAGAGTATACATATGATAAAAGCTTCACATTTACCGTGTAGGCCTATTTATGCATGATTATTAAGAGTGTCTCTGTGGAGGTCATCAGAGAAGCAATTAGAAGTTTCCCTGAGGAAAGTCAGCAGGAGGGACAAAGACATATGGAGAGAGTTAGAAAGATCCAGCCGCCTTTGTGCTTTATTCACCACGGTGACCTGGAAAAGAAATTGTTTACTTGGTTAAAGTTGTTAAAACCTTCCCCAGCCTGCCAATATTCATGTCATAATGCCACTGAAATGATGTCAAGCATAAGGGAGGTTTGGATGACCTTGTATTTTCCTGGAGAAGCACTGAATTGTGAGGTAATGGAGCGTCTTATTTAATTGGAGTAGGATCAGAACTGACACTGCAAACTTGCCTTGATAAGAAAAGAAAATCTAACTAAATAAATCCGCTGGATCCGTTTCCCCAGCAGAATCCATTTCCCCTACAGCGCATCTATAGCGACGTTAACCATGAAATTCAAGTCAATTTGGTCAACGGCCAGCAGATGGGCGACTGAAGGTGGTAATTATCTTTCATGACAAGTTTGCATATTTCCCTGCAAGCTCTAACAAGATGCTAAAGCTCTTTTGCTCAGAGACTCACTGAGGCGAGTTCACACTAACGTCACATTAATTGGACATTACATTGGCTCATCATGACTGACCACTCAGGGTGTGTTTTATTTCACACATCCATTGTGCTGATGAAACTCGCAGTAGCCCAGCAAACCCTGGAGTAATATTAGTGTTTTCGAGGCTTTCGAGTGTATTGCTGATCATGAGCGGTGTGATAGCATGATGGGTTCAGAAATGAATTTTGTGATTATTAAGCATCAGTGTTACTCTGTATGATATCTGTTGAGCACCAGGAGTTATATAGTATTTACAGATTAGTGCTGCACCGAAAATAACATAAAAGTAACATAAATGTACTATAAAAGTATATATAATCTTCTTTTCTACCAAGATGCATTTGTCAATGACAAGACCAATAACATGTAACATCATTGATGCAATTGTTGATGCAATAGGTTTTGATTTGCCAAATTTATGCTGAATGCGATTTAGACATTTTGCTTAAGATATTGGATTGGTTTCCACACACAAAAGAAAATTATACGGGTTTGGTCAAATGTAAATGATGACAAAATAACAGTTTTTTTCTGTTGGATGGTAGCCTTTCAAGACAGATGGTTTTTGTTCACTGTTCCCATCATTTAGCTCATGTTCCAGCTGCGCTGAGTTCATTGCATAAGAGGAATGTTGAGAAATGTTTGAAAACATGTCAGTTTATTGTAGGGGTCTTTACTGTGGTGGCAGAATCCCAAGTCAGCCGACTAATTTGCCAGTTTGCATGTGAGAGAAAAATGTTTTCTGATTGGATGCAATTTACTGTGGCATGGATGGCTTGATGTGAATAACGTCCAGTTGGAAACAGAACTAAATGGAAGGGCAAGTGTCTGGCCTAATCGACTCAAAAGGCCATTAGGATGATAAATGCACACATTTATCACATTTAAAAAAAAAAAAATTGAACATGCTTTTCTTCATTATTCACAAACAATGAAGAAATACATGTCAGTCATGACTATTCAGTTCAGACTTTTTCCACACAGTGAAGTGCTAAGGATGAAATAGAATAGATATTCCTATACTAGAAGAACAGACAACAATGAGAAAGTAAAATCTGACAAAGCTTGTGATGTTCCTTCCTGGCTGTGATATACCTGCCGCTTTTCATATCCTTCGAAATATTAGGAACAAGGCTGAAGTTTATTTTTAACAAGGTCTGTGATCCTTTCAGTTTGATCTTAACAGTTTGAGCAGCACATTTAATCACAGATTGTTTTGTGATCCTGTCAGAATGTAATTATTGAACCACTGGGTGAAGCAAAATGATATTACACAACAGAAAACTTGCCGCAAAAAAGTTTCTTATTTCATATGTATTAGGGTGGCCCTTATTTTTAACGAGAACACAGAACAGTGTTGTTATTCTTAAAATGTTGGTGCCGAGAGCTTTGTGGGCAGTGCGCTGACATGTAGCGCTGCTGCGCTTCAGGTGTCCCGAGTTCGAGGCCCAGTTTATAATGAAGAATTGTCGTGACATGTTGCCAAGTATGGTAGCTCATAATCAGAATTAGTGCACTGCATTTAACCCATCCAAGTGTACACATACTCACACAAAAAGCATGAGTGACAACCATTTGCTCCAGCACCAACTGGAGCAGTTTTGGGGTTCATTATCTTGCTCAAGGGCAACCATTTGTGCCAGCACCAACTGGAGCAGTTTGGGGTTTGTTGTTTTGCTCAAGGACGACCATTTGCTCCAGCGCTGACTGGAGCAGTTTGGGCTTCGTTGTCTTGCTCAAGGGCACCTCAGTTGTGGTGTTGAGGGTGGAAGAGAGCGCTGGTTATTGACTGGTCATTCACCGGTCATTCACTCCCCCCACCTACAATCCCTACAACAAACAGAGACTCGAACCCATGACCTTCAAGTAAATGTGAAGTCTGACTCTCTAACCATTAGGCCACAACTGCCTCTCATCTCTGAGTATTAAATGCTGCTCATCTGAAAGCACGTGATCTGAAAGCACGTGATGGATATTTACTACTAAACACAGAACCAGCTTTGCTGATGAGATGCGCTTGACAATTACATGCAATTTATCATGCAGCCCTAACAAAAACATTGCTAATTTCACCAATCAGCTCTTGAAGTACCTGTTGATAAAAAGATACATTCTAGATACAGAAAAAAATTCTGTTTAATTAGAGCAAGTAAAATAAGTATGAAAAACTGATACAAAAAAACCTTACTAGATATGCAAGCAAAACTTGAAGCAAAAATAATAATAAAAAGGCAGCGGCTATTTGCACTAAGTGAAAATAGCATTATTTTCTCATTGATATGCTTTTTACACCAAGTGCAAATAGCAATAGAGATCCACCGATTGCAATTTTTTTTGGCCGATTCCGAATTCCAATTTCTTTTGGAAGTGTGACCTGCTGATAGCAATTCCAATTCCGATTTTCTTTCTAAGAAGTATAATTAACAGCATATACAAACAAACATTTTACAAACAAACATCATTTTAAGCTGCGCAAGCTTCATGTGTCACGATATACAGGGCTCAACAATAAGGAGTGCCCGATGGCCCGGAGCCAGCGTGAAAGACGCTCGGGACAGTTGATGAATTTGTCACTGGCCCAATCGGGCTACTGCTGCGCCATCAGGAAATTTTATCATTGCATGTGTTTTTAAGCCTTGTCCATTTAAAATTTCAAGTGATCACAAAGAGACACGTCTCTGATGGACAAGTAACCTACAAAAGTATGTCAAATTACCTGTCTTGACGAGTAACTTTGTAGCTTTAACAATGGTTCATCTATATTTAATTTATACAGTAGAGTAACGTTACAGATGCACCGATCAACCGGACATATTTCAGCCGATTTCTTTTCCGGACTTGCACACGAACTGTATGAAATAATTGTCATGTGTGGAAATATTACAATCTCTTTAAGCATCCGTTAACAGAGGCCAGAGACGCTGAAGACGAACACAAAGAGGACAAAATACTGTAACAGGCAGAGCGAGGTCATGGCTGACAGTAGGCGAAATATTGGAAATATTATCCTAAATATTGAAACGGGGGTTTATATGAATGTATCTCTGAGAGGAACTGACTGTTTTAAGAAAAGTTTACATTGCGTTTTCTTTTCATTTGCCTCTGTATAATGTATTTAAACTAGCGTTCAGAAGCACGCGCTGTAACCAAGGAAACGTAGTATCACTGTTATTCCATAAGCGTCACCTGCTGGCAGAGACTGAGTTTGCGTTCCTTCAGTCTGTCTGCTGTTTTTTCCCTAAAGCATCTTTTCATTTTTAATGAACTAATAATAAAATAATTTTTGAACAACAGTTTTAAATTTGTATTTGTTAGGCTAGTTTTTTTTTTTTTTTTTTTTTTTTGCTGTGGTATCAAAATTGGAAACAAGAATTGTACAATTTAATTGGTATGTAAAAGTTTAGTGCCATATAAGCTTATTTATTAAAATATAAGATAACATTGGCCAAAAACAATGATAACAGCAACTGTTTTATTTTTTGTGTCAGGGCCAGTGGAAATTTTGATGGGGCAAGTAAAAATTTGAAATTGAAATTTGAAAAAAATCCTTAGTGTTGAGCCCTGATATAAATACATTATCAGTCGGCGTAAGTGTGACGTCAAAACAGATCGGCTCGGAAACGGCAGAGTGACTGGCTGGTCACCGGTCCGGGCCGAACATGTGGAAAACCGGCTAATTCCGATCCCTGGCTGATCAGTCGGTGCATCTCTAATAGATGCTATTTACACTAAATGCAAATAGTGATAGATGCTTTTTGCAATAAGTGCAAATAGCAATGGATTCTATCTATACAGTAAGTGAAAATAACATTATTTTCTTAGCGATATTCTATTTACACTAAGTGCAAATAGCTATAGATTCTGTTTACACTATGTTAAAATACCAGGATTTTCTGCTATTTATACTACTTATTGCAAATAGTGGCAATTATCTGCACCTCAGTATTGTAGTACATTATAAAACAGTATGCAATTAATAACGTATTGAGTGCAAATTCTAATTTTAATTCAAATTATTAAATGGATGCCAACTTACTGGGACAATAAAGCCCTCCCTACACCTACCCCCTAACCCTGCCTGATACTTTCATTTAAATTTTCCAATTATTTCTTTAATTTTTATTGAAAATAAATGCCTTTTGGACGTGATATGAGATTTAAAAGGGAGAAAAAATGTTCAGCAAAAGGTAGATTCAGTTGATCACGTCAAAAAGACTTCAGCATGCACTTTGCCATCTGTACCACTGGAGCTGTTGTTTGACAATTGTCTTTTGTAGTGTTGACCAGCCCAATCACTCGTTGGTGGGCGGAGTTAGTGTAAATAGCCTCTGCCAACAAGGCGGGCTGTTTGCACTTAGTGTAAACAGACACTCTGTAACAGAAAATGTGTTTTTGACCCCATTTAAGAAAAATAGCTGTGGTTTGACACTATTGTCATCTTTTTATACAAAGTGTAGAAAAGTTGGGAGGAAAAAGAAAGGAAACAAGCCCTGTGTTACCACCATACCAAGTTTAGGGAAAAAATGAATTATCCCTTTCAAATGAGTTTGTCGTATCTTATGTGTCAGCAGCGCATTATGTTGGAGAGAGCAGCTGTCAGAATGAGGCTCTATTGGGAAGAAAGCGGCAAAGATTGAATTACTTTCTTCTCTGAAGGCTGACTAAGAACATATCAACAGAAAAAAAGTAGTTTTGACATGACAGTGTGAGATAACTGTAAAGCAGCGTTTCTGATACAGATATCTCATTCCTTTGTGAAACTTTCTGGATATTGGCAAAAAGAATTCCTAAGTAGACTGAAATTCTTCTAGTTTTATAGAGGTTTTAATATGCGTGTATGTGTGTGTGTGTGTGTGTGTGTGTGTATATATATATATATATATATATATATATATATATATATATATATATATGAGTTCAGATGCAAAACCAGCTAAATCCATCTGACGTCTTTCTTTAAAAAATGCATTTTTATCAGGCTCAGATGTATAGGTTTCTATGTAAGTACCGGTACTTCTGATTGGGCTGAGGCTGGTATTTCAGCTAGTATGAAGAAAAAGTATTTGATGGATGTATAATATGTGTCAAGAGCATTCACTCAGTATCATTATCTCATTTTTGACCGAGATGGCTTTTAGCTGGTTTTGCATCTAAACTCTTCATATATATATATATAATATATATATAATAATTAAATGAAAAAAGATATATATATATATATATATATATATATATATATATATATATATATATATATATATATATATATATATATATATATATATATATATATATATATATTTTATTTTTTTTTTTTTTTTTTCATTTAATTGGTAACAAGCATAATTGTTCATTTATTTGATGCGTCTTGTGGAAGAACATTGTAGCTGGCTTAGAAAATTGATTTAATATATACTTGCTTGTTATATAAATTATGTAAGTTCTGAACACAAAAAGTTACAGACTGCAGCTTTAAGGGTGCATTTTCTATTTTCTATGCCAATAATATCAACAAGTGCAAAAAGTATTGTTTTCAAACAGGTTTCTTCAGTTTACTATATGTAGATAGTCCTGCCAACACTTGCCAACATTGCTGTTTTAGGTTGGATGAAATAATCACTTTTTATTTATTATTTTATGCTTTTTACCCACTTTTGATTCAATTTTTACATTTTATTTTTATACTTTTTATTTAACTAGTGATGCATAAAAATATTTTTTTTTTTTACTGAATCACCAGAACTGAAATTAAACATTTCTTTTAGCCTAATACAGAAATGGAAAATTAAGTTTTCAATTCAAAATGTATTACATTTGTTTAATAATCAACACTCAAATTAAAACATTTGAATTGCATATAAGGCTGTTTTTATGTAATTTTTTTTTACATTTATGCTTCTACTCCAGTTTGGAGTGAAAATATAAACATTTAAATGATGTCTAATCAGTACTTGTTTTTATGATAGATTTATTCAAACATTAAATAATGAAGACAACAGTTTAAGTCAAAGTTAAGTTAAAATGCAAAATGCTCTTCTCTAGAGTTAACAAGCTATAAACATTGAATGACTTTCCTAAGGTAAAAAACAAAACAAAAAAAACATCGTGTTTGAATTTTGGTTTCAGCTGAAACAGTTTTTGAAGGTATTTTAATATTTTCTGTTGCTGAAATAACTCATTTTAACATCTGAAAACGTTTAACACCTTTAAAATGATTAATTCAAGTGAAGCATTTCTTACAAAACATAACTCATCAATAAACATGTTATGTGCCTTAAAATTGAAAATATGCCTTCGCAAAATATGATTTCCAGGGAGAAAGCATTGGCTCTTAATTTAAATGCTAATTTCTGACACTAATACTGTCCAATAAAAACTTCTCCTTTGAGGTTGAGCAATTTTACCTTCACCGAAGACCACACATGGCAACCAATCAGGTCAGTGCTTTGCTTTCATTAAGTTAATGAATATTAATAAAACAAATTAAATTAACAGTCTGTCACATCTTATAAACACATGCAGAATAATGTAACATAGATTAGGCAGCCAATTACCTGTGGAATTCTGGGGCGGCCTCTCGTCCCCACAGGCTTATTAATGCTGTTTACATCTATGAGGCACAGCCGATCATATTAATGTTTGTACACATAACAAACATCTGTGGCAAAGCAGGTCTCTTTGGTTTGTTCATTCATATCTCAAACCTTTAAAGCAGAGGTCTCGATCTCAAATGTCCTGGGAGCCGTTAACAGGTGTTGTTATCTATCAGGGGCCAGATGAATGGTGTTTTTACAACCTTGAATTTAATCTATATGCAGTTATTGGCACATTTAAGACTGTTGGTGCATGAACAGACACTTTCAGAGCTGAGCGATGCGTTCTGCTCTGCACATTTAGTGGAGTAATGATGCTTGTCATTAGTGTTTCTTGAGAACTCAGACTTGAGATTTTTCTCCTTGGAGATCAGGCAGGTAGCAATTTCAGAGTCCGGACGGTCAGTCATTTTATATTGAAAAATTAAAAAAATACATGGCAGTCAGTTTACATGCATGATATTTAAAAATTCAAAGGAATAGATTACCCAAAAATAAAAGTTTGCTGAAAATGTACTCACCCTCAGGTCAACCAAGATGTAAATGAGTTTGTTTCTCATCCATCAAAGGATTTTTAACTTTTATTATGGCGAAAACGTACATAATATCGATTTCTCCAGCGGAAAACATTGTCACAACTGAATCAGGAGAGAAATATGCACAGATCAAGCACTGTTTACAAGTGAAAACAGCCCAAAACAGTTCAAAACAAATATGTTGGTGCATTTTGATGTTAGAAGACAACAGAGAAGGGACTTTTTCACTGGTGAAAGCATTATTATGGATTATGGACTTGTATTTTGGCCAAAAGTGACAGCTAAACGCCAAATAATTAATTTGTTTCTTACAGACGTGTAGCTTTTCACTTCACAAGATGATAATTAATAGACTGGAGTGGTGTGGATTACTTCTTACTTCTTATTAATTATTGTAATGTTTTTGTCAGCTGTTTGGATTCTCATTCTGACGGCGCCCATTCACTGCAAAGGATCCATTGGTGAGCAATTGTAATGCTACATTTCTACAAATCTGTTCTGATGAAGAAACAAAGTCATTTACATCTTGGATAAACTGAAGATGAGTCCATTCGCAGCAAATTTGAATTTTTAGGTGAACCACTACTTTAAACAGAACAGGCGCTCTAATGCACCCAACTGTATTGATTGTATTAGGAGAATTCACTTCTTCTGAACTGTGTCCATAATGCATAAAAACGCTTCCTCTGGTGAAAAAGTCTATCCCCTGTTGGCCTCTCACATCAAAATCAAATTTGTGTAGAACTGTTTTGTCCTGTAATCAGTGCTTGATTTGTACATATTTCTCTCCTAATTCAGACAGGATAACTTTTTAAATTGAGACAGGAATATTACAGATTATGGACTCAAGAAGTAACAGTCTGAAGTTAAAAACATTGTAATAATGAATTTCCTTCTTACAAACGCAACACCTTTCACCAAGATGTTAAGTGATGAACTGGAGTGGTGTGGATTACTTGTGGATTATTGTGATGTTTTTATCAGCTGTTTGGACTGTCTTTCTGATGGCACCCATTCACTGCAGAAGGATGCATTGGTGAGCAAGTGATGTAATGCCAATTTTATTCAGATCAGTTAAGTCCATTTGCAGCAAATTTTCAGTTTTGGGTGAACTTTTCTAGGGGCTGACCAATATGTGTTTTTCAGGGCCGATACCGATTATTACAGATCAAGCAGACTTATAACCAATATTTTGAACCGTTATATAAGTCTGGTGTAAAAATGAAAATTAATTTAAAAATTTAAAATTATTATATCAGGAAATCAGTTTTGAAAATGACCAATACCGATAACCATAAAAATGCTTAATATTGAGGCCAATAGTTTAGGTTGACCCCTAAACTATTCCTTCAAACATAACAGATGCTCCAATGCAGGCAATTGATTATTTTGGGAGAAATTGCTTCTTGGTCCCTATATAATGCATGTGATATTCACATAGTGAGCATACATGCATAACCAAACAATTAAAAAATGTTAATTTTACCAAAATAAGAGGCATCATACAAAATGCATGTTATTGTTTATTTAGTACTGACCTGAAAATGATGTTTCACATAAAAGACATTTACATATAGTCCAGAAGAGAAAAAAAAAAATGTTGAATTTATAAAAATGACCTAGTTCAAAAGTTCAGAAAAATCCTTCAGGTCCCACAAATTCTTTGGTTTTTTTCAACATTTTTGTGTATTTGAACCGTTTCCAACAATGACTGTATGACTTTCAGATCCATCTTTTCACACTGAGGACAACTGAGGGACTCATATGCAACTATTACAGAAGGTTCAAATGCTCACTGATGCTTCACAATGAAAACCATGCATTAAGAGCCCTTCAGAGGCTACAGAAAATACTTGCATGTTTCCCAGAAGACAAAATAGGTGAAATTTACCCTGATCTTCAAATTCAGAAAGTTTTCACCCCCCCGGCTCTTAAAGCATTGTTTTTCCTTCTGAAGCATCAGTGAGTGTTTGAACCTTCTGTAATAGTTGCATGTGAGTCCCTCAGTTGTTCTCAGTGCGAAAAGATGGATCTCAAAATCATAGTCATTGTTGGAAAGGGTTCAAATACACAAAAATACTGGAAAACCAAAGAATTTGTGGGACCTGAAGGATTTTTCTGAAGAACAGCGGGCAGTTTAACTGTTCGGGACAAACAAGGGACTCGTGAATAATTATTACTAAACAAAAAAAACACTGCCGTAAGCGTCTTTTATGTGAAATATCTTGTTCAGGTCAGTACTAAATAAGCAATAACATGCATTTTGTCTTATTCTGGTAAAATAACTAACATTTTTTTAAGATTCTGAAAGGGGGATGCAAACTTTTGACCTCAACTGTAAGATCATGCATGTTTGTTTGTTTGCTTGTCATCCTCACCTTGGCTAGAATTGAATGTTTTAGGTCTGTAAACCAAGCTCAGTTGTGTATATTAAAGGTTTTGGTCATCTATTTAAAAAGCTTGTGTTTCAGACATGAATGCACATAATGAGTTTCACTCTCTACAGTATGTGATTCTCGCTAGAATTCCTCTGTTTCAAGTTGCATAGCTGGTCGTCCTTAATCAAGCTGGAGAATAAGACACTGTGGGTCAATTTCAGTGATAATTGACTATGAGATAAATGCATGCTTATCTCACGCTCAAATTGATGTGAACATCTCTGTGCTGCAGTTTAAACGTTAGCCCCCAACTGCAATTAACATTAGTGCGAGAGTGCTGCTCAAATGCGTAATTGACAAAAACATGGCAGGTTTTATATGTCAGCTCAACCGCTCTGCACACCGCAGATTTTTTAATTACAGTGCTTGTAAGGCAGCGCTATATTAATATTGCTCAAATGTTCTTTTAAATGGTAAAATAGCATCCCATTGACTGTAACATTGATAGAACGCTCAGCATTCAGAAAATAACAGTGTCAACACTATATTTGCATACTGAATTACAAGTAATTTTACTTCTTTCATCCATTTAAAAACTGAAATGTAATTGCTCTGTTTATAAATAAATTAAAATGAATTAAAAACAGAAAATGAATCATTAAATACATCATTTAAGTCATATAGATTTACAGAGGCTATTTATTTATTTATTTATTTATTTCCTTTTTAAGCATGGGCATTTCCTTAGGAAAATACAGATCTTTATTAATAAAATTTGTATTTTTGATATTGCTTTTTTTTGGCCACTCTTCAGTAGTTGTGTATTCAGCATGTGGTGTCTGTATTTAGATGCATCTTCTAATTATGCTAATTTCTGCATCATTAGCTCTATCTTTAAAGCTACTTATACACATTTTTATGCATAAATTTTCATACAAAAGCATCGATGAGAACAGGCTTGTCCTCTGGGAGAGTCTGCTGTCATGTGATAATATAATCTTGTACTACGAATAACAGCTGGAGGCAGGAATAAAGAAGGTTAAAGCCCCTATATAATCTGACATCTACAACAATTTGGAGAGAATTGTGGGAAGCCTTGGAGGTTGGTACAGTTTTTACCTGAGCAGCTTGAGTAAAGCTGTGATAATAGCGGTGTCTTCTCTCCGCCCTGAAGTCTTACTGTCACTATTACTTGCAGATTTGTTAATACACTGAATATTTTTTTGTCTTACATTTGTTTTTAATGCATAATGAATTTGTTAATGTAATTTAAAGTCAAATTAATTGCTCTGTGGCAAGTATTTATTGCATTTTACTACACAGAAAAGGTTTACACTATTGTGGATGTCGTGTATGTGGATGCTTACCGGCCGGTGTCAATGGAGTCTAGTTTCTATATGGATTTCTTCCTTTTTGTTCTTGTTTTATCATCTTTCATGCAAAAATTGTACATTTTTATTCTTAGAAAAGTATTAGCGTGGATCAGTATGCCACGTGATTTGAAATGGCATTCATATCTGGGATGTTATACGCATGGCCAAAATTCACTGGGGGACTCTAGTTTGGGGGTACTGGGTGTAATAATGGTAATTTTAGATGTCTTTTCGGTTGGATTTAATTATAAAACCCTTTATAATCTACAATAACATTAAACTTATTTAATATTTTCTCTAAATTTTTTTTGGATATTAAGACAGGCACCTGCAATTATGGCCAAATTAAAGATTTGTTACATGTTGTGTGCTCCTACTAAAAAAAACAAACAAAAACAAAATAAAACTTAATACAGATGACAGAAATTAATTTTTTTTTAACCTTTGTAATGTGTTTTTTTCTTACTTTGTCATCTTTTTTGTGACAACAATTTTTTTTTTTTTTATTTTAATTTTTTTTATAAACAGTGAATTAAATTAAAATAATACGATACAATCAGGAAGAATAAGTTACCAGTCAAATGAAATCAGCAACAATTCACCTTTGCACACACACAGAAGAACACAAATGTTGCATTGATAATATGGAAATATTAAATGATTTAAAAGACTCAATTTATGTTTTAAAAATGAAACTGCCAGTAGGTGGCAGTAAGTCAAAGTCGCTGTGACGGAATAATTAATTCAGTTGATTCAAAAACGAAGATTCACAAGTGTGAGAGACTATAGATGCGCAGCAGCTCTGCTGTGACTTTGTTTAGAACTATTTTTGTTGACTAAATATAGAACAACCAGACAACAGTGTTCCTATAATGTAAGTCACTTAATATTAACTTTTGTATAAAATCAAAGATGCATGAAACTGTTGTATAAATTCAGTTTCACTTTTGCAAACTCCCTTTATAATCATTAAAAAGCTGTCACTTGTCCTAGTTCATCACAATCTCACAAACTTGCGTTTTAATTAATGAAGCTCTCTATACGGTATACTGAATCTATTATTTACATCGTCTCTACACTTTGGTTGTTATAATGAATGACAAAAACTGCAGTCTGCGTTCACGATCTGTGCTGTGAAGAGCAGGACGCGCACCGATAGAGAAGCATTTCTGTTGGCTGCAGTCTGCAGGTATTATGGCCAATCACAAAAGGTATTGCGCAGCAAACCATACACATAAATATCCTGCTACATTTTTGGACTACATTGCGCTACGTTTATGTGCAGAACTGGGATGGCTTTCGTAATATTTTGAATGGATAAAATAGAGAAATCACTTTCATTTCAAAATAAACCTGACCAGTTGGAACTGAAACGCCTTCCCCCCTCGAAATTCACTCCCTGCACCCCCCCCCCCCCCCTCCCCCCATTTCCAGCCCTGGTTATACACCAAAGCTCACTACATATTGTTTTGTTCAAATCTTTAATATTAGCAATACTCGCCTTAGCATGCACCATTAATTATTTTATCTCAAATGTGCCTTATTTGTAAGAAAATAATGGCCCTATTTTGAATCCATGAACAGTTTTATACAAAAGAGCATCTCTTTCATTCAGTGAAGACATTATATCAGAGCTCATAGATAGTCTTGCCTTCACTGACAGTCTCTCGCTGTCATATTTGAAAATCACCAAGCAATTTTGTTTCGTACCTTCAGGTGAGCAACGAGCGTGTGATTATACTTCAGGCTGAACTCTAGCAGTCAGGACATCATCTTTATGGTTTATAGTACACAACCACACACACACACACTTTCACTATCAGAAACAGCCCTGCAGGTCTGAGGAAAAAGTGCTGTGATTGATGTCTGTAACTGTCATCACACATTTACAAGCTTCCCAAATAAGAAGCAATGCCTTATGGGTAGTTTGTCTTGTCACATTGATCACTGGCTAATCACTAAAGCACCCACTGAGACGTCTGTCCTCCACACAACCAGCCTTAAACACGTTGTGAGGACAGAAATGAGCAATGTTGAATTAAAGCTATAGGTAGTTGACCTAAAAATGAACATTCTGTTTTCATTTACGCATGCTCCTATCTCTATGAATCTGTCTGTTTTTCTTTTGTTTGTTTATGCCATAGTCAAAGGTTGTTCCCTAATGTTATTTACATATCTTTTGTGTTATGCAGAAGAAAGAAGGTCATACAGGATTGGAGCGACAAGAGTAAATGATGCCAGATTTTTATTTTGGGTGAACTGTCTCTTTAAGGATTTGAACAGAACATAATGCTCTGTGTGCATACATTATGTGTGCATTTATTCCAAGAAGTTGTTAAAATTAACATTTTATTTCATATCATATTTCATAATCAAAAGTAAAACTTTTTTTTTTTTAATAATGAAAATCTGTCAAATCTGCCTTTGTATAAAAACAGTGCATTTTTTTATTTTGGTCATGCATGCGCTCCTGTGTACCACTTACAGTACAGTATGTGCACCCCTGAACATGCACTAAATTCAGCAGAGACATATACATTGTGTTTATTATGTATATTTGGCATTTCTTTAAAAACCCTTTGATCTGCAAGCTGATGCTTAAATACTTAAATCTTAATTTAAAAATAATCAAACATAGACAGAATTATTTAATTTAATGTAATTATTATTTTTATTTATGTAATAAATTAACATTTTAGCATTTATCCATTTGCAAAAATCCAAATAATCCAAATAACTGTCAGTGACTGACATGTTCAAATCTTGCTGACACATACGCATAGTGTTTATTGTATTAAAAATTTGATATTAAATTAATTATATTATTAAATAAAATAAAATAAAATGTATACATAAAAATGTATATATATATATATATATACAAATATTTTATTTTTAAAATAAAAAAAATATATTATTCATACATTTATTTTTATATTTTACTTTTCCATCCAGATCATTCTTATGTAGGGTTGCTTTTAATGTTTTATTTTGTTTGTTTGTTTATTTTTATAATCCTGATTGTTTGTCAGGGAAACAATCATTTTATTTTATTTTATTTTATTATAAGTCACTTTTATGCAGGGTTGCTTTTAATTTAGTTTAATTTCATTTCATTTAAATTTTTGTTGTTGCTGTTTTTATTTCATTGTTCAAATCGTTATTATGTAGGGTCACATTTTACTTTTATTTTATTTTCAGCTTATTCTGCATCCATTTCTCAAATAACTCCTATGTAGGGTCACTTTCAATTTAATTTAATTTATTTGTTGTTTTATTTTAATTTTAATTTTATTTTTAGTCTATAAACTGTATGCATAAACTATAAATTAAAGATAATTTAATTTAATTAAAGCTACAAATGTTAATCAGCAAATAGCAGTGAATGATTTCTCTTTTTCTTTTATTCATTGATTTACGTCATTGACAGATTGCAGCAGGTTTCATTTTAAAAGCAGCGCTGCGCCTTT
Source organism: Cirrhinus mrigala (assembly GCA_036247105.1). Lineage (NCBI taxonomy): Eukaryota > Metazoa > Chordata > Actinopteri > Cypriniformes > Cyprinidae > Cirrhinus > Cirrhinus mrigala. The sequence goes on along the minus strand of CM070011.1, from coordinate 41,146,891 downwards.
AAGACCTTAAAGGTCATTTAAAACCATGATTACAAGGTCATTCACCAAAAATGGGCGTTTTGACATTTTTGTGTGTTTTTGTGTTTTCCGTACTCGTCTGAATAGCTTTGACATTTTATATTCAAGCTTGGTAAAACAGTAAACTGCAAATAGTTATAAAATACATGCAAAATATCTATGACCTGAATTGTGAGAATTATATAGTGAAATGTGTGTGTGACTGTTGTTGTTGAACCTCTGTGTGGACTTTACAGAGGGCATTAATTCTATTATGGCTGTGTCCTTAGGCCCAACACTATAATTTTATTGTAGAAGAGGAGAACAACTTCATCATTTACTTCAATTATTGCAGAAAAATTGTCAGTATGCTGCGAAATGAGACAACGTGCAGTCATAAATCAAAAGAGCATAACAGATTCCCCACTGAGACTCATTCTCCTTATGTGGCAAACATCCCGTAAAACACACACACACTTTTTCTGTTTAATTGTCTGTCAAACACATATACAGACACGCAACCCACTGCAGATCATTTTATATGCCAGATAAAAGAAATCCAACATTTTTGTAGAGTTATATGAATGCAAATTTGTCCTGGAACTGAAAGACGATCCTTACGTCAAATATGTCAGATTTTAGTTTTGCTCCCAAAAGAAATTTTTTTTTTTTTTTTTTTTTTTTTTTTTTCATATGCATATTTTAAGATGAGGAATATGCATTCCTCGTCTTGGCTTTCTGTGCATTACAAAAATGCAGAAGGCTTAATAGAAAAAAGTAAATAGTGCATCATTTGTCTTTCATTGTCAAATTTAATTACAACAATTACCTCAATATTTAATATGTGAGACAGATGCTGCATTGTACGCTTTTCCACTCTCGTTTAAGTTGTAATAAATGCAAGATTTTGATGAAAAGTTAGTCGGTTTGTCATGACCGTGTGCTACAGACGACCGCCTGCCAGTCTGAATCCAAGCACAGGCTTCTGCTGTTATGCCTGTGAGCAAACACTTAAACGCTCTTCTCGGGGAAAAAACCAATAGGTGTTCCGGAACACAACCGCTTCAATCTTTCTCCGCTGCCTGGACCCTCTGGCTCGCCTTCCAAATCAGAAATAGTTTTCAATCAGTCTGCCAAAAAGAAGGTGATGAGAAGATGGAAGCTGTCAGGGTCGTCTTATCTTGATAAAATGATGTCCTTTGGTAAGAAAGTTAAAATTCTGGCCTCCCAGCTCTATAAGAATGATTAGAAACAGCACTGGCATCAAGGCTGTAGTGGAAAATGATTCAGTAAATTATTTACAGTGTGAACAACTGTAAAATTGTAGTGAGAAAGACCTTGTGGTGTTATTAATATTAGTGCATACACTAATTTTGGATTTTGAATTTTCTTAAACATTTAGTTCAAAAATTAGAAATAGATTTGTCTAACTATTTTATTTTGTTTTATTTTATTTTGCATCCATTTTTCTAATCACTCATATAGGGTCACTTTTTATTTATTTTATTTTATTTTGTTTTGTTTTGTTTTATTTTATTGTTCAAGTTGTTACTATGTAGGGTTATGGGTTTTTTTTTAATTATTTTTATTTTGCATCCATTTTTCACATTGCTCTTATATAGGGTTACTTTTAATATTTTATTGAATATTTCTATTGTATTTAATAATTTAATTTATTTAATTTTATTTTATTGTTCAAATCATTACAATGTAGGACCACGTTTATTTATTTAGTTTTTGTTTTATTTTTATTTTGCATCCATTTTTCCAGTCACTCTTATGTAGTTTTGTTTTTATTTTTTATTTTATTTTATTTTATTTTATTTATTTATTTTTTTTTTATTATTTTTTATTATTTATTATTTTTTATTCTTCTAATTGTTACTAAGGCCACATTTTTAAAATTATATTTAATTTATAGTTTATTCTGCATCCATTTTTCAAATCAATTTTATATTGGGTTGCTTATTTTATTTTATTTTACATTGTTCAAATCATGACAATGTTGGGTTACCTTTTTTAATTATTATTTATTTATTTATTTAGTTAGTTATTTTGCATCCATTTTTAAGATTGCTCTTATATAGGGTTGCTTTTAATAGTTTTTTTTTATATATATATTTTTATTTTATTTTTCAAATCATTACAATGTAGGGCCACATTTTATTTTATTTGTTTTATTTTATTTATTCAAATTGTTACTAAGGCCATTTTTTTTTTTTTTTTTTTTATTTTTTTTTTAATCAAATTTTTGTTTAATTTAATATTTTTAGTTTATTCTGCATCCATTTTTCATCAGGGTCATATCATATCAAAATTTATTTTATTTTATTTTTAAGATCGTTACTGCCGTATTGTAAGGTCACATTTTTTATTTTATTTTTATTTTGAATCCATTTTTCAGATCACTCTTATATAGAGTTGCTTTTAATATTTTATTTTATTTTTCAAATCATTACAAAGTAGGGCCACATTTATTTATTTTTTATGTTTTATTTTTATTTTGCATCCGTTTTTCAGATTGCTCTTATATAGGGTTGCTTTAACTATTTTATTTGATATTTATTTTATTTTGTTTAATTTTGAATAATGCTTAATGCATGTTAGTTAGCAGTCTAGTCTAGTGCTGAGAGTGACAAGTGTCTACATGCTGTTTTGCTTAATGTAAAAGCAGCTAAGCAAACAGCTTGAAATTAGGCTTCCGAAGGGACATTCAGAATGTGTTTTTAATATAGGTGACGTCGGGTGAAGCGTTAAGCAGTCTGACAAATAGCCATAATAAGAGCTTATAGCTTGAGGGTTGAGAGCAAAACGCACATACACACACCCTCAAAGTTACGTGTTCAGCGTCTCCACACGAGTCCTGAGATCATTAAACTGATTAAATCCATAGGATACTTTGAGGCATTATGGACTAAAAGAAAGGAACATCAGGGAAAAGAAAACATTGTTTGTTTTGTGCAGTAATGCAGATATGGTTTTGTCCTTCAGCTATGCTATAGTGCAGGTTTTCCTACTGAATGTGCTTATTTGTCTCAACAGAGGTTTGTGAAGCCATACAATGCTGTCTAAAGAAAAAAAATATATATGTATGTTTTGCTACCCTTTTCAAGCTGTGTAGACATTTTGTATGGTAATGTTTGTGCACACATTTATTGCTTCATGGAAAAGGCTGGAACTGAAAAACACATGATTTAGTTTGACAGCTTGCAAACATACAGACATTTCAAATGAAACAACTGTCGTCTCAACAATACTTTCATTTATTAATATTTGTTGATGAGGTGTTGCTCTTTTGGAATCGACAGTGTTATGAAGCATTGCATGAACTATATGTATACTGCTGCATAAATAATGTGAAGGGAAAAAAGGTGAAAATAGTTAATAATACTAACGCAAGTTATTTTTATGTGCGTGTTTCTTCAACTTTCTTCAACTTGCAAATTTAAGCAAGGCATCTTTTCACACCCTTAATAGTTTGATTAATTTGTCTGCCAGAAATGCCCAACATGTAGTTGATTTGTTTCATCCTGTGATGGAAATGGCATTTTAAATGGTCCTTCAGCTAATTGCACAACTAGTGTTTTATGTTTTGTAAATACACAATTATGTATTTATTTTTATTCTGACAGATTTGTCAGAATTCGATTGTCCACAGTATTTTTATAGCATATTTTATATTGCTTTATTTTTTACATTGTTTTAGTATATACTAGAATAATAGTTTTGCTTATATAGTGATATTAACCATGATTTTTCTTGTGACACTTGTCTCATTGGTAAATAATAATGCATAAAAAAGTGCTTGAATAATATAAATAATAAATGTATAAATAAAAGTGCATAACCTGAATATTTTTATTTTATTTCATTTTTGCATCCATTTTTTAAATCACTCCAATGTAGGTATATTTTTATTTTATTTTATTTTTTAAATCACTCCTATGTAGGTTCAAAATATTTTCCTTTTCTTTTCTTTTCTTTTCTTTTTCTTTTTTGCATCCCTTTTTCAAATCGCTCCTATGTATTTTATTTTCAAATAACTCCTATTTTATTTTATTTTTAGATTTTATTTTATTTTATTTTATTTATTATTATTTTGCATCTATTTTTCAAATCACTCCTATTTTATTTTATTGTTTTATTTTATTTTGTTTTTATATTTTCTTTTTGATTTTGCATCTCTTTTTGAAATCGCTCCTATGTATTTTATTTTATTAGGGCCTGAGCACTGCAGTGCAATTGCTCTGTTTATTATTATTTTATTTATTATTTTGCTTCTATTTTTCAAATCACTCCTAGTTTAGTTTAGTTTGAATAATGCTTAACATTTTAAATAAATAAATAACCTGAAGAAGAAAAACTAATGTTGTTTATTTATTATTGATTATTAATTTTATACAACTTTACTAATGATATATATATATATATATATATATATATATATATATATATATATATATATATATATATATATATATATATATATATATATATATATATATATATATACAATTTTTAAATTATATATAATGTCTAAAAAATTATATATGTTAGTTTATACATTTAAAGTATTTTAAGATGCTTCTTTTTGGCAATGGGTTTGTTAAAAAAATAAAATAAAATAAAACTGTAAATAAACTTCAAATTTTTCATAATTCAACATTTATCATTATGTTCTTAACATTTTAATGGAAAAACTTGTAGGTATCTAATTTTGTCATTATCCTCCATATTAAAGGTTTGTTGTGTTTGATCTTTCTTAGCTTGAGTGTTTGTCTAACAAACGTTCTGACATTCTTCTCATTACTCCACCTCTTTTCAAAGGATTTCCGAGTTCAAACATCCATGATCCCGGTTTCCTGTAAACCCCTGCTGTCCCGAATCAATACTGCTCTTACTTAACGAGTTAAATCCCTGTTAGAGGATTTAGCCACGTAATAGCAGCGGTTACTCTTTGACAGCTCAGTGTCTTGGTTTGGAGTCTTGTAATGAATTGGGGGAATCCGGTTGAAGGGCAGCCTGTTTACTATGGCTGCTGATAACAGGAAGCGTCCATCCAGCGGTCAGCCGCACACTTTCTCTAATGAGGTGACAGGTGCAATGTTTGTGTTTCGATTGCCGCTCTGGTTTGAGGGGTCAAGTGTGTTTACCGCTCACACCCGCAACCTTAATGACTAAGGCTAAACAGTTGACCCTTCATTTTATGCTGCATATATTGAAAAGGTCACTGTGGTGGGAAGCTCAGTGTATATTTGTGTGTGTAGGTTTATTTGTAAGTTTGTTTCCGTCAAAGCTTCATCATTTCATTTCACATAGATACCTCAAACCCTGACAAAACCCTGATTTAAAAAAAAAAAAAAAAAAAGGCGCTGCATGATTAGAGAAACAAGGGCTGTGGCATTGCCTTTTGCCAGAAAGGTAGGGTAACTTCAACACCCATAATGCACTGGGCTCAATTTTCTTTTTTCCTACTGTCCGTGGGTGGAGATACAAAAAAATGCAGAACCATGATTTGTAGTTTTAACAAAAACCCTGAAGCTGTCAAAATGAAGGTCTGGGTGCAGGTAACATGAAAAACTGCATATTGTTGATTTGCATACTGTATATTACAGACGTCGTAACAATACAAACAAACTGTTACTCCATTAAAGTTACTATTAACTGAAGTACAAAGTCAAAAGTATATTTTAACATTTATGGTTCTCATTTAAAATAATAATAATAATAATAATAATAATAGTAATAATAATAATAATAATTAATGAATTAGTTGAATTGGCTTTTAATGTATTTTTTATTAATTACTGAATTTAATTGAACTGAATTTTTAAATTTAAGTTATTTTAATTATTTTATTTTATTTTATGGTGCCTCTTTTTCAAATATAAATAAATAAATAAATACATACATACATACATACATACGTACATACATACTTGATTGTAATGAATTAGTTGTTGCATTGTGTGATGAGTAAGTTAAACAGCTCAGCAAAAGGTTGTTCAGGGAAACAATCTTTCTATTATTTTATTTTATTTTATTTTATTTTTTATTGTGCCCTTTTTTTTTTTTTTCCAGAAAATGTATAAATAAATACTGGAATGCTTGATTGTAATTAAATAATTGTGGCATTGTGTGATTAGTAACTTAAAACAGCTCAATAATTAAGGATTGTTGTTTAAGGAAATTATTTTATTTTATTTTATTTTATTTTATTTTATTTTTTATTTAGCCTTTTTTCCAGTAAACATATAAATAAATAAGTACTGGAATATTTGATTGTAATCAATTAATTGTGGCATTGTGTGATCAATAACTTAACTCAATAATAAAAGACTGTTGTTCAGGGAAGCAATTCCTTTTATTTTATTTTATTGTGCCCTTTTTTCCAGAAAATGAATGAATGAATGAATGAATGAATGAATGAATGAATGAATTCTGACATACTTGATTGTAATTAATTAGTTGTTCCATTGTGTAAATGTGGATTTATTTATAGGCACCTACCAAAAAACGTGTAGCATGTGCTTCTCCAAATAAATGTGCTTTTAAACAAATAAACACATTGTACTATAATAATCCTTCAATCTAACGTGCATCCCCGTCTACTTCATCACTATTCATTCTGCTCCATCAGTCATTTTATAATTCAGATTCTTGTCTTGGCAGAACACAGATGTCCGTGACATTTTCCGTCACAAGCGATTTGAGGGCAAACCGCTCATCTGAAGTCCAGAGGCTGGACAAGGAATGGATTTGAGCTTTCAGACTTGTGTAAAAACTTTTTCAATTCCTACTTTGTGCTTAGCTAACAGTACTTTATCCAGATTGGCAAAAAAACTGCTCCTCACCTCCTCGTCTGTGGTCATGTAGTGAGCTCAACTCCACAATAAGGTTCTGACCTCCCCAGAAATTATCCCAGAGCCCCTCCAACACCCCTGATTACCTCAGCTCTTGTTGAGACCTGGTTTTGACCTCCTGGATTTTAGAGCTAAAAGGGTTTAAGGATTGTTTCTAGATTTAGAGTTTGCTAAGAGCTGGTGATGGAGGACTTTCCTGACTGCTTTTTTTCAGTGAAGCTTTTATATTTTTATCTTTTTTTTTTTTTTAATTTATTATTTAAGTGACCTGTTTATCCAGAAAAATAAAACGCTCCAGCATAACAAACACATTTTGGTGGTAGTAGCATTCATTCATTTATATTATATTATATTATATTATATTATATTATATTATATATTATACTCTATTCAGTTAAAAAAAAAGTAATAATTTTTTTGCCCAGATTGTTTTTAAATTTAAATTTAATTGTATTATTGTTTTAATTTATTGTATTGTATAGTTTTTTTTTTTTTTTTAAGTTTATTTTATTTTAGATTATTTTATTGTATTGTATGTTATTATTTTATTTTATTTTTACACTTATTTTATTTTACTTTTTGTTTTTAAATTAAATTTATTATTGTTTTAATTTATTGTTTTTATTTTATTTTATTTTATTTTATTTTATCCAATAAGTGTCTAGCACACATACGAAGACTTTATTTTATTTTTGTTTATTTTATTTTTTTACTTTTTGTTTTGTTTTTAAATTTAATTTAATTGTGTTATTGTTTTAATTTACTGTATTTTTATTTTGTTTTTAAAGTTTATTTTATTTAATATTATTTTATTGTATTGTATTGTATCATTTTATTTTATTTTTAAGTTTATTTTATTTAACTTTATTTTGTTTTTAAATTAAATTAAATTAAATATATTATTGTTTTATTTTATTTTATTTTATTTTATTTTATTTTATTTTATTTTATTTTATTTTATTTTATTTTATTTTATTTTATTCTCTGATGCCCAGGTGTTTTTATTTTTTTTCCCCAGAAACTTGAATTATTTTTTTAATTACTTGAATTAGTAATTATTAAGTAATTATTAGTTTATTATTATTATTATTATCATTGTTGTTGTTGTTGTTGTTGTTGTTGTTGTTGTTGTTGTTGTTGTTATTTTAATTTTGTATTGAATTTTGTTTACTCTTTGTTTTCAAAAATGTTGTTTTGTTTTCTATGTTACTAATAATTCAAATACAAGTGCAAGTTTCAAAGCTTAATTTGCTTTATATAACAGTACAGTTGTATTAAAGTATAGTATGCATCCAGTATGTATGAATCAGTTGCTGCTGATTAATTTTATTTAATTTTTTTCTCTTTCTGGCCTGCATTATGAATATGAATATTAGTGAATATGTGAATTTTTCCACTCTTTCCAAAAACTCAGGATAAACCCATTTCACGTACTTGACCTACATTCATCTGATGTTAAGAAGTAGCTAACCAAGATTAAACTTAAGAAGAAGATTAGAAAGAAGATGATGAATTATTTAATCATGTTATTTGTAATGCACATTTGGCATGGCACAAAAATCATGTCAGTCTTAAATTAAACTTTAAAAAAGTGATCTAAATGTCAGATAAAATGGCATGGCAACTAAATGACTCGCTGGAAGGTTTTTACCTCATATGGAAGTTGACAGCAGCTCACAAACCTGTCTCAAGTGTCTCCAAACTCTTTTTGTAGTCTGTGAAGGCAGCTCATCAGATTATTGACACAGCTGAGCTGTAGATGATGTGTTCATTAAAACTTATTCCTGTTTCTGCTTCAGGAATCAAATGAGTTTTTACCTTTGTTTGCAATGCAGTGTGCACGTCAGAAAACAACTGCGTAACTTAATTCATTTTTAGTTACTATGCACAAAAGCATTTGAAAGGGAACAGCAACACTAAATACAGTAGTAATACTGATGCATTACATGCATTTTCAAAAATGGACAATCACAAGACTGTGAACTATTGATGAACTAATGCATTTTGTACTTTACTGCTGCTAAACATAGATTTGAGTTTTATCAGATCAGTCTTACTTGTCATATGATCTGATCTATGATACTGACATGAGTAGAGAGGATAGTGATTGTGTTTTGTCTATCATTCAGGGAGATGAAATGGGGAATTATGAATCTGCTTGGACCATACGTAGAGGATCAACCATATTATTGGGGATAAGCCTCAGCTTTAAAGCTGCTTTTGATGCTTTCCACAGAGCTCAAAGCACAAGCCATATGGTTTTAAATGATTTGTGGTCATTTTGGGGTAGTGTAAAGCTCAGACCTTAATCTTTACTGTTTTCATAGAACAGTTGTAAAACAGTTCTGCTTTCACTATAATGCAAGAGATCAATCAAATTTGCGTATTTTATCCATTTATAGTAATAGAGGTGAAACTGACCTAATAAATATCCTTATCCTATAGGATACCACATGGTTTCCACCATGTGACTTTGTATCTTACAGTTCAGACTCTTTCTTGGAAGTTTATATCTCACTGTTTGGATTTTTTTGGTAGAATTGTGCAGTTTAAACTCAGAAATCTGAGAAAGGTTTTAGAATTGTAATATATAAACTCAGAATTTTGAGGAAAATAGTTCTAATTGTGCAATTTAAACTCAGAATTCTGAAAAGTGTTTTAAGATATATTTATATATTTATATATTTTTTGAAAGTAAGATATAAATTCAGAATTCTGAGGAAAAAAAGTCCTAATTGTGCAATTTAAACACAGAATTCTGAGGAAGGCTTAAGAATTGTGAGATATACACCCAGGATTTTGAGAAATTCCGAGGAAAGTTCATAATTTTGCGACGTAAGCTCAGAATTCTGAGGGAAGAAAGTCAGAATTGTCCAATTTAACTTTTGAATTCTGAGAAACGTTTTTGAATTGTAAGATCTAACCTCTGGATTTTGAGAAAAAAAAAATCTGAATTGTAGGGAAAAAAGGCTTTAATGTGCGATGTAAACTCATAAAACTGAGAAAGGTTTTAGAATTGTAAGATATAAATTCAGAACTCTGAGGAAAAAAGTCCTAATTGTGCAATGTAAACTTAATTCTTAGAAAGGTTTTAGAATTGTGAGATATAAACTCAGAATTACCCAATTTAACGTTTGAATTCTGAGAAACGTTTTGGAATTGTGAGATCTAACCTCTGGATTTTGAGAAAAAAAGTCAGAATTGCAAGATATAAACTAATAATTGTAAGGAAAAAAGTCTTTAATGTGCAATGTAAACTCATAAAACTGAGAAAGGTTTTAGAATTGTAAGATATAAATTTAGAATTCTGAGGAAAAACATCATAATTGAGTGATGTAAACTGAGAATTCTGAGGAAAAAGTCCTAACTGTGTAATGTACACTCAGAATTCTGAGGGGAAAAAAGTCAGAATTGTCCAATTTAAATGTAGAATTCTGAGAAAAGTTTTAGAATTATGAGATATAAATTCAGGATTTTGAGAAAAAAGTCACAATTGCGAGATATAAACTCAGAATTTCGAGGAAAAAAAGTCCAAATTGTGTAATGTAAACTCGGAATTCTGAGGGGAAAAAAGTCAGAATTGTCCAATTTAAATTTTGAATTCTGAGAAAAGTTTTAGAATTGTGAGATATAAACTCAGAATTTTGAGGGGAAAATTCTTAATTGTGCGATGTAAATTCTAAATTTGAGAGTTTTTAGAATTGTAAGATATAAATTCAGAATTCTGAGGAAAAATGTCATAATTGAGCAATTTAAACTGAAAATTCTGAGGGAAAAAAAGCCCTAGTTGTGTGATGTAAACTCAGATTTCTGAGAAAGGTTTTAGAAATGTGAGATGTAACCTCAGGATTTTGAGGAATAAAGTCAGAATTGTGAGATACAAACTCAGAATTCTGAGGAAAAAAGTCTTTCTTGTGCAATGTAAACTCAAGATTCAGAGAAAGATTTTAGAATTATGAGATATAAACTTTAAATTTTGAGAAAAAAGTCAGATTTGTAAGATATAAACTTAGAAAAAATCTGAATTGTGTGACGTAAACAGAATTCTAAGATAAAGAGTCACAATTGCGAGATAAAAGTTGTGACTGCCTTTTTTGTCTAGTGGTGGAAAGAAGCTTCCATACTTTCCTATATAGTCTTTTATCATAGTGTTTTTAGTGGTGCTTAAAGCATGGATCATAATTACTACTGGTCATGATCACGTATTACTCTGCTATGCAATTCTCACCTGCTTTATCTATAATGGCAGAGAACATTTACTGTTATTGCAATCATTTTAATACATTGAACATTTAGCTGGTTTGCAACACTCCTCAGGAATCCATTCATGTCTGACATGTAATTATATAACATGTGAGCTGTAAAACTGACAGCATGGCTCTCCCGCATTGGCTTTTTGATCTTTTGTGGTGTTGAGTGCGAGGTACATGGTTTGACAATTACTAATCCATTTCATGCTGCCTCGTGAAAGGCCATCTCTTTGTTTTTGTTGCCAATATTACACCTGTTTTCAGCATGATCTGATTGGCCGATCAATATTATAAATGACTTCTGGGAATTCTGTACATCACACAAACCCCTTTGTAACACTAATTGATGTCATGTGTAAATGGATAGCCAGAGGGAAATCATTTACTGCTCAAAAAAAAAAAAGACCTATATAAGGCTATAAAAAAATCCCCTTTTTAAAATGAGGACCATTCTCTTAACATAGAATCTGTCTGTCCGTCCATCTGTCCAAACAAAAATACAATGATCTGTGATCGGTAATAGGGTTGCAAAGAGGTGGAAAATTTCTGGAGACTTTCCAGAAGGTAGAAAAAAAATCCTGGAAAGTTTCTAGAAATTTACTGGAAATTGTCCGCCAATAATTTTTCTTGCAATGGAATGCAGTAATGATTAGCTTTTGATAGTTGAGTTTATTAATTGATTTAGTTAGGAAAAGTATAATTTGTCTTAGTGGTGCTTTTTGGAAAAAGTCAATTCAAGATGTCACTTATTTTGACAAAATTGTGCCCACCCCCCAAGCAACAAATAAATTGTATTTTTTTCATTATATTTTTGTAAATTTATTACTAGTGCCTGTTTATTTATGTATCTATTTATTTGCAGTCCTGCATTGCAAGTGCAATTGAGAAGGTAATGCTAATGTATTTCTTCGTATTATAATCCTCCTTGCAATGCAACTTCATTGATATCTTCTGAGTATTACATTGTATTACAAAATGGGTCATTATTGTAAATAGACTAAAAAAAAAAAAAAAAAGTATATATTAATGTAGATAGAAATAAACTTGCCGTCCCTTCTTTGAACCTCTATGAAAACATAATTACTGCAATACATCGAATCACAAAACATCAAATTGCATTATTCCTTCTCCTCACAAAAGAATTATAATTACTTAAGAGTGAAGGTCAAAAATAGCTCAACAAGATTTGAACATGTACTCTTTGATGATATTATAAAACCAGTGGTTCATAGAGATCTGTTTCAGAGAATGTCAAGGTTATTTGTAAAAGAAATGTTCTCCTATACTATGCAAAGGGACAATGCATCTTTAAATGGAATACAGGGCATTTTAGCAAAAATATCTTTGTTTGTGTTCTAAAGATGAACAAATAAATTTTTTATATCTTTATAAATAACATATGCAAAGAAAACGAAGATCATTACAACTTTAGAAGTTAATATATCATTTAATTCATCACATATGGCGTGTAGGTGTATTGCTGTCCTACAGTCCACAGAAATGTTCTAATCGGAATTGTGAATCGATATGTTCGTCATTCTTACAGAGTATTTTATATAAAATTGTACTAAATGAACAGCCCTACTTTATAATCCAATGTCAAATAAATTGTCTCAGATTTCTGAAAACAAAGTCTCCCTATGACGTGAGTCCAGCTGTTGGTATGGCAACCTGAGGGATTATTGGATGGCAGAAGAGGTCTAGATGTGCTTTCTTGGTATGCAGTCTTCCTTCTCAGTGATTACTTTCTCATTCTCACAAACTGTTCGCATCTCTTCAAAGGCATTTTTAAGAGTGTCCCTGTGTAACACCACACATCACACAGTTCTCATCTTTTTTAGAAATGTATGGCCACTTAAAAGTACTTGAAATGAATGCATAGTTGTTCCTGTCACTACATGTGATATGGTTGTTTATTAATTGCTGTACGTAGAGCTGGATGACCTTATAAATTCATTATTCAATTAGCATCTTGTCAATTTGAGTTTATGATCTGGCTGCGTTTTACTGGGCTATATTAAAGCAGAGACAATCTGTGTTAAAATTGTCTGATATTGTTATTAATACTGATTAATATACTGAAGATGTATTAATTCAGCCCGCTGCTGTTGTTTTGTAGTGTTTAAATTAAATAATCAGTCATGCATTTCCATGCTTTTGAATATGTTAAAGTTCAAGATCTCAACTGTCGCCGAGTTTACAGAAATGTTGTTTTCTTTGTAGACAATTCAGTTCTCTCTGAGTGAAGCATGACTTCCTGGAGTATATGGGAATGAAGCGGTTGTCCTTGACTCTTGGTTTTATCTTCTCTTTTCCCTGCTTTCAGACTAGTAACAGGTAAATTCACATGCACTCACATGCATGCAGATTTGAGTGATATGTTTTGATTGAAATTGATTGGTATCTTTTGAATTGTGTTGAAATTATTTAAACTACACTGACCAAAATTATAAACGCAACACTTTTGTTTCCACCTCACAGGTGTGGCATATGAAGACCAGTCAGTATCTGGTGTGACCATTTGCCTCACGCAGTGCAACACATCTCCTTTGCGAAGAGTTGATCAGGTTGTTGACTGTGGCCTGTGGAATGTTGGTCCACTCCTCTTCAATGGCTGTGCGAAGTTCCTGGATATTGGCAGGAACTGGAACACGTTGTCTTATACGCCGATCCAGAGCATCCCAAACATGCTCAATGGGTGACATGTCCAGTGAGTATGCTGGCCATGCAAGAACTGGGATGTTTTCAGCTTCCAGGAATTGTGTACAGATCCTTGCAACATGGGGCCGTGCCGAGCATGAGCTGATGGTCGTGGATGAATGGCACAACAATAGGCCTCAGGATCTTGTCACAGTATCTCTGTGCATTCAAAATGGCAACAATAAAATGCACCTGTGTTCGTTGTCCATAACATACGCCTGCCCATACCATGACCCAACCGCCACCATGGGCCACTTGATCCACAATGTTGACATCAGCAAACCGCTCACCCACACGACGCCATACACGCTGTCTGCCATCTGCCCTGTACAGTGAAAACCGGGATTCATCCGTGAAGAGAACACCTCTCCAAAGTGCTAGACGCCATCGAACGTGAGCATTTGCCCACTCAAGTTGGTTACAACGACGAACTGCAGTCAGGTCGAGACCCCGATGAGGACGACGAGCATGCAGATGAGCTTCCCTGAGACGGTTTCTGACAGTTTGTGCAGAAATTCTTTGGTTATGCAAACCGATTGTTGCAGCAGCTGTCTGGGTGGCTGGTCTCAGACGATCTTGGAGGTGAAGATGCTGGATGTGGAGGTCCTGGGCTGGTGTTGTTACACGTGGTCTGCGGTTGTGAGGCTGGTTAGATGTACTGCCAAATTCTCTAAAACTCCTTTGGAGACGGCTTATGGTAGAGAAATGAACATTCAATTCACAGGCAAAAGCTGTTCACATGCAGTCAGCATGCCAATTGCACGTTCCCTCAAAACTTCCGACATCTGTGGCATTGTGCTGTGCGATAAAACTGCACATTTTAGAGTGGCCTTTTATTGTGGCCAGCCTAAGGCACACCTGTGCAATAATCATGCTGTCATGTCAATAATCAGCATCTTCATATGCCACTGTGAGGTGGATGGATTATCTCGGCAAAGGAGAAGTGCTCACTAACACAGATTTAGACAGATTTGTGAACAATATTTAAGAGAAATAGGCCATTTGTGTACATAGAAAAAGTCTTAGATCTTTGAGTTCAGCTCATGAAAAATGGGGGCAAAAACAAAAGTGTTATGCTTATAATTTCGGTCAGTGTATTTTATTGGCAACTCATAAAACATGAGAACTAAGTGTTATTCATTTGCACATCATGTAAAGTGAAAAAAATAAATAAATAAATAAAGGAAAAAATATAAACATGCCCAGAATTGTTGTACTGAGCAATAATGACTATTAACATTAATACTGATTTTTCATGATTGATGCTGATTTTTTCAACAAATTATTTTTAATTACTTTTTACATTTTTCATTAACATTACATAGCCTCATCATTAGTCTACTGCAATAAAAAATGAAATGCTTTATGAATAACAACAACAGCAATATTTCAGTCTACTGCAATAAAAATAAAATGCATTATGAATAACAACTACATCAATATTTCTAGCTGTTTTTATCTTTCGTTTGGGCTAGATTACATCTGCACAAATAACCTTGCACATTTTTTTTTTTTTTTTTTTTTTTTTCTAGAAATTTTCCACACCTTTGAAAACCTAGTATGGTGTGATGCTTATGTTTATTTCAGAATTTCATGTATTGTAAACATGTTTTATTTATCGTAATGCTTAAGATTTATTTTAAGTAGAAGGGTTGAAAAGTTTTACAAAAAAAAAAAAAAAAAAAAAAAATCAAACCAAGTAATGCAATTAATGCTCATCATTTGATAAATTACTGCTGCATGGATTCATTTGGTTTCGCCTGATTTCCACGGGTCATAATACAGCAGTAGCCCAACGTTATTTGTGCCAAGAAAGTAGTGCTGTTTTTGGGTTCATAATGCACAATCTATAATAAGCCTAATTTACACAGACGTGAGCTGTATTTGTACTGAAATTAATGGGAATAACACAATTTAAATGGTTGTTTTACTAAATTTGCCCTAAAGGATCCAATAGACATGATTCTGTGACATGTTATATAATCGTCAAGTCTCCAAAATGTCAGTATTAATACTGCAGGCCAAAATACAGTCTATGTTATAGACTATATTAGCTTAATAACTGCAGATAATGTGGGTGTTGGATGTAAAATACCCTCATTATCTTGACAAAACGAGTGTTAAACTACGTGCTGAGGATTCACCTCACGCAGAAAGACTTTGACAAGTCGCCACACAAAAGACACACTGGTGCATGGAATCTGATTACTTCAATCTTTCTGCATCTTTTATTCATGATGGCTATTGTACGCTGTGTGAAATGGAATTGGTGTGATTTGAAGATCCTGCACATTATAGAACATATTTCCACGTAATGCATGTTTTTTCCCCCTTCTTTTGGCCTGGTCATTACTAATGTAGTGGATTGCATCCCTCCCCTGAACATGGTCTGGGTTAAACTGAGTGAGTTGCCCCATTGTGCTGATTCAGAACTGGCTTTCCTCAGTGGATGGCTCACTATAATTCATCTGAGATCTGCATGAACAGGTAATACCTGTCAAAATAGTCCAAAATGGCTCAGATATTCTCACGATACCATAAAAGATTAATTAACTCTGTCTGAAGTCTATCCCCAGATATTCACTGTAAGGTAACTAGAAGCTTAGAGCTGAATCTGATCTCTTTACTAATGGTTTGCTAAAGCCTTATACACACTGTACGATATTAGCAATCCTATAAGATCATTGCTGATCACACTGGATCTAATAAACTTGGGTACGACATGCATGTAAAATGTACAATGATTGACTCGAAGGCTACGACGCACGTTACTATAGAAGAATATAACGTCATCAGCTTCTTCATCAGTAAACAATAAGAGCATAATGAATCATACTTTGGCAGTTGTAGGTTTTATGTGTGCTTAAAAAAAAGTGGAAGTGGCAAAAGAGGAAAGAATAAGAGCTTGAGGTAAGTTTTAGTGCCATGTCGCGTTGATTTCATGTCGTATTTTTATTGGCTGGTTAGTAAACGTGGGTCGTGGCAGCAAACACAGCATGCGATGATCAGGCTGAATTTCTGACACTGTCAGAAAATGATTGTAGGCTATCTTTGGTCGCAAGACCGTGACAACGGGCGTCTTTGAACCTCTTTCACTGTAAGACATAGGACCATTTTCCTCTCGTTACTATAAAAATACAGTGATATCATGAAATATTATTACAATTTCAAGTAACTGTTTCCCACTGTAATATATTTTAAAATGTACTTTTATTCCTGTGATGCAAAGCTAAATTTTCAGCCTTATTACTCTAGTCTTTAGTGTCACATGATCCTTCAGAAAAGTTCTACTTAAATGATAAATAAAAAAAATAAAAAAATGAGTTGAGGTCATATACATACACCTTGCCGAATCTGTAAAATGTTATTTATTTTACCAAAATAAGAGGGATCATACAAAATGCATGTTAGTTTTTTATTTAGTACTGACCTGAGTAAGATATTTCACCTAAAAGATGTTTACATATAGTCCACAATAAAAAAAAAATAATTGTTGAATTTATAAAAATGACCTTGTTCAAAAGTTTACATACACTTGATTCTCAATACTATGTTGTTACCTGAATGATCCACAGCTGTTTTTATTTTTATTTTAATTTTTTTTGTGTAGTGATTGTTCACGAGTCCCTCGTTTGTTCTGAACAGTTACACTGCCCGCTGTTCTTCAGGTCCCACAAACTCTTTGGTTTTTCAGCATTTTTGTGTATTTGAACACTTTCCAATGACTGTATGATTATGATTTTGTGATTTTTCACACTGAGGACAACTGAGGGACTCATATGCCACTACAGTAGTCAACATTTTGAAGTGGATCAAAGAAAGTTCATCAAAATTGTCCTAAGACAAGAACAGGTATTGTTTAGGTTTTAGTATAACTTTGATGAAAGGTTTTGATCCACTTTAAATGTTGACTGCTATATTACAGAAGGCTCAATGCTCACTGATTGTCCATGTTGCATTAAAGGGGTCATCGGATGCTAAGTTCACTTTTTCATGTTGTTTGAACATTAATGTGTGTTGGCAGTGTATGTACAAATCTACCCTATAATGATGAAAATCCATGCAGTGGTTTTTAATTAATCTGTAAAAATAATATTCCCTTTTTCAAATCGAGCCATTCTCAGATGCCGCTCCCACCATAGTTGATTGACATGAGCTCTTACCTTAGACCAGCTGTCACAGTCCAGTAACTTTCCATGTTTTGATGCTGGAGCAGGGATGTAAGTTAGACAAGAATATCTCAGATTGAGCGATTGAGGTGTTGTGTTGCTGGATGTAATAATGAACATAGTGGTCGTCATTTACTCCCGACATCTGAGCCGCTGAAGATGCAGTGGATTACATTTGTTTGTGAAGGGAATGCGCCTCTCGATCTACATATATCCGTCTATGTCTGCGCGAATCATTCATGATCCAGCTTCACTTACAGCAGAAGTGAGTATAAGCATTTTTTAATGAATTTTTGCGATCGCCTTTCCTTATAACGTGGTAGTTAGCAAGTGCGGCTAATGTAAACAAGACCATCTTTCCACAGAGAGAAGAGGGGGCGGGGTGAGCAGAGCTCATTTGCATTTAAAGGAACAACTCCTTAGAATGAGATGATTTTTGCAGAGCTCATTTTGGCAAGGTAAAAAGGGTGTTGTTTTATAAAACCATTGAGAATTTTTAATCAAAGTATATTAGAGACTTTTCATTAAGACCCTAAAGAATCATATCAACTTGTGGAAAATGGGCATCTGATGACCTCTTTAAGAGCCGGGGGGTGAAAACTTTTTAAATTTGAAGATCAGTGTAAATTTAACTTTTGTCTTCTGGGAAACATGCAAGTATCTTCTGTTGCTTCTGAAGGGCAGGACTAAATGAAAAAAATCTGATATTTAGGCAAAATAAGAAAAATGCACGCATCTTCATTCTGTTCAAAAGTTTACACCCCGACTCTTAATGCATTGTGTTTCCTTCTGAAGTATCAGTGAGCATTTGAACCTTCTGTAATAGTTGCTTATGAATCTCTGTTGCACTCAGTGTGAAAAGATGGATCTCAAAATCATACAGTCATTGTTGGAAAGGGTTCAAATATGCAAAAATGCAGAAAAAAAAGTTTTTTCTGAAGAATAGCAGGCAGTTTAACTGTTCAGCACAAACAAGGTACTCATGAACAGCTATCACTAAACAAAAAAAAAAAAAAAAACACAGCTGTGGATCATTCAGGTAACAACACGGTATTGAGAATCAAGGGGATGTAAACTTTCTCTTGTGGACTATAGTAAAGGTCTTTTATGCGAAATATCTTATTCAGGTTAGGACTAAATAAAAAATAACATGCATTTGTATGATCCTTCTTATTTTGGTCAAATAATTAACATTTTGCAGATTCTGTAAGGTGTATGTAAATTATAAAATTTAGAAAATTAGAAATTTCAGGTAAGTGGAACGTTCAAAAGAACAGCATTTATTTGAAATAAAAATATTTTATATTTTAAATGTTTATACCATCACTTTTAATCAATTTAATGCATCGTTGCTGAATGAATGTTTCAGTATTTTTAAAAAAAAAAAAAAAAAAAAACTGAGGCCCAGTTTACACCTGCTATTAAGATGTGTGTGTGTTTTTTTTTTTTGTTTTTTTTTTTTTGTTTTTTTCTTTTTTTCAATCCAATCCAAGTGGACAACACTAAATGTATGTGTAATCAAGGTCTAAAACATTTTGAGCTTGTCAGCTTTCGACCACTTCCAGAGGTAGTTGAAAATTGATTCAGCCGGATTGCTTTCATAGTTTGCTTTGAAGGCAGAAAAACATAAAAAAGCACAATATTTTCATACCATTCTTGATTCCAACTCGAACCCACAGTGTAGTTTTGTGGCTGTCAGAGCAAAAAAAGCAAGCTGTTGCTCTCTATAGTATTTTCTGTTGTCTCCTTTCGTGTACATGTGTACATTGCACAAGCTTATTTCACAATGTTAAATCCAACAATCAGAAAAAGCCCATATAACATCAGGAAAGTGGTCGAAAAGTGGAAAAAAGAGATGGATTTAAACACCAGGTGTTATTGGGAATCTACTTGTGATCCAGTTGACCAAAAAACATCTTAAAATCAGGTGTAAACAGGGCTTTACTGTCCAAAAATCAAATGTTTTGAACAGTAGTATATCTCTGCATAGGTTTCTAGCTAAAAACCAAACCATAATGGCTCATGTGCAGCTGTTTGCGTTTCAAATATTTAAGCCATTACTATGAATGTTTCATCATATTTACAGAAATATCTGCGGCTGCAGTGTTCCCTTCACACAGAAAAACATGAATCCATTCAGCAGCGATCCGAGGAGTGTTTCTAGTACATATGTTCACACCCCTGCCGAACAGAAGTGCTATAGTTTCTCTCTATATCTTCCTTTTAAATAAATATGTATCAAATGAATATTGTACTTAACATCATTTTGAATCTTCATCTCCAGGCTTTGATGTCTCCGTCACGCCTTCATATTCACAAACAACCTTACCCGGAGATCAGAGGAGACGATTAACGCTACTGATGCGGATCCGAAGACGTTATTATTGTAAGAGAAAATTGCACAACCAATAATATTGTTTATCTGTTGTCTTAAAGGTTTGTTTTTTTTTGCTTGGCGACAATAACATTTGATAACAGTAATTGCTATTTCATTGTCGGTCCTCCTTATAGCACTGATATCAGCGAGCAAATGCAATTGTGCTCATCAACAACCGCACTGATGTCTAATCAGTTTCTTTGTAACATTTCTGATTATTTCTGAATGCAGATGATTAAATAAACTGACGTTGGTGAAAACTCAATATAAACTGACTAAATAACAATAGATTTGTGTGTTTACATAAGGTCAAAAGCCATTAATGGATGTGTTACAGTGATTTTACCATGGTGAAGAGGTGTTAGGCATGATGCAAAGCATCAGTACCTTTTTATATTTGTAAAATCACTGTACAGTAATTCACAGCATTAAGATTGCTAGGTGAAATATTGCATAAGCGCTATAAAAATTGAATAAACAATTATTCAGACAAGTAATATGCTTCAGAAGCTGTTTGTGGTGCCATATTTATATAGCACTCAGTTGATGTGTGGCCACAGGTGTGCATAATTTACAGTGACTTTGAATGCGGCTTGCCTAATAAGACTGAGCAGGAACCATCCGTTTTATAAATGCATGTCAGTAATAGGAACAAGCAGGGCCGCTCATTGACCGCGTGTATGCTGAACATAATGAAATGCTTTAAAGGGAATCCAACTGGCTTTTCAGGAGTTTTGTGTACTTCTAAATAATTGATGCCAAGCCACATTCATTGGCGTGAGCTGGCGTGTGCTAGCTAACCTTCTGGTTCACACGCCGTATGACGAATATCAACCTAAATATTACATCAGACAGCATTTAAATTAGCATTTTAATGGAATTTTCTCTCTTTACAAGAGCCACTGAGGCAGTGTTTCTATTTGGTGTGTACAATTGCACCATGAATAATGTGTTACTCAGTGATGAGATGTAAAAAGTTAAATATAATTGTGCACCATTAATCCAAGCCGTTCTCAGTTTGCATGAGAGCCCACTTGGTTTCCCTGAGTTTGAGCTATGGATTCATAAAAGTGCATGAATAGAGAGAAAAATGGTTCAGCTTAATAAACAGAAAGCAAAATATGTGGGAATGGTAACTTATTGTTAGCAGACGTCACTAGTTAAAACTTTAAGTTTGGTGAAATGGTAGATGTTTACCTCTAAAATCAACACTAAACTGTAAATTCTCTAGTTAAATAACATTTCCTAATAATTGAATTGTTTAATGACATAATATACTCTCTCATATTCATAAATAGATTCTGCGTAAGGCATATAAGATATACCAGTCTGCATTTATATAATCATAGTGTTGGTTTTAGCTCTAATTTATGGGGATATTGTTAATATTCGAGTGTGCATGTATGTTTGTATAAGTAGTGGAATGCACCATATCAATGCATTGACAGCATTCAAAATTAATACTTAAAAATGAAGACTTTTTCACATGCAACTTTAGAAATATATTAATCATGGGACTGAAAATGTGAAAACTGTTGTGTTCAATGCTCAGAAACAATTGTAAAACATGGCAGGGGACACTTCCAAGAAAAACCTTTTTAATGGAAGATTTATTTAGAAATATAACCCAGAGCAGTGTTATTTTAGTATTATTTAAATACTATTATAGTATTTATAAATGTTTTAGCTTTTATTATTTTATTTTAATAAATTAACTTATAACGTATTTATTTATTTATTTATTCAATTTTCGTGTTAATTTCAGGTTAAAGACCAGTATTTTTGTTTATTATTTTTATTATTTTTTTTTTCTGTTGAGCTGTAATTTTATTTTTAAAAAGAATAATTTAAGTGCTTAAAAATTTTTAGTTGCCAAAACAACTATTTTATTTTATTTTATTTTATTTTATTTTATGAAAATAGTTATCATAAAGAGTATACTCTTTATATGCGTTCAAACGTTTTACTGGTAATTATGATGTACTATATGCAGTTATTACTATATAAAAATACTTTTAGTTTTTGTTTTTATGCCCAGATTGTTGTTCAGGGAAACACTCGTTTTATTTTATTTTATTTTATTTTATTTATTTATTTATTTTTTTATTTTATCAGTTACAGAAAATGCTTTATAACAATAACTGCACTTGCACAGATGGAGTTAATTAGTCATTTACACTCTTAATTTAATGAATTTCATTCTCATCAATGTAGAAAATAGGACATTTGCATATTGTTTTAGATGCTAACAGTGCTTTGATATTGATGTAACGTTTCAGTGTCTAATCGAACAATGCAAATACTGCATATGAATACTAACAAGCTGACAGTGTTTTTTTTTTTAAATATATAGGTTGCTGACATAAATGTTGCAGTTCCAGCCCCAGAAGGATAATAATCCAGGAGCGATCCAGCGCATGTACCTTTATGTAAGACATCTAACCCAGGCCAGATTTCTCCAGGGTCACTTTAAAATTAGTAAGTGAAGTTGTTACTTGGCTGTAAACTTCCATTGTTTTTGTTGTCGGCTTCTGGATAATGGAGAAAGGAACACTATAGTTGCTGTATACACAGCACTCTCTAATGATTACTACCAATTACTGGCAGCTGTGTTACTATAATGGCAAGGTTTTAAAAGTCAATTGGACTTTCAGATGGCAGTACAGCTGGAGGATTGAGTTGAGGAATTCTAATATACCTGGAGAAAGCTGTCCGTTAGCATTCCCATTCATTTGGGTGGCAGCTGCTCGGCTGGTGGAATTACGCAGCCTGCATGCTGCCATCTTTGCTGCAGTTGGGAAGTGTTTTTTTTTTTTTTTTGTGTGATCCACTCACCAGGGGCCAGTTACACCAGCAATCTGTGAGTTTCAATGTATCCTAGTACTACTACTGAATATCGGAGAGCTGCACAATTAAATAAATTTAGATAATGCAGTTTAAAGTTTATGGCAGATAGATATAGAGTGTTTTCACAACGCATCATCAATCGGCCATAATGGCGGCACTGAACGTAAAAAAAATGCCACAGAACCAAACAAAACTTTCCAGGGCAAGAATCTCGACAACATTCATGTTTGTTCTTATAATTTCCAAATATTGCGTCCTTTCCTGTTTACTATGTCCTTCTCTATATGATTTAGCAGCTTTCACACATTTGTTTCCATGGTTTAGACAGCATAAATTAGCAGAACAACCTATTCAGTAATACATCAACCGTGCAATCCATGCTGTTGTCGACGTATTGCCGATATGGCCACGCATCTGGGTAACTGACCAAATCCTGACGTAAGTGCAAACCCTCTATTGGATTCTGTAAACTGTTTGGATATTGTAAGGTGTTACCAAAATAATGAGCTTATGTTTTCTCTGACAGACTGTATGCCTTTAATACAATAATATAGCTTGTGTTTTAAGAGAGAGTGAATAAATTATTTATTTGAGCTTCTGTAGCATGAAACCAAAATGATGCACTTCAAGTCTAATCAGTGCACATGTTCTCATGCATCACTCTGTCACTTGATGCAACAAAAATAAAATTACATAAATATCACATTCTTTTAATTAATTTTGTGTTAGTATTTTTATTGCCTCTCAATAATTTTAGATACAGCTCCTGTCTATTATTTACATATTTAAGTGTAGTATTTAATTACTGTATGTACTGTATTTCTATAGAAATGTAATTTTTGACTGCTAACAAGCATTTCAAACTTCTTTTGCTTCATGCACACAAATTTGTTATTTTTTGCTTTTTTTGTAAAACATCTAATGTAACATTGTTTCAAAGCTTTTTTCTTTTTTTTTTTTTTGCATTTTATAGATAGGACAGTGAAGATATGACAGGAAGTTAATGGGAGAGAGAGAGGGGAGTGGGATCGAGAAAGGTCCACGAGGCGGGATTCGAACTCGGGACACCCTAAGCGCAACTGCTCCATGTCGGTGCTCTGCTGACCAGGCCATCGGTGCCAACAGAGCTAATAGTTTTGCCTGTTGTTTATTAAACATTATTAAGAAATAATATTGTTTATAAATAATAGTAGTATTTCGTATTGAGAAATGATGCGTGATGGTGATTTTAGATATATTATTCCACAATTAGTTGGTGACAAGAGACTGTTTTTATGAGTGAGTCAGCAGTAATAACTTTTATTTTGAAAGAGACAGAAACACGGTTGTAAACAAGGAAATTATTTTTATTTTCATGTTCACCTTGTAAGACGCAACTAAAATGCATCGACCTGTATTATCATAGGAAAGATGAAAGGATAATATGACAAAGATATCGCCTTCCTCAGCGGACATTCAAACAATTGTTTTCTTGTAAAAATGAGACTGAGCTGAAGAATGAATGCAATTAATCACACTCGCTCAGGCCATCTCTCTCGCATAATACTCTAAATAATACAGTGAGCTTTTATTACAGTATTACAATAAGCTTTCAATGAAACAACTCAACGCTTCTTCGTGTTTCTAAATTAGTAATGGAGGCTTGAGCTCCATTAATTTCCTCCCATGTTTTTTTTTTTTTTTGTCTGCTCTTTTCACTCACTCTCCATTGGCACTTGATATGTTTACTTTGAGTAGAGTCTTACGTAGCTCTATACCAACACCATACCGACCCGAAGTTATTTTGATGCTAGTTTCTTTTCTTTTGTTCTGTTCTGTTGTTGTGACCTGTCGGTCTGAGCGTGGGTCATAACACTTGAAAATGAAACGCACCTGCTACAAAGAAATAATATTCTACGTTTGTATTTGAGGCTGTGTGTGTTATGTTCAACTGTATTTTTGCAGAGGCACGGCAAGGACTCATCCCGGCAGTCTATGTCCCAAAACGAGAGCTTTACCTTATTTAATCATGTTAAGCCAGCTTATTACTTGTACCCTTTAGTAAAGCACAGTCTAGTTAAGAGAAATCCCTCAATCCTGCTGGATACCAGCCCAGGCCTAACCTACAAACCTAAAACCCTGACAGCCTTCATTTTTAAGCAGATATGCTTTATATTATATCCCTACTTGCCCTTTTTAAATTGTTTGTTATATTATTCATAGTTCAAATGCTGATAGCTTCATAAAATAATCTTGTTAAACACACAAAGAGGCTAGGATCTAGATGTTGCATTCATATTGGTGTTATCAGAATTATTATGAATACTTGATTCTGACTGGACTTTGACCAAATTATCTGGTTAAATATGTATGTATAAATTGCATAATATTTTATGCTCTCTTTCTTCACACGTGATAAACTAATTTGAACTCAAATCAATATTTCATGTTCATATTTATTTAGTAATAAGTGGAATAATTTACAGTCAGATATACAGTCATTTTAGCAGCACAAATCCATAATAAATGTACACAAGAACATATGCTGAGGAACGCTAGTTCATGTTAAAAATATAACCATACTTCATTACTTGGATAAAAGTTAATCCTTCACAATGTCTGGCAGCAATGAAATAATGAGCAATTAATGTACATTTAATTCAGACGTCGCTCTACTCTTACTGCATGCAAGGAGTCGGTCTTAATGCATCTATATAACTCACTCACCATGTGCGTCTGAAGTGCAGAAACAGAACTGAGATAAATGGAACATTTGTCTGCCTTGACAGAAGACAGCAAATTGGGATTAATAGAAATATATGACAGCGCTAGTGGAGCCAGGTGATCAATTCCAGCCAATTTTCAGGCCTGGCTCGCTGTCCTCACCTCTATCTCTGAGGAGAAAACATGCTTTTATATCAAATAGAGTGTCTGCATATTCTAGCGTGGTTTAGCCACTAGCATAGTGTGTTTCAAATGACCTAAATATGATATCATAATGATGTAACCATGTTATCATACACACAGCTATAATTTATGACAATACTGTTCTGCACTTAAAAGTGATCAATTTTTCTTTTATGCCAAAAATCATTAGGATATTAAGTAAAGATCACATTCCAGATTCCAGATTTTCAAATAGTTGTAACTTGGCCAAATATTGTCCTACATCATACACCATACATCAGTGAAAAGCTTATTTATTCAGCTTTTGGATGACACATAAATCTCAATATCCAAAAATGTACCCTTTTGACTGCTTTTGTGGTCCAGGGTCAAATATAGCTAAGCAAATATAGTAACCCGACATCTTGTAAATACAACTTTGTTTCTGCAAGTTTTGACATTGATAGAAATAAAAGAGGGTAAAAAACTTGATTGATTTAAATTAACTGTGGTTAAAAATGTGATCCTGGACCACAAAACGAGTTATAAGGGTACATTTTTTGAAACTGAGATTTGTATGTCACCTGTGGGTGCAAAAAAAAATTCTAAATATTGAAAAAATCTCCTTTAAGCTGTCTAAATGAAGTTCTTAGCAATGCATATTACTAATCAAAAATTAAGTTTTGATATATTTACAGTAGGAAATTTCCGAAATATCTTCATGGAAGATGATCTTTACTTAATATCTTAATGATTTTTGGCATAAAAGACAAATCAATAATTTTGACCCATACAGTGTATTATTACAATGTATTACAAATATACCCGTGCTACTTATGACTGGTTTTCTGGCTCAGGGTC
Organism: Cirrhinus mrigala; assembly: GCA_036247105.1. Lineage (NCBI taxonomy): Eukaryota > Metazoa > Chordata > Actinopteri > Cypriniformes > Cyprinidae > Cirrhinus > Cirrhinus mrigala. Next base: position 41,119,962 of record CM070011.1, on the reverse strand, counting down.
ACATATGTATTTGATCAAGAATTGGATCTTGAAGTGCCCATACAGGGAATTCCGCCCTTTATGTCGTCATACAGGGCCATACTTGGAAAAACTTTCCAAAAAGGAGTGTCTTTGGCACAGAAATACTGTTTTTTTTTTTTTAAACTTTGACCATGTTTAGTATGAGAATCTAACTCGTTAGCAGTGCAGATAAGTAAGAATGCATGAAAGAGCATTACACCTACCGTTTAAAAACAATCACAACACTGTTTGCCACAAAACAAGCAAAAACACTCAGAATCATAGATATGTATAGCTAGGTGTCCTTAGTGGCTGTTTCACTGGGCTGATATACGCAAGCCGTAAGCCAACAAGAGTCCATTAGCTAACAAGACATTTAAAAGGAACTTTAATTTAAAAACCCTGCAATAATGAGTTAATACATGTTAAAAACACAAACCAACATATTCTTACCTGTGAAGGTTTATCCAGTTTCTTCAGGAATTTAAATTTAGGCAGTTTTTACAACCAGATGCTGCACAATGTTGTTTCATCTTGAAACTCATAGATTTTTTTTGTTTTATTGTGAATGACAACATATAGACCTTTCCAAGATGGCGGATACGTCAACATATCTGTTGCGGTCCTTATTTTTCCTGTAAGAATGGGTGCGGACATTTGTAAATTTTATGGGTCTGGCTACCGGTCTCATACACATCCAGCCATTTTTAGCTGTACAAAACATCTTGTTTTGCTGCTTAATATTGCAAAGGTGTGTCTTACTGTATTATTTTAATGTATTATCTTAATTGTGAACACACTGGTTTGTAGTGCAAACAGTTTTACCGTTTACTGCACTTTGTTGTTCTTCTCGTTATTTGCCTATTTCGGCTAATGAACCGTAAATCTCGCCCATAGGCTTACGTCCGCGCTGAAGAATAAGGTGGATACATTTCTATCAGAGGTCGTGTTAACAGAAAATCTATTTATTTTTTTTTTTAATCATCAACGCAGGAAAAATCTAAAGGCCGTCCGTCATTTTGACAGATTACACTGAGGGTGATCTACTGTAACTTCTAACTGTTATTCCTACCTATGTCTAGTTGGTGGCGAGTGCGCTCCTGTGTAGCAGCAACAGAGCACTGAATCCAGAATAAAAACGAAACTGTCATGAATGTTTTGCTATGTGTTTGATTACACACAGGCGAGTACCCAGAAGCTTCAACGATATATCGCAAAACTGTATTTTTTGCTTGAATTTCCTAATGAAATGAACGGAATTTGAAATCTGAGACTGCTTCATATCAAAAGTACCACAAAGCTTAGCCTATTGCGATTTATTGGATAAGAGGTATACTATGTAGCTACTGTTCATTCATCAACATTTAACATAGTATTAAAATCGCTGTCACTGCGGGGTGCGGTATTGCACGTGAAAAGTTACGCAGTCTCATCTGTTCATCTGGTCTCTTCAAAATAAATGCATAAGCCTATATCGTCCTGTAGGTTCATAATTAAAAATGAAAATGTGAACAAAAATAAAAGCAATTAAATATGTTATTATAATTAAAATACGAAAATTAAAATGACAGGTAAAAATAGATTATGACGGAATTTTCACGACCCTGTCCGTCAAAATGACGGACAATATTAACGTCTAACCCAACCTCTGATATGTTCAAAACATCTTAGAAAATTCTAAACAAAAATAAACAGAACACCTTAGTGATTTAAACTTCTAACATAAAAGGTCTTTTTATGGCTTTTTTTTTTTTTTTTGACTTTATTCCACATTTTGTTCTTTGCTGCATCACGTGTGGACGCGCGTTCACGAGAGCACCCCGACGCATGCGTGTGGGGGCGCTACAGCGTGCGTCGTTCTTTGCGTGCGTGTGTTCAACGTTATAACGCCGAATCAGCGCCGGCGCCGCTACAGGCCTGTGTACTGGTAACGTATTTTCGTTAACGCGCGTCCACAGGTAGATGTAGTGTGAGACGAAAGTGTGGAATAAGGTCGATTTCTTTATTTTTATTTCTTTGCGCAAAAAAGTATTCTCGTAGCTTCGTAAAATTACAGTTATGTCATATGGACAACTTTGTCGATGATTTTGCTACTTTGCTAGGCCTTGGACGTGGTAGTATCCTTGCTGTCAATGGGAGGATCAGAGACATCTCGGATTTCATCAAAAAATATCTTAAATTGTGTTCCGAGGTTGAACGAAGATCTTGCGGGTTTGGAACAACATGAAGGTGAGTAATTAAGGACAGAAATTTCATTTTTGGGTGAACTAACCCTTTAATCCCTTCATCAAGTCTGTTCGCGTTTCTAAGCGAAGCATAAACATTATTGAGGCGATCAGCCTGTGATCCGGTGTTTTCCGCGTCTCCGTTTACAGTGAATGAATGCAGTGAACTAGTTTATTGCATGTGCTGCGAGTTTAGCACACGTTTGGGAACGTAACGGCGATTAGTTATGCTTTATTTTCGCGGCAGATGATAGCAGCATTTCACTAGATTTGTACTGAGATGTGTTTTTGTAAGCCTGTTTTCACTGAAGCTGGAGTTTTACTTAAAAATAAAAGCTCTACTGCCGTTTCCATCAAAATAAAAGCATAAAAGTGCAGTATGAATTGCTGACAGCTAGCGGTTTAAATGGGTAACGTGACTGCAGTCCAAATTCAAAATATCTCTTTCAAGTGTAGAAATTATGAAATAAGTATTGTCATTTCCCTGCTGTAGTGTAAAACCAAAATAATAAATCTGCGAAATATTCATTTTCGTTTATTTTGTAATGCCATTATTTTACAATATATGGCGATTTCTGTCATTATTGTTGTTATTATTGTAATATTCTAATTTGTTTGGCCTCTAAAACATCAGTGTGAATGTAATTTAGACTGAGACAGTATGTCACAAATAAAAAGATGGTTGAGTCCCCATTAAAGTTCATGCAATTCACTTTTCTAACTTAAGTTTTCTTAGTTCTTAATTTTGCTCTTAATTTTGAACTCTCAAAATGCATTTGATAGAGGAATTTAACTTTAAAATGTACAAAATGTAAAAAAAAAAAAAAAATTCCAATTTTTTCCAATTCTTCATTTTTTTTTAATTAATTAATTAATTTATTTTTTAATATCACTATAAATATCATATTGTGGACTTCATATCGCAATGTTATTGTATCGTGAGATTTTGATATAGTTGCATCCCTACTATATAGTGTATGACAAGATCACATGCAACAGCGATCATGACTTGGATTCACATTTAAAACTATGAGGGCAAAAATAATTTTACACAGGCAAATGGGACTAATATTATATTAGAGAATGTATCAGTTTTAAATGAATGTTTTTGGTATGTCTAGTGGATGAATGTTGCCTTTTCTTCAGTTTACTGACAAAAAATTTGCTGCTTATTGAGTTGACAGATGGATTCCCTGGCTTTTTTTTGTCCGTACACTCAGTGAAGGTTAATGGCATTTGGTGGCATTGTGATCCCTGGGCGTTCATCCCTCCAGCTCTCTAGGTGTCTGCCGTCGCCTGCTTCCTCACGCTCCGCTCCAAAGTTACGAGGTGACATTGATGAACCATCTGTTGGGTTCATGTCACCCCAGCAGTGGCTGTGATGGGCGTCAGGACGAGACGCTTTCTGACACTCGTGAGCTCCTGTACTGCCTGCTCAGCTACTTTAAGCCCCAAAATAATCACCACCAACCAGCGGCAACTCATCAGTCTGTCCTCTGAGACTCACAGGGGGGTTTGGGTGGAAGCAGAAGACGTGATACGGATGAGTCTGACTTGCGGGAGCAAAGGGTCCAAAACCTGTCAAGCATGTTGCCAGAGTCATTTTTCATGCCAAAATCATAAAGAAATGTATATTTTTACTTAAGACTGCTTTTAGAATTTCTTTGCCTTACATTATTATTGCTTTTTTTTTTTTTTTTAATGGACCTAAAAGGGAATTCACTTTATTCATATATTCATATTCGTATTATTATTATTATTATTATTATTATTATTCTATAAATACTATAAATAATTACTAGTGAAGAAGCAGTGTATGCAATTATATATAGCATTTAATTATTATTAGTTTTATTGTAGTTTGGAGTCAGTTTTTGATTTTTTTTTTTTTTTTTTTTTTTTTTAAATAACAATTTGTAATTGTTTTTTTTTCCAAGAAAGCATGTAAAATTAAATATTTATAATTAAATGTTTATTTATAATTAAATCAAATATTTAATAAATAATGTAATGAAATAAAATTAATAATCAAATTAATAAAAATATTTCTATTAATAATGACATTGAATTAAAATTAATTTAAAAATAAATGTCATTTAAAGCTGTGCCATGTAGTAGTAGTAATAATAATAATAATAATAATAATAATAATTATTATTATTATTATTAACAACAACAATACGTAATAACCATTATAAATAATTATTAGTTAAGAAATAGTAATGTAATTATGTATATTATTTTTTATTAATATTATTATTATAGTTTGGAGTCAGTTTTTAAGAAAACAGAAAGAGATGCTTTCTGAAATGACAATTTATAATTGTCTTTGAAGAAAGCAGGTTAAATTAAATTTATATAATTAAATGTTATATTTTATAATTAAATGTTTAATTAATAATTTAATTAAAAATAATCAGATTAATAAAGAATCAATTAATAATAACAATAAAAATCCATTAAATCCAAAAATGTATTTATAATTGTACACTTTATTATTATTATTATTATTATTATTATTATTATTATTATTATTATTATTATTAACAATATATAATAAATAATAAATTAAATTAAAATTTAGTTTAAAATTGTGCCATGTAATATTATTACTACTACTTTATTATTATTATTATTATTATTATTATTATTATTATTATTATTATTATTATTATTGTTGTTGTTGTTGTATTAGAAAACAAAAACAGAGATGTTTTTCAAAGAAGAGTCTTGTTAAACAAAGCTGCATTTATTTGATCAAACATATATATAATATCATATTATTATTGTAGATTTTGGGCTAAAATGTGACCTGGACATTATGCGAAATTGACCTGAGGAGGCTTTGTAGACGTCAGAGTTATCTGTGTGTTCAGTTAAGCCTTTAATGTTATTTTTATATGCATGAACAGTAAAGGACTGTGTAAATGTGCGTTTTCCATCTAAAAAGAGAAATGTGAACCTCTCCAGTTTGCGAGTGGGCGTTCTGGCTTTTTTGAAACACTGGAGTTCAAATGCACATCTATCTCAGCTGGCCTACACACTCATGCTGGATGCGCGGCTATATGAACCGTTTGGCTGGTATGTAGTTCTGTAGGAGTTGTGCTGTTTTTGATTTTATTTTTGGATCAAAAGCGATGAGAGGAGGAACAGATTCAACCTCCACACACAGGCCTACAGATTCAGAAGGCCATGAACCTTAAGAATTGACTCATTCCTGGTTGCTTTGTAGACACATGACTTCCGCATCTTGTGTTTGCACCTTGTTGCGTGCAGGATCATGGAAAATCGAATCAGCTTCTTTTAGGAGGTTCCAAATTTAAAGACGTTGACTCAAGAAACTTAAGGATGAACACATTGCGTGGCATGAAATCAAATCAGTGGGTGAACTTTGGTTTTCATTAAACACAAGCTGCAGGAATAATTCACTCAACAATAAATATCCTTTCTTTATTCACTCATCCTCATGTTATTCAAAGTTGTCATGCTGTTATTGTTTTTTCGTAAAACGCAGATGTAGAAATGGAAGAATTGCTTAACTTCACAGTGACCACAAAGAACCTAAACAACATCTTTGCAGGTCAGTTAAGTCAAACTGAACTGAAGATGGAGAAGACACAATGTGCTTTGCAGAAAATGCAGCCTAATTATCCTTTCTAAAATGTGTTGGATGAGCTTAATCATGCATGCAGAACTTGTAGATTAACTTTCTGAGAGAGATCGATGAAGTTCCAATGAAATGTATAATGCTTTTTTTTTTTTTTTAAAAAACCTCTGGGATTTCAAAAGATTTTAAAATATGAGAATTATAGTATGAATAAATTGAGGGCATTTAAGTCTAGAACATGGTGTATAAGTCTGTTGAACTGAATCAGTGATGTGCTGGTTTGATGGCTTTGACGGCTTTTCTCTTTTGTATTTTGTTGTAGTGCATTGAAGAAACTTTTTCTGAAAACACTAACCAGATAATTGATGAAAAACAATGAGTAAGGTGAGTAGTCATTACAGTTATTTTGCAAATTCTTCAGTGACTGATATTGGCTGTTTTGTCACACTTTAAATACACAGAGAAATTATGCCTTGATAACTAGTGGAAATACTACTACTACTGCTACTACTACCAATAATAATAATAATAATAATAATAATAATAATAATTATTATTAGCATTATTATTTTAGAAGACAAAAAGAGGGATGTCTTTTGTTCACCAAGTCTGCTTTATTTGATCAAAAATGTATAATGTATTATAATATAATATTATAGTAATATAATGTATTGTATTATTCATGTAAATTTGGGGCTAAAATGTAATTTTGTTAAAGTAATTGTTGTCATTTTGTATTGCATTTTTAGTTTAACCTAACCTAAAGTACTTAAAGTTAACAAATAAATAAATAAAATAAAATAAAAATAAAAGTGAAAATGAAAATGAAAATAAAATAAAAGAGAGAAATGATGCCTTGACAATGTCAGGCATTTACCACAGCCACCTCCACCTGCCACGTCACCAGTAGCACCGCCCACTCGTTCATCTTCCCCTGAATTCTAATTATCTGCACCTGATCCTTGTTAGCCACGCCCTATATAAGGACACTCTCTTCAGTTCCCCCTTGTCGGGTCTACCGTTCACACCTCTGACCTCGTGCTTTCCCCCCTTGTTGAACTTTCCTGTGCTCACTGGTTCCCGCGTGGCTTTCCCTACTGGACTATCTAGTAGTCTAGTAGACTGTCTACTCCTTAATATAAGGACAATCAGCTAAGATTCACCTATTACCGTTTAAACTTCATCTCTGATTTACAACTCTGTTAATAAAACTCTGGTTTGGTTTGCTACTCACCTCTCGTCTCCTCCGTGTGTGTATGTGACAGACGACTAGTGAAAATAAAAAGTTTAAGGTTTTGTAATATATTTTAAAATGTAATTTGTTCCTGTGATGATAAAGATGAACTATGAAAACGCTATTTTACTAATTATATTTTTATGTTATAATTATATTATAAAGTCAAATAATATTTTACTAATTAAATTTTTAAAATAACAATATGCACACACTATGGTTCAAAAGTTTGGGATCGGTATGTTTTTTTAAAAATATTTTTAAAAGAAGTTTCTTATGCTCATCAAGGCTGCATTTATTTGATTATAAATACAATACAAATACAATAATATCGTGAGATATTATTGCATTTTAAAATAACTGTTTTGTGTTTTAATATATTTTAACGTGTCATTTATTCCTGTAATATCAAAGCAGAATTTTCAGCATCATTACTCCAGTCTTCAGTGTCACATGATCCTTTAGAAATCATTCTAATATGCTGAAGAAACTTTTCTGATCATTATTAAAGTTGAAAACAGCTGTGCTGCTTAATATTTTTTTTTTCCAGAACTTTGATTGATAGAAAGTTCAAAACACAATTTAGCTTTTTAATGCATCCTTGCTGAATAAAAGTTGAATGATGAAATTAAATTTCTGATGAAATGAAAGTAATTTCTTTCAAAAAGAAAGATAGGTAATAAGACTTACGGTACTTCAGAATCTTTAGAGAAACAAAAATGATGTGCAGTACAGATCAATTTGTGCATAAAAGTGCAACCGATCATGTAAGAAAGTACATTTTTAGAAGAAAACTTGTAAGCAATTGTGAATTTGAATGAGAACCATTTTCTTTTCTCTCTCTCGCTGTATTATTAACACACAGTTTTCATTCAATACCCACACGTTTCACTTCTTGGCTCGGCTCCTTTAATCTTTGCAGCTTTGCTGTGCCATTTGGCACAATCATATAGTTGATAAACTTCAGTTCAAACGGCCCTCAATGGTCATGTGCTCTTATGGCCGCAGGCTAAAAGCATGTGAAATGTGTTTGGCGCTTTTAGCCAGATGGTCATATGCCTCCCATGCTAAATGATTTCAGTGCTGATCTGCAGCCCAAACATATAAAAGCACTTAAAAAAAAAAAAGCATCATGCTCCCAAAAAAGAAACCTTTACTGAAGTTTGTGATTGTCTTAGTCTACAGGAACAGATCAACAGTTCAGAAAGGAAGGGAAAGCACAATTATGGGTTAATGAACGTGCATGTGACTTATGCATCATGTCTTATGAACTCATGCAAATATTCCTTTGTATTTTCATTTAATTCAAGTTCACAGCACAGTATAATTTTGAAATTTAAAGTAAAAACAGAGTGGTCTGACTTTTACTTTGTGCAACTATAGCCTACTGCATAAAACATCTGAACGAAACAAAAACAGCAGACGGGAGGTTGTGGCTAGAAGGAATTCAGCTGTGGCCGGAAACTAACAATATTCACTCTCTGACAGCAGGTGGCGCTTATGGGACAGCAGCGATACAGCGTTTCTTTGGTTACCGCAGTAAACAAAGCAGCGCTACTACTGTAATGCACACTATACAGAGGCAAGATGAAAAGAAAATAACATCTAAACTTTTCTGAAGACAGTCAGTTCCCCTCAGAGATGCATTTATTTAAACCCCAACCCCCAAATGTTTTGTGACTTGTTTAACATCTCAACCGATTTGAATTGTCACATATTTTTAGCGATTTTCAAACGGCTGGGGGTGCATTACATCTCCAATATGAACCATAGTAACGTTAGCTTGCCTTATTGCTGGTGTTGACAGGGATTTTGCTGGCAAGCTTTCTAAAACCCAGTGATTCTACTGTTGACAGAGGCTGCATATCTTCCACAACATACTCTGCCATGAGTCTCTTCTCTTCTCAGAATTGCATGGTACTAACTCACAATTCTGACTTTTCTCCGAATTGTGAGATATACACTTGCTATTGCGAGTTCTAAAGTCACAATTGCAAGATATGAACTTGCAATTCTGACTTTTTTTCTCACAATTGCAAGTTTACACCTCACAGTTCAGAATTTTTTTCAGAACTCCCTTTCTGACTTTTTTTCTCTGAGTTGATATAGATTCACAATTGCGAGTAAAGTCAGAACTGCAAGATATAAACTCGCAATTTACTTTTTTTTCTCGCAATTGCAACTTTACATCTCACATTTTTTAATTTTTTCTCAGAATTGCAAATCTGCCTTTTTTTTTTTTTCTCAGAATTGAATCATTATACAAACTTGCAGTTCTGACTTTTTTCTCCGAATTAATATAAACTCTCAACTGAGTTATAAAGGCAAAACTGCAAGATATAAACTCATAATTTACTTTTTTTCTCACAATTGCAACTTCACATCTCACATTTTTTAATTTTTTCTCAGAATTGCAAATCTGCCTTTTTTTTTTCTCAGAATTGATATAAACTCGCAATTGTGAGTTATAAAGTCAGAATTGCAAAATGTAAACAATTCAGACTTTTTTCTCAGAATTGCATGGTACAAACTCAAAATTCTGTTTTTTTTTTTTTTCTCACAATTGTGAGTTATAAACTCACAATTGTGAATTCTAAAGTCAGATTTGCAAGATATGAACTCACAATTCTGACTTTTTTTTCCTCACAATTGCGAGTTTACACGTGAAATGCATGATGCAAGCTTGCAATTCTGACTTTTTTCTCAGAATTGATAAAAACTCGCAATTGCGAGTTATAAAACCAGAATTGCAAGACATAAACTCACAATTATGACTTTTTGCTCGCAATTGGGACTTTTCTGAAAAATTTTTTTCTCAGAATTGCATAATATAAACTTAAAATTCTGACTTTTTTCTCAGAATTGTAAGATATAAACTCGCAATTGCATGTTATAAAGTCAGAATTACAAGAGATAAACCTGCAATTCTGAGTTTTTTCTCGCAATTGCGAGTTTGTCTCACAATTCTGACTTTTTTTCTCAGAATTACATGATACAAAATTGCAACTGAATTTTTCTCAGAATTGCATGATATAAACTCGCAGTTGTAAGTCATA
>CM070011.1:41077340-41104840 GCA_036247105.1 Cirrhinus mrigala | reverse complement strand
CCAGAGAATCTTTCTGCTCTGGTTTGGTTCCGATCAGGTGAAAAGCCTAGGATTAGTAAGACACTTGAGCCTGTGACTGACGGTTTAAGAATTATGAGTGATTTCGTACTTTTGATCGTTGTAGTGCCCCCGTCAGGCCAATTGGGGAAGGACTTGGTCACATTGTAGGTGGTGTGAATACTAACATCCCTCCAAGTTTCAAGTTTTTACGACTTTCGGTTTGGTCTGCACGATCAGTATTACGTGGAGATCTCTGATCTGTGACCATTCTAGCAATTACAATAGGGCTATGCCCTTAAACCCCTAATTAAAAATTGTAATGAATTAGAAATGTTGCATTGGCAACTAACAGAGATAAAATAAGGGTAAGTTGAAGTACTAAAAATACTAAAACTGAAGTAATATAAAAATGTTAAAAAAAATTATATATAAGACAAAAAAAAAATCTTTAAAGTTTCAACCAATAAGTTACAGCTGTTTTAGGAATGATATCGTAAGATAGAGAACACAGTCTTGAACCAGCCATTTCCCAGTGAATAAAATCTGATACTATATTGTTTTCTTGCCAAGTAAAATGGGTTATGAAAACTGTTGACCTTTTAAACCTCAAGTGTTTATTCTCATAATTGCACGCCATCTACTTTGCAACTATCCAACGCAGCAAACCAAGAACATTTTCATTATAACCAGCAAAGCTTGCTCATCATTGCATGCTTATCGTGCATGTTATAGACGGCTTCATTGATTTAAAATACCGTGTCGCTAGCAGTATACACGGGGCGTAAGTAAGCTGACAGGACTGTGTTTAGATTAACATACGACTGCTGGCTAAACCTCTCCCTACTGAAGTGCGCCTCGCTCTCTTCTGCCAGACTCCTGCAGCGCACGAGTAGTTGAAGGCAGTGGACGAGGACTTGAGCGCCGGCCAGATTTGACAAAGCAATGGGTCATCATCCGCAAACAATCCCAGCACGGGCCGCCATCTGTTTATGGGAGAGGACAGAACATGGATTCCTACGGTGTGATAGTCTGTGACCCATACTTGAGCGCTTGTCAGTGTGTACTACAGATTAGAGGTTGTTCATTCACATGATATTTCCAGGCTAAAATGGTAATAAATGGTGCAAGGACTCTATTTTAGATGAATAAGTGAGATAGTTGTGATCCCTGTTGAGGAGGCTACTATAACAAATGTTTTATTTTTGCAGGTTTTCTAATCATAAAATACCAATCAGCCTGAGCTATATCGAAGCCCTTTTAAGGCAAGTCATTTCACTCGGCAGCCATCTTTGAAACACTTCTCTGGCAGGCAAGTGCAGCCCCTATCTCTTTAAATGGGGAAACATCAAATTCTCCAAAACTGTTTACCATGCTTATGATTAAATTTCATATTTGAAATCACCAATGAAATCTGACAAGAACTGCCTCATAAATATAGTTCCTTATGCTCCAATAGCGTTAAAAAAGCTTATTTTTCAGGCCAGATTAGCCAGTGCGCATGCACAATACTGAGCGCACGTCTCAGAACACTGACTGTTTCTATAGCAACCGGGACTTCTAACGGCAGCTGCAGTGGTGCGCCAACTTTACTATTCAACAATTGGCTCTTTCATTAAGAAGGCGGGGCTTCACGGCCATAATGAGCGTTGCATCTTTTCCCATTCAAAACTATACGAGTGACAGGTCTTGGGTATTCTGTAGCCTTTGGCTATATATACAGTTGAGGTCAGAAGTGTACACACACCTTGTAGAATCTGCAAAATGTTAATTATTTTACCAAAATAAAAGGGGTCATACAAAATGCATGTTATTTTTTTTTATTTAGTACTGATCTGAATAAGATAAAATATGTTTACATATAGTCCACGAGAGAAAATAATAGTTATAATAGTTTATAATAATTTATAAAAATGACCCCGTTTAAAAGTTTACATCCCCTTGATTCTTAATACTGTGTTGTTAGCTGAATCATCCACAGCTGTTTCTTTGTTTAGTGATAGTTGTTCACGAGTCCCTTGTTTGTCCTGAACAGTTAAACTGCCTGCAGTTCTTCTAAAAAAATAATTCAGGTTCCACAAATTCTTTGGTTTTTCAGCATTTTTTTGTATTTGAACCCTTACCAACAATGACTGGATTTTCTTAGATTTTGAGATCCATCTTTTCACACTGAAGACAGAACCTTCTGTAATAGTTGCATATGGATCCCTGAGTTGCCCTTAGTGTGAAAAGATGGATCTCAAAATCATCCAGTCATTGCTGGGAAGGGAATCAAATACACAAAAATGCTGAAAAACTAAAGAATTTGTGGGACCTGAATGATTTTTCTGAAGAACAGCAGGCAGTTTAACTGTTCAGGACAATCAATGGACTCATGAACAACTATAACTAAAAAAATCACAGCTGTGGATCATTCAGGTAGCAACACAGTATTAAGAATCAAGTGTAAGCAAACTTTTGAATAGGGTCATGTTTATAAATTCAACTTATTTTCTTATGTAAACGTATTTTATGTAAAATATTTTATTTAGGTCAGTACTAAAAAAATAACAGGCATTTTGTGTGATCCCTCTAATTTTGGTAAAATAATTAACATTTAGCAGATTCAACGTGTATATATGTATGTGTGGGGTGTCTGTAGTATTGTTTGAATATCGATATTTTAGGATGTGGATGCATTTGTGTAAACACATTAAACTATTTTAAAAATTTTATATTTGTAATACTTTAAGTATTTTTTTTTCCTATTTACTATTAATTAGTTGTACTCTACTCTTATTAGTGCTGAATACATAATTGTAAAATGTGAATGCAAGTTTGCATAAAATACTATAAAGGTGTAGGAGAAAGTTATTCAAATTGAACGATAATAAAAATAAACCACTAGTTATGATGTCTTATAAATTCTGAGCTTTTAATAGAACACTGATGAACTGCATAATTATTTTTTCCTAATTTCATGAAATTCCGATTAACAAGTGGTTAATCTTTGTGTAGTGTTGTCATTGCAATAATATAGTTCTTTCTATAATTAAATTGTAAGTGGTGATTGTCAGCACCAAACATAGTCTATGTGGCTTTTGGATGCATTTTATCATAATTCCAAAACATGCCAAGTGGAAGAAACCTGTACTACGAGGAGTACTCTCAAATTCAGGCAGTGTCACATTCATTAATTTGGTTATGAAAGATGTCTGGTTGTTTTGGCAAGCTTCAAGTTGTGAATTTCTGAGCTTCACACATGGATGAATCATTAGTGATTATGTTAAAGTTCATTAATGAGCAGAAATGTGTGCCGTTGAGGTTTCAGTCCTAATGGAATATACACAAAATAGACATTCATGTCCTTTGGGTTTCATGCTTTCATTTAGTCTTTGAATACGTTTAGAAAAAAGCAATATACTTTATGTAATATAGCATGAGAAGCCATCTGTAAAAAATGAGATATTTTATTTGTCATATATTTATGCTTGTACACCAGCAAAATAAAATGCATATCTATGATTCCATCGCAATTTCAGTGAACAAATAGACAGCATTCCTTCCCAAGATGCCACCTGCAGTGTGTGTCATGACGCAAACAGAACATAGCACGTATTTGGGTAGAGTTAAACATTTGTCTTTACTGAAATACTTAGAAACATAAAAAAACAGCATAGAACAAATGTATCACTTTTAAAAGAAAAAAAAATATATTGGAGGGGGTAAAAGAAAACTCATGTCACTCCCCTTCGGTTTCTCATCGGCAACATTCCTGGGTGCTTTCGGCGCTCTGGTTTTAGTTTAGTCATGGATTAAGGATTTTTTTTTCTCTTTTTTTTTTAAGTGGTTCATCTACAATAGTCACTTTCTGATCAACGTTTTTGGAGGTGATGTGGGAATAGGGAACTCTCCGCAGTGTTGCTTAAACACAGCACATTAAAAGTACATAGAACAAACATTTGGGCACTGAGTTTTATATACATCATGTATTCTGTAAAGGCATCCATTTCTTTTAATGCGTCTTTAGCATTACAACTTATTCTCAACCATGCGGGGCAACGCCGTAACCCCCTTTTCATCGTCTTTTGCCTGTCCACGTAGGCTACTGCAGGTATTTTGTGTCATTGTCAAGAGCAAACTGATGGACGAGAGTATGAACTAGGACAAAGCCAAAGACAACCAGAACAAGGGGAGAAAGAGAACGGCCAATGCTTGAACGGTGGATCCGTGAGCCTTTAGACAATACTGGTCTGATTTGGGCTTTTTCGAGCACTTTTTTTTCTTTCTGGTTGGCGCTGTAGAAGGTTCCAGATTGTCCAGAAGATCTGGGTTGATTTTGTCCAAGGTCTGGTCGAGATTGTTGGACATGGTTCCCAAAGGACCGTCGTTGAGGCTCTGCTTGTTGCGCGTGTCGTTTTTCGTTCGCTCCGCCTCCCGAAACTTGGTCTTGGAGATGTTCTCCTTCTCTTTGAGGGGATTGTTGGTGATCTGCCGGCTGTTGTAGGATGAAGGATCCGGGAGGGACTTACTGGAGATAATGGAGGATTTGTCATTATCCGAAAGACAGCACCTGGGGATGCTTTCGACAAGAGGATCGTCGAGCGAGAGGAACTTCCCGGAGCGTGCCTTGGTGTTGAAGACACTCGTTTGAACCTGCGTCGGAGAGTCCACACACCCCTCCAGATCGTCGCTTTTCAGTCGCTTAAGGTCCTTCCCGTTTAGAGAGGTCGGAAGGTGGCACTCCAGCTCGGAGCTGGAGCCTTTGAAGCGTTTGAACCAGTCCCACAGCGGCCTGGCCCGACAGTCACAAATCCATTGGTTCCCGTTGAGCCTCAGGTACTGGAGGGACACCAGCGGGTTCATGGCCTCTCCGGTTAGCATCGTGAGGTTGTTGAAAAAGAGAAACAAGGTGGTCAGCTTGGTCAGGTCATTGAACGCCCGCTGTTGCACGTGTATGATCCGGTTCTGGTGCAGGAGCAAACGGTCAAGGTTGATGAGACCACGCAGCATGTGATCGGTCACCACCTTGATCTTGTTGTTGTGTAAGAATAGGTAGGTGAGGTTGGCCAAGTCCAGGAAAGTGTCGTCGTGCAGCGCCAGAAGGTTATTATCCTGCAGGTAGAGATACTGAAGCGAGAAGAGTCCTCGGAAAACTCCCACCGGGAGCTCGGACAGCCCGCACCTGTGCAGGTGAAGGGTGTGCAGCTTGGTCAGACCGCGAAACGCGGTGGGACTGATGATGCGCAGGTTGCTGTTGTCGCCGATGTCTAATTCTTCCAGTCTCTCCAGGCCATAAAAGGCCCCCGCCTCAATATGGCTGATGTTATTCGAGTACATCCACAGGACGGTGAGGTTATGCACTGAACTAAAGCTGGTCGATCGGACCACTGTCAGTTTGTTGCTCTGGAGGAATATTCGCTGGCTACGGACGGGGATCTCGGTGGGAATGGAGAACAGACCCTGCTGTTGACAGGCCACGGTTGGCCGCGGCTCACTGTAGCACACGCACTTCGCCGGGCAGCCGTTCATCACTGGCACCAGGTTAAGCCATAACACCAGGCAGAGGAGGCGACCACCTGTTGGGAAGAGACAAAAAGCCAAGGGTCAGTCAGAGGTCAAGACAGCAGCTACTTCATTTGGCAGGAGACACGATTTCATCTTGTTGCTCTGCTGAGCAATTTTACATGAGCTGGAAAATGAATGTTTAATTGTGATCATGTAGCACATTTTTAAAATACATTTTAAATGCATTTTTTAAAATGAACGTTCTATATTTACCAAAGACAAAGAATACTGAAAAAATGCATCAGTTTCCACAAAAATAACATTGCATTAATAAGTGTGTGTGTGTGTGTGTGTGTGTATGTGTGTGTGTTTATTTATATATATATATATATATATATATATATATATATATATATATATATATATATATATATATATATATACACACACACACACACACACACAGTCCTCGAATCTGATTGGCTTAGAGGAGTGCGATGTTCTAGCGATATCAGAACAGTTTAGAACAATGTAGTTTTTAGGCAATAATTTACTTGATTAGACTTCAAATAAGTGACCTTGGTCCACAAAACCAGTTATAAGTAACACAGGTATATTTGTAGCAATACTCAACAATACATTGTATGGGTCAAAATTACCATTTTTCTTTTATGCCAGTAGGATCAGTAGGATATTAAGCAAACATCATGTTCCATAAAAAAATTTTGTACATTTCCTACTGTAAATATATTGAAACTTAATGTTTGATTAGCAATATGCAAGAACTTTATTTGGACAACTTTAAAGGTGATTTTAAAGGGCCAAATATTGTCCTATCCTATCAAACCATACATCACTGGAAAGCTTATTTATTCAGATTTCAAAACATTTTGACTGGTTTTTGTGGTCCAGGGTCACATATGTGGTTTAATAAAGAGAACCTTTATTTGAAAATCACAGCCGATATGCAGCCATATCACATACAGCCAAAAACATTACTTATTAATGCGCTGTTGAAAATAAGTTTATTTTTTTAAACAATTTCTACTGTTTTTGAAATTATTAATGCAGCCTTGGTGAGCAAAAGAGGCATCTTTCAAAAACTTATTTATATTATTTAAAAAAAATAAATAAATAAATAAAGTAACACTCCTTAAAACTTAACCTCAAACTTTTAAACAGCAGTGAAACTTTGTAACTTGTAAGTTGCTTTGGAATGATATTTATTATAAAAAAAATTACCAAAATAAAGCTGCATTTATAATGTATATCTAGGATTAATATGGGTAAAAAAATGTATTTACATAATTTCCTTTGCCTTAGTACAATGATAATATAAAATGAGTTGAAAGTTTTATTAATAAATAATTCATTAATAATTAACATGATGTCTTTATAACATCACACTTTTATTACAATACTTTTTATCTGTCTATATGGAGAAAAAAACAAAAAACAAAAAAAAAACATCATGCATACTGTAAAGGAAGGATAGTGTAAATCTCTCCAGGAAATTATTTCAGCTTACAAAATAAAAATTTACATCTAACATAATCCGTTTAAAATGAGTTAACTAAAACCGGCATGCATTTAATTCAGTTGTAGCAACCAGATGTGCTCTTCTATACATTAAACAGCTCTAAAATGGCTGCCTGCCTGTGAGTGCACGACCTGTCTGTACTTGTGCCTGCGTGTGTGAATGCTACAGGCAAAAATGTGTGCCGCGGGATCCATTCCCATCCATCAGCCAACGCAAGCGAAAAAAGCCAGCCAATTGAGAGCACCGATAAATGAAACATTGGAGGGAGCCTTGAACGAAATTAGCTAGTGCTAATAGCAACGATGGAGCTAATCACATTCCAGCATGGTGTAAGGGTTGACATTCAGTCTGTCCAGAGGAAGATAAGTGTGCTGTGGGTGTTTGATGCGTGGTCGGGTGAGATGGGGCCAGGGGAAGGACTCGGGATGTTGGATCTGAGTCTCATGGGAGTGTAGCAAGTGTGAACATGCTTGAAGTGGTTCTGGAGTGTTACAGATAGGATGGCCTCCTCTCATCTCTGATCTGAAGCCCAGTGGTCTGTGTGTGTGGATGTGGCACAGATGTGTTTGAGGGTGGGTTTATCTACAGGAGGCACTCAGATAAGAAATGCTGTTTTTATTTAGTCTTTCTTGAAGCCACCATTATGTTGGAGACCAGATGATAAAACACATCCATCTATGAGATCCTCTATCATCTATCTATCGCTATCATTTGAGAGACTGACGCAGAGAGACATTCATCTCTGGACAATTTGGGCTTCACACGCCCTTGAGAATCCTCAACATCTGATACTTCTGGTCTAGAAACCTTCAAGGAATATCAACTGCTACCCACCTATCCATCCTAGATAGACATACAGACAGAGAGAGAATATACTGTAGATGGATAATGTCTGCTTGTCTTAGAAAAATAGTCTATCCAGATGATGGATCAACTATTTAGATGATAGATAGATAGACAGACAGACAGATGGACAGAAATAACGATAGATGGATGAATGGATGGAGAGACAATGATAGATTGACGAATGGACGGAGGGATGGAAGGAACGACAGATGGATAGATAGATAGATGGACAGACAGATGGACAGAAGGAACGATAGATGCACGAATGGATGGAGAGACAATGATAGATAGACGAATTGATGGAGGGATGGAAGGAACGACAGAAGGATAGATGGATAGATAGATAGACAGACAGACAGAAGGAACGATAGATGGACGAATGGATGGAGAGACAATGATAGACGAATGGACGGAGGGATAGAAGGAACAACAGATGGATAGATAGATAGATAGACGGACAGACAGACAGACAGATGGACAGAGGGAACGATAGATAGACGAATGGATGAAGAGACAATGATAGACAAATGGGCGGAGGGATGGAAGGAACGACAGATGGGCAGATAGATAGACAAAAGGAACAATAGACAGATAGAAGGATAGACGGAAGGAACGATAGATGATGGAGCAATGGATGATAGATAGAGGGATAGATGAATGGAGAGACAGAGCAATACACAGATAGATAGAAGGAACAATACATGGACGGACGGACGGAAGGAGCGATAGATGGATAGATAGAGGGATAGATGGATGGAGAGACAGAATGATAGAATGATAGATAGATAGATAGATAGATCTAAAATAGGTATTAAACAGTCTGTCTTTCTATTCAGATGATGAATGACGATAGAATGATAGATAGAACGATAGATAGAATGACATGGATGGACAGATAGATAGTTCTATCATTCTATTGTTCTATGTATCGTTCTATTGTTCTATCTATCGTTCTATCTATCTGTCGTTCTGTCTGTCTATCTGATGGAGTAATAATAGCTCAATATCTTGTGACCATCCACCAATTGTTTCATCAGTCGTCATGTTTACATAATCAGGCCCATGTGCGAGCTTTTCACGTGCACGTACAGAAGGTAGAGGAGCCCGTGGACGCTCCTGCTCGGCTCCCTGAATTCTTCTCCGTCCCTCAATCTTGCAGCTTGTTAAATGGAGCTTGCTTGAGGCTTGACAGCATCCCTGTGTTACACTTTCCCTCAAATATCCTCCCTCTCCCTCTGCCGCTCCTGTCATCTTCCACCAGTGAGCTGTCAGCCTTCCTCTCTGTCTTTCTGCTTCACAGCGCTTCTCTTTCACCCTCTCTGCCGATAAAAATATTCCATCGCCGCTCTTTGAAACGTTAGGCTTCATGAATCTACCAGACCTCCTGTTTTATCTTCTAGTCATTAGCGGACTATCCCCACCCACACAATGCACAGTGGAGACCCGCTTTCAAAGCGGCCTTTTTTTCATCCGTAGCCGACCGTGCTAACCTTGCGGTTCCTCGGTGTCTTTCATCTGTTTAGTGCTGAGTAAAGCTACTCAAAATGTCATACGCCATCCTCCAATTATTTCTGCGCATTGTCTCGTCCCCTGGACAGTCACATCGGCGTGTCCTTTATTGCCGGGCGCCCTTCACTGTAAAGGCCATTTGGCAGACACCGACTACATACGAGCTCTCGATGTTTTTCTACCTCATCTCCATCAGTATGCCGGTCATGCCTCTCCTTTCTCTAATCCCAGTAAGGAGCCCCGCTTTGCTTTTTTATATTTCTCTTTTTCTCCTTTTCTGTCAAGGGGATGCCCGTATCCTGTCGTGCCATCGAAACAACAGCCCGTTTCATAAAAGGTTATTGCATTGCAGCCCGCGATCTATAGAGCGCCATTCTCAAACTGTTTACCCACCTATTAGTTTTGCATTACCTCTGCTATTTTTCTAAACTCAAGAGAATCCCTCATAATAGCGGCGGTGCTCCAGCCGACCGCTTACTCATTTCGCAGAGACGCCGAGCTGCGTTTTCAGATGACGAGCTTATTAGCAGCGCGCCGTTCGACGTGCTGAGGACCACCCTCTTGCAAACCTGACAAGCCGAACGCTGTTTTCAGCTTTGCATAAAATGCACTGATTGCTGCTTGTCTCTCCACTTGTGTGAGAAGCTCTCATCCTGATATAAAAGACGCCACGGGAGCGAATAAACCATTGATAAACAGGGAGGCGAAATCAAGGATACTTCTCCGCTGTCTAATTGAATTATTTGTATGGAAAACAAAAGGAGACAGAATACTGAACAAGGACTTGAGATAATTGTGCACAGAGAGAGAGAGAGAGAGAGAGAGAGAGAGAGAGAGAGGCAAGCAGGGACAAGTGGCAATCCCTGACTTAGCATATTTGCATATGTCTCTGGCATATGGAGAGCATGTAATGACATTTACACCATTTTTATCTCAACCGTACAAGTGGGTTTGACGAGTAATAGCAGCCACTGTCTTGAGACCAACAGGGGTGTTTTGGACATGGAGTGGATGGATTTAAACAAACTCCTAACTGCAAATTGTAAACCTTAAAGTGGACCCGTTATGCAAAAATCACTTTTATAAGGTTTTTGAACACAGTTGTGTGGCTGCAGTGTGTGAAAACAGCCAGCCTATAATGATAATGATAAATCCACCTACTTTTTTTTTTTTTTTTATAATCCTAATAAATCATAAACTGTCTTTCTGAACACGCAATTCCAAATTTCTTTGTACGTACACATTGTAGGGAAAAAGTCCATTTGTGACTATCTTTGCCCGTTAACATAGACATAGCCCTGAGTGAGAAGCAGCAGTCCGCTATTACTACATAGGGCCCTCCATAGACATAGACTACATAGATATAGACTTTGATTTTTGAAAGAACTGTCCCGAAAAAAACGGTACAGTCCCCTATATGTTTAAATTGCCTTTCTGAAAGAGCTTCTTGGCACTCTGTGCACTCTTAAAAATAAAGGGGCTTCAAAAGGTTCTTTAAGTGATGCCATAGAAGAACAATTTTTGGTTCCACAAAGAACCATTCAGTCAAAGGTTCTTTAAAGAACCATCTCTTTCTTAGCTTTTTGTAATCTGAAGAACCAACTTTCGCCACAAAGAACCTTTTGTAAAACAGAAAGGCTCTTCAGATGTTAAAGGTTCTTTATGGAACCACTTAGACAAAAAAGGTTCTTCTATGGCTTCGTGAAGAACCTTTATTTCTAAGAGTGTAAGGCTAATGTTGCTAAAGCTACCATTGTCTCTGGCTGATTTCACTGGTGCTGCCTTCATGTGCTACCAGAATGACTGTAAATGTGGTAGTTAAAAAAATTGCATATGAAAGCAATGTGAAGTCAACCACTTCAATTTGTCGAGCTCATAATCACAAGTCGGACTTACACTCTTAAAAATAAAGGTGCTTAAAAGCACACTGCATTTTTGATTCCACAAAGAACCATTTAGTCTAAGGTTCTTTAAAGAACCATCTCTTTCTTACCTTCTTATAATCTGAAGAACCTTCTTTTGCCACAAAGAACCTTTTGTGAAACAGAAAGGTTCTTCAGATGTTAAAGGCTCTTTATAGAACCATTTAGACAAAAAAGGTTCTTCTATGGCATCGTGAAGCACCTTTATTTTGCAAAGTTTGTGATAGCACACGATGACACCATGAGACCAACTATTAGGTTATTTTTATTGCGCCAAGCTCCCCGTATGTGCAATTCATAAACACAAATTTATTTTGCACAGTACAATCAGATGACTGACTTTTAAACCGATTCCGGTTCAAAGATATAAGGCTGAACACCGCTACTGACATTTCAGTGCGTGAGATTGTCCTATTTTGTTTTTGCTGGCTCTTAAAGCTCCACCCTCTTCTAAAAAAGGGGGCCAGAGCATCAGCTAATTTGCATTTAAAGGGATAAGCACAAAAACACGTGTTTTGGCTCATACCCTAAAAGTGGCAATTTTAAAAAGCTTTTTTACAAAAAAAAAAAAAAAAAAATTTGGAGCTAAATCTTCACACACTCTGGGGACATCCGAGACTTACTTTACATCTTAGAAAAAGGGGCATAGGTCACCTTTTAAGGAGTAGTTCTTTAGAATCTTAGATTCTTTAGAGCCCTTTGAAGCTACATTTAAACTGCATTTTGGGTTTTTTTTTTGTACTCAGGGATACAATACATATTCATTATATGGAGAGAAATCCTGAAATGTTTTCCTCAAAAACAAAATAAAAAAAAATTTCTTTACGTCTAAGAAAGAAAGACATGAACATCTTGGGTGACAAGGGGGTGAGTACATTATCTGTAATATTTTGTTCCAGAATGGAACTACTCCTTTAATGGGACATTATTATACTTAACTAAAAATATAATAAAAATATTTTAAAAATAAATAAATGAAAGATAAAAGCACACAAGGAAACAATTCTCTTTTATCTCTTTTAATTGTTTTATTATTATTATTATTATTATTATTATTGAAACTTACTTTTTTTTTTTTAATTAGACAAGGCAACATTTCTTTATCTTTTTTAATAGTGTTTTTTTTTTTTTTTTTTTTTTTAATCAATCTAATTCACAATATTAACAAAAATTAAAACAGGAAATCAATAAAACCTGAAAGGGATAGTTAACACAAAATGAAAATTCTGTCATCATCGTTTACTCAGCCTCAAGTTGAGTTTCTTTCTTCACAAAAGATGATATTTTGAAGAAAGCTGGTAACTAAATAGTCATCCAAAAAACACTATGGAAGTTAATGGCTACCATCAACTGTTTAGTTAAAGACAGAATTTTCAATTTTGTGTGAATTGTATGTGAATTTTGTGTGAATCTTTTAATTAACACTAGTCCTGCATTATTTGTACTACAAACACAAAAGATGCCTCAAATCATGTGACTTCACAGTGATCAGACTTTTATGTGGACATTGAAAATGGAATGATTTTTTTTGTCTTATTGTTCATTAAAATAATCCTTACACAAGATAATTTTGGTTTAGTACTGTAAATGCTAATTATAAAAACTAGTACACTAGTAAGGTACAAATGTGTACCTTTTGAAAAGGTACCGTCCCAGTCTTTTTTCTGAGAGTGAATACTAATTATAAATAGTAGCTATAATTTAAATTTAAAAAAATAGTTATAATTGTAGGATTTTTATTTAGCAAATTTTGTTTTTGTTTTGATTTAAGCTTAAACCTTTGCTTCTTAAATAAACACATTTTTATTGAAAACAAGAAAAAAAAAATACAGCAGTGCAAACACCATGTGCCTTATGGGTGGGCTCTTTTGACTTGGGCAAGCATTCACTGGAACATCCTAGCAACACCATGACAACCAGCATAAACACCTGCATAAACAACTGCATAAAAATGCTTTGGCAACCAGCCGCCGTAGGACTGCATTGACAGGGTTTGCGGGCATCTGAGTTCCCGCCAATTCATTCCCCGTCAGCGGCATTTTCTGCATTACATGAATATGCGGCATTACTCATTTCCGTATAGTTGACATTAATTAGACTCATTACCTCTGAATAAACAAATGAGCGACAGTGCCAACATCTTAATCACGGAGCTAAATATAAAAATAAATTCACCACATTTCAAGCCTCTTTAGCACCCACCGGTTCCGCTTCGTTGTGAGCTTTCTGAAGGCCAATTAACCGCAGAATTTAAGTACCAATTAATATCGAGTGCCAAGTTTAGATGTAGAGAGAAAGAAAAAAAAAAGTGATCGAGACTTAGTCTATTTTTGTTAAGTGTTGACGTACAGTGCTAGACACCACATTTAAGTGAAATTACTAATTTTAGAGACTGGAGTGAATGCCTAAATTGTGATTTTATGACTTTTACTAATTAAAAATTACAACACAATAAAGTACATTTAATTAATTTGCAAAATTGCTGCTACTTTCATTTCTAACATTGAAAAGATCAAAGAACAAGACTTGGAATAAAAAAAAATCCAGGCTAGATTAACCAAAATCTTAAAGGTGTTATATCACATGATTATATTATATTATATTATATTATATTATATTATATATTAGATTTTGGATTATTGTTGAAAATAAGCTCTGTGACCAACAAATTTTTTTCATTTTGAAGCCTAAATGCAGTTGGCAGAAGTAAAAAGTTAAAGCTATAAACAAAGTACATGGTCATGACTTCAGTGACAACATTTCTAGTTTCCAACAACTCTTTTTAGTCTTATTAGTCTTAAAAAATTACCTGAAAGTTTGGGTAAGAAATAATTTTACTAGAGTGCAATTCTAAACGCAATGAGGCTGCAAAAGGAGACTAGTAAGTAGACAAGTTTACCTGATTAACATGATGGTTTAATGTTCCTGACAACCTCTGTAACCTCATAAAATTCATAATAAAATCTAAACAACAGATTTTTACTTGTGTACTTATATTATGCTTGCACATGTAAATATCTGTTGTTTAGACTTTTTTTTTTTAATGAATTTTATGAAAAATGTGAATTAAGAATTGGCTAAATGGCACTACAGAGTAAACTTATTTCTTACCCAGACTTTCAGGTAATTTTTTAAGACTAATAAGACTAAAAAGAGTTGTTGGAAACTAGAAATGTTGTCATTAAAGTCATGACCGTGTACTTTGTTTATAGCTTTAGCTTTTTACTTCTGCTGACTGCATTTAGGCTCCAAAATGAATACAATTTGTTGGTCACAGAGCTTATTTTCTACAATAATCCAAAATCCAATGGAAAATCCTATTGGGTTTTTGTCAAGGGAACCAGGGTGATGCTAACTTCACGGTTGGCCTAAAAAAAAATACAGCATCGCTGCAGCGCTCAATTACATGTGACACGATGATAAAACAAACTGTTCAGATCAGATACAGAGCTTTAAACAACACACACAGCCAGAAACAGCACTGGTCTGATGAACTGTTCAGGAATAACAGTACCTCTCCAGCTTTTTTCCTCACTGTGACTGGATGGGCCAAGTCTCTAAACACCCGGTAGGCATTATTGACCTGTAAACACGGATGGTCATGAGTTCAAACGTATCTGCCTCTAGTTCCTCTACATCTGATCATCAGCAGCAGCAGCAGCAGTGTTGGTGTGGATATAGGTGTTATAGCTGATGGCAGGCTCTTCTCTCTCAGCTCCTCTCAATGCCTTTGCTAATTGCTACTTTCTTTCCTCCCTGCGGCAAAATCCGTAACATAATTTCACCTCTTTTGTCTGCTTTCACCTTTTCGTATTTGACTTTGTTTTGAATCCATTTGGACTTTTCTTCTATTCTTCTTGTGACCTGTCTGAGTAAGAGAGCCACAAAGGTTAAGAATGAGAATTTTTGCAGTTTTAATATTTTGTTATTGTTGAATAATATAAAAAGCCTAAAATACAAACTTTTTAATTGCTTATGACTGCTTTCCCCATGAAACAAAGATTTAAAATGCATGCTCACTGGTTCTTTTACATAAATGTAATGTCTGGCATTTTCAATACATTTTTAATCAGTCTTTAGTGAATATTTGTAATCAATCTTTACTGAATAAAAAGTAATAATTTCTGCAGAAATTAATGTAATTTAATGAGGAATTTCTACAAAAAAAAAATAATAAATAATAATAATAATAATCTCAAGGGCAAATAATACTATGAAATCAATTTTTTTTTTCTTCCCCAAAATTCAGTTTGTTCTTTCCATTTTATTTTTTCCAGATTTCGTTTTTTGATTTTTGTTTTGATTTTTTTTTTTTTTCTAGACTCTGTTTTAATGGTTGAATTCAATTTTATTCATTAAAACTGAAATCATAAAACTTACAATATTAAACAGCAATTTATTCAAAGTTTAACAAAAATAAAATTATTATTATTATTTATTATTTACTTTATTTAGAATTCAGTTTTATTTTTATGAAATTCTGTTTTCCATATTTTTTTCTGGAATCTGTTTTAATGGTACTTATTAAATATTAATAAACAAAAGCATTTCTAATTGATTAATTATATATATATATATATATACATATATAAAGATTTTATTATAATTAATATGTTATTTTATTTTATTTTATTTCTAGTTTTTCACAGAAATACTGTGTTGTGTATTTACATTTTTCTGAGAAATACATTCTGGTAAATCTTTCCCTGGTAAATACTCCTTTAAATATAATGTTTTACTAATAATAATTGTACTGTTAGTAATAGTACTATTATTACATTAAGTAATATTTCTGTCAAAATTTCTTCAAGTTAAACCGAGCTCTTATTTTGACGGGTTGCAAAATAATGTTTGTATGTAACATGATGATAGTTTTACTCAAAAGAAACTGAAAAATGATGAGGAAGTGACTCTCAGAGCAGTTCTAGAGCTATGTTCATCTGTTCATGTACTCGTATATCGTGGCAGCAGAGGCTGAAAACACAGAGCGCCGGCGTGCTTTAGTATGTGTGTAGCAAACAAAGCCACACATCTGCGCCATTTGTTCACACAGAGACATGCAGAACATGCAGGATTCATATTTAAATACTATTTTTGCAACGTAACATTCACAGACACTAGTCCATATTGCGTTCTGATTTAAGTGTACTGACCTACTTTTGATTTATCCATCCAAAATTCCGTGACATTCCGTGTTATATGTTAAATTCCGTTTTAATAACCGCACTCTGTAATTCCTTGCACATTTTCAGCATCACAGAAATCAAAGGGACCTAAAATAAATGAATAATGTCCCTAAACCTCTCGACATACTGTCTAAACATGCAGCCATGTACAGTATTTACTAAACATCCTCTAAACATAAAAGATTAGGACAGAGATGAAAGGTGTTGAGACAGAAACGTGAAGATGGATGCTCAAGGAGAACAGATGCCCGAGCTTTCTGCAGTAACATTGAGCTTGAGCTGTGGAATGCAGATGATTTTATTGACGCTGGAGCAAAGCGAAGCAGATCAGGACTTATTTGTGTCTGCCGTCTGTACCACATGCTCTAAGTTTGCCAGATGGTTCATGAATAACAGAGAATCGAGCAGGTTGCGGAAAAATAAATAAAGAAGCACACACAGACACTTTGGTTTACTATTGAAGCCAGAAACATACTTTATGCAAGTTCACAAATGCATAAACATAAATGCCTGGCCAACACATTCGCATTATACAAAAGTAGAAATACTTTTTCTAAAGTAAGCAAGCCATTTTAGGTTGATTCTCCTCGTTTCCTAATTTAATATAGAAAGATTTCGGATCAGTGGAAGACCCTACAGATAAGAATCGAAAAGATTTCATGTTTTTGAAAGAAATCTTTTATGCTCACCAAGGCTGCATTTACTGACTAAACCGTAAAATCAATAATATTATTACAGTTTAAAATAACAATGTTCTATGTGAATATATTTTAAAATATAATTTATATCGATGATGCAATATTGAATTTTTAGCATCATCACTCCGGTCTCCAGCATCACAGATCTTTCAGAAATCATTCTAATATGCTGATTTGCTCAAGAAACATTTATTATTACTATCAATGTTAAAAACAGCTTATGTTTTGCTGGAAACTTTGATTTTTCAATGCAGGCACCGTAACCACTGCTCAAAATGAGTGAGTGATGTTTCAGGTCCAAAACACTTGACCCAATCTGATTAGTATATTAAACACATTAATATTCTGAATACTTATACAACTTTCCAGCTCTCAGCTCTCTCTCTCCCTTCCTCCTCCTCCCACCCATGCAGTGCACTTCTCTTGCAGGCTATTATGATTTCCCATCCCATTTCTCACAAGCCCACATGCTCCACCTGGATTATCAGCTAAAATAAACACAAACACGACTATAATCATATTATATTCATAACTGTTCCCAAAGCTTTATCCACAGTCAGCATAGTCATAACTAATAGTTTTAGTACTCAGAGGGTAGTATTGTACCTAAGAGAGCTTATATTACATGCAAACTGCATCTCTGCAGAATCAGAGCCATAAACCATTAATAGTTCCTTGCTACTGCTAGGAGTGTTATTATAGTATTATTTATGTGCAAGTATAGTTTTTAGTAATATTTTGAATTAGCTTTTCTTTATACTTTTAGGTTTCATTTTAATTTTACTTAAGTTTTACTTATTTTGTGTGTTTTTGTCATTTTTTTATGTTTTTTTTTTTTAATTTAGTTTTTAATTTATTTTTTATTTCAGTTTTAGTAATAGTTCAGCTTTAGTTTGTATTTATTTTATTTCCATTAATTGTAGTGCTTTAACTTAAACTAAACAGAAATTAGAAATGTTGATTTGGCAACTAAATTAAACAAGTTTTTAACCTCATATTTATATTTTATTTTATTTCAGCTTGATTACAGTTAACCCAAAAAAAAAAAAAAAAAAAAGGTTTTAGTTATTAATAACCCTGATTGCTAGTCAGCTATCAATAGTTTTTCAATAACAAAAGACTATACATTTTTAATGTTTTGTTAACTTTTATTACTTTAGTATTATTTATGCACTATTATAGTATTCATTAATATTGTAGAATTTGCTTTTTTCATTTTTTATTTTCATTTCAGTTTAAGTAAGTTTGATATGTGCTTGTCATTTTTTTCAGTTTATTTATTTATTTAGTAAGTAATTTCCTATTTTGTTTACATTTTGTGTTTTTTCCACTTTTGTTTAACTTGTTCACTAATATTATGTTTGCTACTGCTGGTAGTGTTATTATAGTATTATTTATGTACAATTATAGTTTTTAGTAATATTTTGAAATAGCTTTTGTTGATATTTTTAGATTTCATTTTAATTTTACTTGAGTTTTAGTAATTTTGTTATGTGTTTTTGTCATTTTTACTAGTTTTTAAATTCATTTTTATTTCATAGTTTTAGTTGCCATCTATTTTATTTCCATTAATTGTAGTGCTTCAACTTAAACTAAAAAGAAATTTGAAATGTTGATTTGGCAACTAAATGAAACAAGTTTTTAATCTCATATTTATATTTTATATTATTTCAGCTTGATTACTGTTAACCCAGCGATCAATAGTTTTCCAATAAGACAAGACCCATTTTTAATGTTTTGTTAATGTTTGTAAATGTTTTTATTACTTTAGTATTATTATTTATTCACTATTATAGTATTTATTAATATTTTAGAATTTGCTTTTTCACTTTTCATTTTAATTTTAGTTTAAATAATTTTGATGTGCTTGTCTTTTTTTTTTTTTTATTTAAGTAATAACGTATTTTATTTACATTTCCTTTTTTTTTCACTTTTGATTAACTTGTTCACCTAATATTCATATTTTATTAATATAGTTATTAGTTTTATTAATATTTTTATTTTATTTCACACACATTTCAATCAACAGAAACAATTTTGAATATTCATCATTTTAGTTTACAATAACAACACTGCATTAGCATATCAAAGCTAGCATATATGGATTTTACACAGTGATTACAAGTGATTTTTATTCAAATATGAAGAAAACTTGTTTATGCTTTCACATATCTAGCACTCCTAGCTCTTTTTAAACATGTCTAAATTCATCATTTGTACTCCGATCAGTAGCAGATTCTATCTGGACCAAATATTTCCATGCTAAAGTAAAAAGTGGGTTGTGAGGCATATGAGGAGTTTTGATTTTAGGGTTCAAATCAAATGTATTCATCTCTAACGTCACGCTTTATTAGTACATAAGCCACAGCAGGGTGGTGAGCCATACCGTTCCGATACCTCGGATCCAGCATATTTACTCCACTACAAAGACACATTTAGCTTCAGATAGCTAACCCTGTGGACAGATCTGTCAAAATAAAAACGCTCCTCTACGCCTGCGTTCCCATGAAAAATACATTGAGCGGCGTGCCAGACGCTCTGCTTTCATCACAATGTAAACAATTTATTTTCTGTGAGTCGAGACGTGTGCTGGAAATCCCCCAACTTCAGCGAGACTGACAGTGGCATCTTTTTAGGTGCCTAACTTAATGAGATCCTGGACTGGCGGATAAACATGCTAATTCAGTTTTGGGTGGCAAAGTGATTCGAAATGCAGTCTAGAGTAAAAACATCTGCGAGTTTAAATAGTTGCACGTTGGAAGCAAATTGAAAATTGGCTCGGCGCACAAAGCGCTGTCATTCATTCAGGCTTTTCTCACCCAATATATAAACAAGCACACGCTCGAGCTGGAACTGTATCTGCACGGTGTTTCTTTACAATGGAGAAATCTTTCAATGCGACAGAAGTCGACACTCCTAGAAGGAGCGTGTTTCTCTGAGCATTTAATCATGATTACAAATAACGGAGGACGGCCTCTCATCTAAAGAGGGTCATCAACTGGCCATTATCTTGAGTACACAAACAACACTTTTATCCAAATAAACGGCTGAAAAGTAGCTGGAGCTGTAAGTGGAAGACAGGACAGATAAATTAAAATAAATCGTTTGCTTGCTAGGCTCATTTTAATAAATACATATGTACATTTTATTCTGTAGTCAGCAATAATTCCTGTCCTCATCTCTCACAGTGATATAATCGCTGAGTATTGCTTGTTAGGGCATTTATTATTGAGATCATAACCCACAGTTCATATAGTAACAGGCCCTGTGGTGTAGTTTCTACCTAGAGAGCAGTAAAACCTATTAAACAGACCCTTTTCTACACTCCTATAGCATTTTGTCTCCTAAATTAAATTTTTAATGAGTCAACGTTTCTTGCAGGAAAAACGGGCAATTTTTGTTGTTTTTCAAAAGTGTTTATACTCTTGGAATTAAACATGCCTACTGTACCTTATAAGACTTATGTAAATTAGCTCTGTTCTGATTGGCTGACATTTTTTGCATGTGAAATGAGTAACAATATTAATAAAGGCCTTTAAAACACCTGTCTTATAGACATTTATATATATATATATATATATATATATATATATATATATATATAGACATATTTAAAAGGTAATTGTGCAGTTATATCTCACAATTTTGGGTTTGTTTCTTCTAATTGTGAGTTTATTGTAAGTTATTCTGAACTTCTCTGAATTGTGAGATTACATCTTGCAATCTTCATAATTATGCATGTGCATTATCAGGTCAGGTGATTAAAAATTCAGGAGATGACGGAATGTAAACATAGAATTCTTCTGAGGAAAAAAGTCAGAAACAAAATTACAAGATGTAAACTCATAATTTTGAGGAGAAATGTTAGAATTGTGAGATATAAAAACAGAATTCTGAGGAAAAAAGTTGGAATTGCAAGATATCAAATCAGAATTGTGAGGAAAAAAGTCAGAATTACGGTATATAAACTCAGAATTCTGAGGGAAAAAAAAGTCAGAATTTCAAGGTATAAACTCAATATATCTCGCAATTCTGACTTTTTTCCTTAGAATTTTGAGTGGAAAAAATCTGAATTTCAAGACAAACTCAGAATTGTGAGATAAAACAGAATTGCAAGATATAAACTCAGAATTCCGAGAACAAAGTCAGAATTGCGAGATATAAACAGAATTTAGAGGAAAAAAGAAAAAAAATTGTGAGATATAAACTCAGAATTTTGAGGAAAAAAGTTAGAATTGTGAGATATAAAAACTGAATTCTGATGGAAAAAAGTTTGAATTGCGAGATATCAAATCAGAATTGTGAGGGAAAAAAAGTCAGAATTACAATATATAAACTCGATATATCTCACAATTCTGACTTTCTTCCTCAGAATTTTGAGGGAAAAAAAATCTGAATTTCAAGACATAAACTCAGAAAAAAGTCAGAATTGCGAGATATAAACTGAGAATTCTGAGGAAAAGAATTGCGAGATATAAACTCCGTTCAGAGGGGAAAAAGTCAGAATTGTGAAATAAAAGTCAAACTGTGAAAAATAAACAATTCTGAGAAAAATCTTTGTTTCGATACCGGAGCAGGAATGTAAGTTAGACAAGAATATCTCTGATTGAGCGATTGAGGTGTTGTGTTGCTGGATGTAATAATGAACATAGTGGTCATCATTCACTCCCGACATCTGAGCCGCTGAAGATGCAGTGGATTACATTTGTTTGTGAAGGGAATGCGCCTCCCGATCTACATATATCCGTCTATGTTCGCGCGAATCATTCGTGATCCAGCTTCACTTACAGCAGAAGTGTGTATAAGGGTTTTTTTTTTTTTTTAATGAATCTTTGTGATCGCCTTTCCTAATAATGTGCTAGTTAGCAAGTTTAGTGGCTAAACGCGCTAAATGTGGCTAAAGTAAACAATCTCTCAGAGTAGCAGAGAAGAAAGGGGCGGGGCGAGCAGAGCTCATTTGCATTTAAAGCAGCCTCAACCAGAATGAGATGATTTTTGCAGAGCTGATTTTGGCAAGGTAAAAAGGGTGTTGTTTTACACTACCATTGAGAATTTTTAACCAAAGTATATTATAGACTTTTCAAGACCCTAAAGAATCATATCAACTTGTGGAAAATGGGCATCCGATGACCCTTTAAATGCTGCAAACACCCCTAACTAGCACAATATTAGGTTTATAAAAAAAAATTAAAAAAAAAAAAACCTGTGCTCACTTCTTCTGTAAGTGAAGCTGGATCACAAATGATTTGTGCAAACATAGACGCATTTAGGTATATCGGGGGGCGCATTCCTTTCAAAAACAAAAGTAATCCACTGCGTCTTCAGTGGCTCAGATGCGGGGAGTAAATGATGACTGCTATGTTTATTACTACATGTAACAACATTCTTGTCTATTCTTGATTCAGCGTCAAAACAATGGCAGACTGTTTACAGCTCACTCAGGGCGGGTCTACGCTAAAATGGCTGTGTCAGTCAACAGTTGTGGGAGGGGCCTGGGCCTGTGTGACATCACACAGCCAAGAATCTGAGAATGACTTGATCTGAGAAAGTGCTAATGATTTATAGGGATTTAAAAACAAACAAACAAACAAACAAACAAAAAAACCAGTGGGTGGATTACACACAGGCGGATTTTTATCATTATAGGGTGGTTGTGTACATACTGCCAACACACATTTTGCATCTGATGGCCCTTTAATGTGACATCAATATCAAGACTTATCTAATGCTCATTTTTCAGCTCTTAGAGGAATTTTTCCCTGAAAATGTCTACACAGTCCACCAAACACTATTTCAAAAGTGCTAATCATGTTTCCCATTAAATGTCCCTATTAAAACTTTCCAAACCATTACATGCTCTTTCACTGGATGCGGCAAACGAACTGTGCTTGGTCACACATACACTATAAAAAACATATTTCACATCATTACCTTTTTAACCTTCTTTTCATGCTATACTAGACCGTTAATGGCGGCAGTGATAAGATTTCACTCACTATATCCACCTGTAGAAGTCAGACCAACACAGGACTCAACGACCTCTCAAATTTCGATGAATAGCTGAATGGCACCGTGAAGCTGTCAACTGTCAATATTGAGCTCTTGTGATGAAGTGTTTGAACGAGAGCGTCTCGCTGTCTCGCTCTGTGGTCAGCTGGAGGTCAGACGATACGCCTCAGATTCTTCACAGACACAACACCGTAGACGTGCAACACAAGCTTGGTTTTCTACAGTTTAGTGAATATAGAGATACAGGGGTCTTCGCAGAAAACGCTACTGAAATATTGTTCTTTTGTGTCGAGTTGAAGCGCTTTAAAACCTGACAGTTTGTTTTGTGTCCTTGGGATAAAACAATGGATTTGTCCCTTGTTCTACATGCTCAAAATCAACCACGCCGTGTAAACGTGTGACCAAAGCAGTTCTACTTTTCTCCGGCTTTTTAAAAATAGCTTGCATCACAGTCGCACTAAAATACACAAGCAACAAAGGCTTTTCTTAAAGGCACGCTGGCATTTTATCATTCTGTCAGTTTTTAACATGGTGCATACATTATGTAACTCATGCGACTGGATAATCCATATTCTGCCAGCGGAGACCCAGTTTCTCTGCTCTCTGTAGGAGAAGGTGGGGTGCATGACTTTTGCATGACTTTGCTCGGAATGACACGTCTTGCCAGCATATGTCAAGTGTCACAGCTCAGCCTGCATTTCACAAGAGCAGCTAGAAAATATAAGATAAACACCAGAAATCCAGACTGACACCTACTAGCTGATAGAAAATGATAGAGAGAGAAAATCCGGCCTCAAATGCAGTGGTTTTCATTATCGTCCTTTCAAAAACCATTTATACAGTATGTGCAAATGCATGAAATGATCTTTTCTTAACAGAAAAAAACAACTCAATATATATATATATATATATATATAAACTCAAAACAATATATATATATTTAAAAACCTTTATATTTTGTATATATTATATTTATATTTTGAAAATATTTAATTTATATTTGTAAATGCTACTTGGGATGCTACTTGTTCTGTGTAAACGCACCAAATTCTATTCCATAACAGCTTTTTACTGTATTAATGTTTTTACTGAAGGAATAAGCCTTTAACTATTCAACAAGAATTAACTACTGACACGAAATATCCAGAAAAGTCTGAAGTGTGTGCACTAATAAAAAGCATTCATCAAATATCCAGCGGTATTAAGAATTAAGCGTGTATAAAAGCACGTTCATTGCGTATGTTCATCGTTATTAAACAGCAGAAGAGTGTATTCATCGTGTGTCTCTCAAAATGAGAGTTTAGATGGCTTAAGACCTGCGGTTGCACACAACTACTAAATATTTCATAGTCAGACATTGACTTGTCAGGAACTGTCTCATCAGTTTAACATTTCGCTCCCTCGTGTTGACACGCTCTGAGGATTTGTAGCTCGAACTTCATATTTGCCAGCATTAAGAGTTTTTCATTCAAGATTAAAAGAACTTAGTTTAATTCTTTGTTTGGAGGGCTTCAAATGTACTGATGAATTTTCATTGTTTTTTTAATGGCACGCACTATTTATAGCATACCACCATAATATTTTTCTTTCTGCAGTGCAATGCACATATATACAGTGCACAGTATGCATGCAATGCCCATATGACCTTCTACATAAAGTGTACAGGATAACATACTGTATCCCACAATGCAATACACACAACCTGACCTTCCACTTTCAGTGTAGCAAATGATCTGGAAGTAATACAATCCATTATTGTTTAGGGGTCAATCCTTGTTAGCGTCAACAGTGCACCCCTGCTGGTAGATGCTGTAACTACATCACATGGGCTAGAAATCTGTTTCTCTATATGCAAGTATAGGCAGCATATAATATTGCTGCACATTATTCAGTAAATAGTAAATCGTTTAGTTTGTAGTTTTCTTTAATCACAGGAAGCATTTTATTTATTTTCTAATTTTAAATTTGGAGCAAGTTAAAAAAAAAAAATGTGTTTTTTGAAAAAAATTATTATTTTTTTATTCAGAAAGGATCCATTAAATTTATCAAAAATGATATTAAACACATTTATAATTTTACAGAAGATTTCAAATAAATGCTGTTCTTTTGAACTTTCTATTCAACAAAGAATCCTGGAAAAAAATGTATAAAGTTTATATATTGAGCACAAATGTTTTCAGCATTGATAATGATTGTAAATATTTCTCGAGCAGTAAATTTTAAAATATATTCAAATTGAAAATAGTTATTTTAAACTGTAATAATATTTCACAACATTACAGTTTCTATCGCTTTTTTTATTCCAATTGATGCAGCTTTTGTGAGCATAAGAGATTTTTAAAAACATTTTTTTTTTTAAATCTGAGATTTGAACACTTGAATAATGCCTCTTTGCACAGTGCTTAGAATAAACAAAGCCGCACAAAATGATGTAAATATGTAAAGAATGGATTTTATGAAATATTTTCATAAATATTTAACATTTCCAGTCTGCATAAAAGCAACAGATTTTTTAAATAAAAAAAAGTTACCTCAGGGTTATATCATAAACGGGCAAATTAGATCCTGGAAGTGCCTCCTCTATGTTCAGGACCGGTCTACAAGTAGTGTCCCCTTTCTGGAGTGCCCTTCAAAGTCACAAAAATGCCACCTGTCTTCGCCCGAAGCCTTTCCTTTGTGTATTCAATCTGATGGAAGGCTCTCTGTGAGATCCTCCCTTAATTATACGGCAAATGAGCCATCACAACGCCATTAAAATGATGTTCTTTTTTCTCTTGCATTGACTAACTGTCTTCCCCCTTTTTCCCAGAGCTTTTATTAGCAATAAAATTCAATTTTGCGTTTCCAGGTTGCCAGCCTAGGGGGGTAAAAATGCATTACCCCAGACTGAGGGAAAGTGGGAGCTAATGATTCAGCTGCATACAATCCAAGAGGCTTTCCATCATCACTGCTGAGTTATTGGCCTGATGCTACAGCATCGTCCCTGTCTGCGGAAGTGCGTGAATGCGCTGATATCTGTGAAATGAGAGCGCAGATGACTGAGCAGGGCAAGTTCGAGTATGTTTGTCAGTGCTGTTTTCAATAAGATTAATTGGTTACTAACTACAGCACAAGAGACTGACTCAAGAGTGTGTTTTGTTCTTTCTGTTTCAACTTTTACAACGAATAGCAGGTTTAAGATGGATCTCCTAATCTGACCAACTGAAATGTTGCCAAAACACCTCTAAGACAAGCTAAAGAGATCAGTCGAACCAGCTTTGTCAGGCTGGGAGAACTCAACTAGCTCATTCAGAGAGTTAATCAACCTTAGGCTGCTTTAAGGGCTTCCTGCGGTTTTCCGTCAAAATTAAAGTTTAGTAGTTTAACGTTAGAAAGTGAAAAATTTGAAGACATAAACATTAGTATTGCCATTTTACAGTTAAAATGTAAAGTAACATTATTATTATTATTACTTAGAAACAGTTTTGTTTTCAGTGAAATATTACAAAAGTAATGTTTCATATTATTTTTATTTAGTAATTTTTATTTAGTAGTAGTAGTAATAATAATAATAATAATAATAATAATTATTATTATTATTATAAATAACATTGTATTTTATTTTAACAATTTGCATTTCATTTTTTTATTTAATTTGTATTTGTTTATTTTATTTGTTTTTTTAGTAATAATATTAATAATAATAATTATTATTATTATTATTATTATTAGTAGTAGTAGTAGTAGTAGTAGTATTTTTTATTTTATTTTGATAAAAAATGTATTTAGTAATTTGTAATTTATTTAGTAGTAG
The DNA here is from genome assembly GCA_036247105.1 of Cirrhinus mrigala. NCBI lineage: Eukaryota > Metazoa > Chordata > Actinopteri > Cypriniformes > Cyprinidae > Cirrhinus > Cirrhinus mrigala. Next base: position 41,077,853 of record CM070011.1, on the reverse strand, counting down.
TAGTAATAATATTTATTATTATATTATTATTATTATTATTATTATCATTAATAACATTATTGTTGTAATTTATTTTTATATTTTGTATTTGATTTTTTACATTTAATTTGTATTTGTTTATTTTATTTAGTAATAATAATAAAAATATATTTTTATTTTATCTTTATTAGTAGTAATAACAATATTAAAATAAAAATATAACTTTGATAATTTTATATTTAATTTTAATTTTTATTTATGATTTTATATTTAACAACAACAACAACAATTATTTATTTTACTTTTATTTTTCATTTTAATCTGTATTCATAAATTTAAATTTAAATTATTATTGTTAGTAGTAGTAGTAGTAGTAGTCATCGTAGTAGTATACTTTGATTTTATTTTTTATCATTTTTAAATTTGTAATTTTTTTTATTTATAATTTTTATATAATAATAATAATCATCATTATCGTCATCATCATCATCATCATCATTTTATAGCAATATTGACAACAATATGGCTAACTCA
>CM070011.1:41009840-41072340 GCA_036247105.1 Cirrhinus mrigala | reverse complement strand
CAGTCCTCCTTTGAGGTTTTACCCATCAATATGTTTGTTTGGACTATGGAGTAAAGGTCTAGAAGAAAAGGTCTCAAATCTCAGTTACATTAGTGAGACACACCATGACATTTACCTACGTTGATAAGCCTCACTGGAAACAAGTCTGGTGGAAAAAGTTCAATCCGTCGACTTTCTGAGGGTCGACTTTGTACGATTTAGAGAGTCTGTTTCCAAAAAGGGTTTAAAATGTTGGATCACCCAAACAAACATCTCTGTTCTTGTCTGTAGGTACGAACGAATTCAAATGAAAAACATGAAATGGCATTGCTCATACTGAAATATGATCTAGAGCAGAACTGCACGCACGGCACACGGCTGACTCAGATGCCCTTGAGCGGAGCATGTGTTAAAAGCCGTGTTCTCCATCAACACATCTGGTATGAAAAACTCATTTTTGCCTAAAATCTAGATTAAGCTTCCTCCTTCCAATTTGTACACATAATTATGATGAGAGGAAACATAAGCAACGCCAGAACAACGTGACACATGGCCTCTAGCAACACCTAGACATGGTGTCAGCTTTCCTATAAATCAAGCTGGAGATTCCTAATTATCATACAGGGAATTAGATTCTGGTTAGGGTTTCATTTCACAGTTATGCTTTACGTTTCAACATCATCTCAGATGTTTCTGCTAAAAGGCCTTTAGAGGAATAAAAATAGAAACAAATCAGTCATTTGTTGACATGCAATAAGTGCTAAGAAATTCATGTGGATATAGCCAAACATTAACTGATCTCGGAACAAACCGGTGAGAAGTGTTTGAGTTCATATTAAAACATCTTGGAATATTTCATGTTTGAGACATTGAGATTTTCTCTGAAAGGAGACACATTAGACTTCTTCACAGGGGACAAATCTGAAAAGATTTAAGCAAAAATCTCCACTTGTTCTCCTAAATGCCATGGGAGAAACAACTAAAAGAGTCTCATTTGGGATTTTTTTCGAACCTGAAGGCCCTTCAAATCTATCAAAAGCCAAGATTTTGCCATTCTTATATTCTTTACCTAGATGTTAAAAAATGATGTTAAAAGAGGAACATTTCCAGCTTGTCAAAACTGTTCAGTGGCAAGCTAACAATTATCTATTTCTTACAAATAAAAGCTCTTTATTGGGATCAGTTGGGATCAACCATGGAACCTTTCCAATGGATAAAAGGTTCTTTATAGACCAATTTGGAGCGGACATCACAGTTACGTCACTTGCAGCTGTGTGTGCACAGTGGTTGCAGAAAAACAGTGGTAACAAGTGGAGGTAAACGGGTAAAATCCATGGAATAAGAGAAAAAAAATCTATTTTTATGCCTTTTGATGTCAAGATCGGAATGCAAATCATTTTTATAGAATACTGTCACCAAAGACGCCATTTAAAACTAAACACTTATGTTTAAACGTACATACTATGGATGAAAACTAGGGATGCAACAATACAGTTAGTCCACGGTTCAATACGTACCTTGGTTTTTAACCACAGTTTTCGGTTCGGTTTGGTTCTGATATCTTGCCACTTCAGTGTGTTTTTTTTTTTTTGCAACAAATTAACAAAATACTCCCGTAAACCTCTGCACACTGGAAAAAGCATGGTTTAGTATATGTCTGCTTAATTTTTCTTTTGAGAGAGGTATTATTTTTTTCGATTTTTACGCAAAATAGAATGGGTTTCATTCATGCTGGACGCCAGAGGGCGCCCCCGTGCAGAAAATCCACATATGCGTCAGAGAAGCATCACTGATGACGTTCCGTTCCAGCTTCTCTAATGTGGATAAAGGCATCGCTATTGCTGTAACTGAATAAAAACAAGATATAACACTAAACGTTTTGAATGATGAAATGTAAGGATAATGAACAACATGTCTGCAACATGGCTTACCTGTGTTCTTAAAGCCATCTCGTGCCATTGTTAATTGACATACATGGAATATGAGTATAGAATTGTTTGCCTCATTCTGTGTTAAGAATCCACATCAGATCACATAAGGAAGTTATTTCAAACACTCGACTGATGTTGTGAATTAAAAACAAGTTATAATGTTTTTTTTTTTTTTTTATAACTCTTTTGTTGGACAACAGATTTAGAAAGGCTTATCACTGCATGTCATTAGAATGGAAGATGATCTGCATGTGTTGCTTTTTCCTCATTTCAGCATGTGAAATCGCGGGCACACATACAGCAATTCCAAGAGAAATAAAACAAGGAAGTTATTTAAATGCAAAACCAAAAAAACGCAATTCACAAGTGCGTATTGAAACGTGGATGTCGTACCGAACGGTTCGATATTATATTGAGAATTGTGACATCCCTAATGAAAACTGCTATGATTACTCTACTTTTAAAGCATAAATTTGATTTAAACAATATATCTACATAACATTCACATATGCTGTTCATAGGGGATGTATTGTATTAGCCCTGCAGTTACAGCATGAAATATTATTTAACCTATTACTATTACATAACATTTATTTTCTCTCACAATTCTGACTTTTTTCTCACAAATGCAAGTTTATCTCCCCTAATTCGGACTTTATAGCTCTATTTAACTCAAAAATAGTGAGTCTGTCAATTCTGAGGGAAAAAAAGTCAGAAGTGTGTTGATATGAACTCCTATTCTGAGCCGAGCAGAAAAGAGAGAATGACGAATTGTTTAGACTGCCACTTGAAAACCGTCATTTTGCTGTCACCAGATAGGCTCTGCCCACAAAAAAATGTCATCCCTGTTTTCGAATCTGTAAGACTATCCTACTATTTAACGTCAGTTTCGTTGAATAACAGTGCTTATCGCTGGAATGCAAGCTCTTGTAATATGTGGAGAACATTTTCAAAATGACATCTAATCAATACAATCTATAATCTTTTTAAATTTCACTATTTTGTACCGTTTCCGTGTAATTCTCTAGCCGTAAAGGCTATCTCTCCAGCGTTTTCTGCAACCATGATGCGCACGCATCCCGAATGTCGGTATTTTTAAAAAGTATCTATGTAACCAAGTAAGCAACATTTGAATATAAAGGCACACTGCATTTTACGGAATACAGAAATACAGTTTTGACTGATATGTTATTTCTCAGACTATAATGTGTCTTGACAGATGGGTTTGGCTCAAATATGCTCAGATAGAGAAAAATGATATAAAATCAATCCAAATTGAAATCTCCTTGTACATCAGGTTTTACTAAGCTAGAAAAAGAACCGATTTAGAGGTTCTTTCAAGTCTATTCAAATATTCAAAGGCGAATCCAACATGAAAAACAACAAATATATACATCAAGGAGATTCTGCCATTCTAACAATGTTTTCTAACCTTGAAAGTGAAATGCTGCAGTGAAGCAACAAAATCAAAGCCAGTCAGAACAAATGTGATGTTTAAAATAAAGCTGCTTGATTTTGAACCAATAACATTTCACAGTGGGCGGGGCTCTTCAGCACAGTGCAACAGAAATAGCAACCAAGTGACCTATAAAACTCGTCTGATTAGAGCAAAACCTACATCAGCATGCAGGAGATTTATCACTTGTCACTTTACAGCATCACACCCTGTTAAGACGCAAGAATGCGAATGCGAAACTAATGTGCACGACTAGCAAACAAGGCAACAGTTGTGAGGCACAGCTATGTTAGTAGTCGAGATAGTGATCCCCTGGTTGTGCGGTGAGGATGTTGCAATGCTGACACCGATGCACAGATAAGCCAAACACTGTTATCATCCGTAGCTTCTAGCTCAGCCCTCACTGATCTATTTCACTTTACCAGGCGTAAACACCCTGGAGGCAAATTGACCTGAAAAAAGCAAACTCCTTTCATCTCTTCTCAGTTTTCTGCACAGGCTGCAGGGTGCATTAAGTCCAGGCCGTGCTTTTCTGCACTATTTTGCCGCAGTTGCCGTGCCCCAAGTTTGAATTGTTACGATTGGAGCCGTACTGTGTGATATTTCAAATGCATTTGTCTGCTTGCTGGGATCATTATGGTGTTTGCTATGACAAGGCTTTGAGCCCTGAAACTTAAAGTTTAACCATCAAACTCTGGCAAACTCTTTATGCAATGACCCCATAGGTCATGCATTATGAATGTGTATGTCGAATAATAGCAAATAATGATGTGTGTGTGTATTGAACTGGGTCAGTTACTTACAAATTGTAGTCCATTACATGATTCCAAATTACATGACAAAAATTGTACTTAGTAACAAAATCTATTAATTTACACATTTTAGGTAAAATAATCAAGACTACTTTTTGATTACTTTTAGATTGCTTGTGACCACATTGTTAAAAATAAGATAATATTGTACCATATTGATGTAATAATACGAAGAGAATGAACCTATTTTTCATTCATTGTTACTAACAATACAAAGTGCATTAAACATTACATTACATTACAAACATTACATTTCAATATATATATTTGTTTTTTTATTTTTTATTTTTTTACATTAACAATGTAATCATTTTTTTTTTTATTACAGTTAAGTATGTCATTGTGGAATGTCATTGAGTTTAAGCATTTTACATTTATTCCAAAATAATAACTCAAGGTAGTAACAATTTAAACAATATATTTTATTTGTGAACGTATGTTAAGCTATACTTTTTAATAGTTAACTTTTAACTAACTTTGAATTTTTCTGATCATTGTTTATCAAAGGTCGGTAAATATTGGTCACAGACACAGAGATTTACTTTAAATTTCACCAAGATGATTACTCACTAAAAACTTCCACAGATCATGGTTTCATACCATTTCAAGTCTTATTTTGATGTAATAAAGTGATTATATCCAAGTGTGAGTTGTTTACTTTTTGTTTCTTCTTTCCATTAACGCCATTATATTGCTCATTCAGACTGATTTGCGAATGTGGAACATGCACTAACGCAAGAGGCAGGATTTATTGCATGAACCAATCATAGTCAATCGTAACCAGTCATTTCTAATCATATCGCAATGGAGGCACTGCCTCCTCTCATGTGATTTTCCTCATTCAATTACCCCCCACTAAACCCACGGCGTGCTTTAAGGAGTCTGTTAAAACTCAATGGGCTCAGGGGAGGCGAGAGACTCCCAGTGTAACTTTACCTGCTGGTGTCATTGTTGGACAATGTTTCTTTAGAAAATCGAACAATGTATGCACTTTTTAATGTTACATTTTGTAATATTGGCGTTATTTTTGTACTAAACATTTTTTTCCTCATCCAAAATTATGAGGAGGCATTGTCTCCCTTGTCTCCTTGGAGGAAACACCCCTTATCCACCTTATTTTTCAATGCGGAAGTAAGCTGTTTTCTGGTAATGTGTTAGACGTCCGGTTCATAATTCGCCATAGGAAAATAACGAGAAGAATATCGAAGTGCAGTAAACGGTAAAACAGTTTGCACTACAAACCAGTGTGTTCATAATTAAGATAATACATTAAAACAATATGGTAAGACACACCAGTTTGCATTATTAAGCACTAAAACGAGCTTTTTGTGCAGCTAAATATAGTTGGAAGTGGATGAGACCGGAAGCTAGACACAAAAATTGTACAAATGGTTGCACCCACTCTTATGGGAAAAATAAGGTGGATACAGCTGCAATTGAAATTATTCAACCCCCTTGACCTGAAAGACATTTTGCTGCAGAGAACAAAATTTTGTGAAAATAAGTCAACAAAAGCATCAGTACATTATTGAAGAAAGCTTATTAATACATTTCAGTAATTCTGAGAACATAAGTTGATGAATAAAAAAAAAAACGTGGCTCTAAAAGTTCATGTTCAAAATTATTCAACCCCCAAAAGTACAATTTGGTGCAGAATGTTTTATTCTTTAAAACCACCAATAAATGCTGCTTAAAAGTGCTTAGAAGCTTCTGTCACCTCTCTACTGCAATCTTGGCCCATTCTGAAAAAGCTTTCAGATCACTGATAATCTTTGGTTTTCACCTTGCCACAGCTTTTTTTCAATTCAACCTAATATTTTCAATGAGAGTCTGAACAAACCACTCAAGAACATTCTATGACTGATCCCTGAATGAAGCATAGTAGATTTTGGGTGTATACTTTAGGATGATTGTCCTGCAAGAAAGTCCACTGATCATTAGCTTTCAATCTTTGCACCAAAGGCATCACAATTATTGCCAAAATGGCCTAATACTTCAAAGAATCCTTGATATCCTTCCTACAGCCTTGATTTCCACCTTCTGCTGCAGTAAAACAACCGCATAACAGGACTGGTCCACTTCAATTTTGACCATGGAGATGATGCTCTTCTGCTTTTAAGCTTTGCCTTTTTTGCACCAGACATACTGCTGATCCATTTCTTCTCTATGGCTTTTGTGAGAGCTCTGTTGACTTTGCCATATTTGCTACTCAACTTCAGCATATGCATGGGCTAAATGTATCTATGTGTAACAGCCCAAGCCAATTCTGTTTTTTAAGAGTTTCTAAAGGCTTAATTGTGTTTTAGGACAATTTTATTTCCTACCATAAAAATAAGTGACTTAAAACAGCAATGTTGAATAGGGGTTGAATAATTATTACATAGCTGTGTTATTAAAAAAATCCTATAACTCAAAAACATTACATTATATATTGACATTATCACATTTAATATGCCAGTAAACTGTTCTAGATGCAATTTTTACGAAGTCCTGGATCTTCAGATAAGCTTGTATTTGTAAAGTGCTGCAGTCTCTGAGGGGTTGAATAATTTTGACGGCAACTATATATATCAGGGACGTTTCCTCCAAGGAGGCAAGGGAGGTAGTGCCTCTTCAAAATATTGGAATATAAATGATATATAAATGAGTGGAGAGAGGGCAGAAAGGGTGGAAATTAGATAAAGAGATAAAGAGCACAAAATCCATATGATGGACAGTGAGACGTTTAGGGAGAACGAGGGGAACAGTAAGAGGAAGGGAGAAACAAATGGCCGTGTGAAAATACCCTCCTTCCTCTGCTGGAATATGGCATGGAGGCAGCAGGCAGGCTTAGAGTCCCAACACTTGAATTCAATCAGCCTGCGCGCTGAATCCCTTCCAGAGAGGGATGTGAGAGGCACAACCATCTGTCTCTGTTCTGATGTTTCTGCCGTCCACACTGTAAGCCAGCAATTACAAGGCAAAGCGGCAAGCTGGCCTGGGCCGACACAGGAACATGGACGAGCCACCCCCACCCTCCTTCTCTTATCCCTTTAACAGGCCTCTCAACCATTCCATAAAACACACTTGGAGTTCAGAAATCCAGGGAAAACTTTTTTCATTTACACTACACTGCGCTAAAATTTTAAAAATGTTTTTGAAAGAATGCTTATGCTTACCAAAGCTGCATTTATTTGATCAAAAATACAGTAAAAACTGTAAAATATTATTCAAATTTAAAATAACTGTTTTGTATGTAAATACATTGTAAAATGAAATTTATTCCTCTGAGGCAAAGTTGAATTTTCAGCATCATCACTCCACACTGTAAAAAAAAAAAAAAAAAAAATTCTTTCAAAAAATGTTCAACTTAATATAATTTGTTACCCCACTGACTCAAATTTTTTTAGTTTAGTCAACTTGAAATTTTAAGTTACTTAATGTTAATTTAAGTGTCAACTGGTATATTTTAGTTAAACATTTTAAGTCAGTGGAATAACAAATTATTTTAAGTCGAAACAATTTTCTTTTTTTTTTTTTTTTTTACAGTGCAATCTTCAGTGTCACATGATCCTTCAGAAATCATTCTAATATGTTGATTTGCTGCTCAAGAAACATCTACTGTTATCAACACTGAAAACACTTGTGCAGCTTAATATTTTTGCAAAAACCACAATATTTTTACAGGATTTTTTAAAACTATTTCTTTGAAACAGAAATCTTTTGAAACATTATAAATGTCCTCAGAGTCACTTTTTGTCAGTTTAATGATTAAAAGTATTAATTAATTACAAAAAAAAATCTTTAAAAAGCTTACTAATTTTACTGATGCAAAACTTTTGAATGGTAGTGTACAAGAATATGGCATTTTCACCTACATCATTTCAGGATGTAATCAATATTTTGGGTTGTTTTCATTCATTTTTAAGGCATAAATCAATGAAAAAGTTAGTGAGGTTTAAGTGTGAAACAAGGAAACTGTCAAATATGTAGGAAAACTAACAGGCTATAAACTTCATTTAAGATGCATTCTTTCAAAAAAAAGTCGCTACTTCTAAATGCTTATTGTTTAAGGATCTTCAGACTGGAAAAAAAGAGAAAAAACTGATTAAAAAAGCACCAATCTAGCCTGGGCCCTGTAAAAATATATTATTACAGTTTAAAATAACTTTTCTATTTGAATATATTGTAAAATATAATTTATTTCTGTGACGCAAAGCTGCATTTTCAGCATCATTACTTCAGTCTTCAGTGTCACATGACCCTTCAGAAATCATTCTAATGCTGATTTGCTGCTCAAGAAACATTTACTATTATTAACACTGAAGACACTGACATTTTTACAGGATTTTTTGAAACAATTTATTTGAAACAGAAATCTTTTGAAACATAAATGTCCTCAATGTCACTTTTGGTCAATTTAATGATTAAAAGTACTCATTTATTACAATAAAAATCTTTAAAAATTGAACTGATGCAAAACTTTTGAGTTTGGGATTGGTAATATTTTAAAAATGTTTTAGAAAGAAGTCTCTTATGCTCAGCGAAGCTGCATTTATTTGAAATAGTATTACAGTTTAAAATAACTGTTTTTTTTTATTTGAATTATTGTAAAATGTCTATTTCTGTGACGCAAAGGTGAATTTTCAGCATCATTACTCCAGTCTTCAGTGTCACGTGATCCTTCAGAAATCATTCTAATATGCTGATTTGCTGCTGAAGGAACATTTACTATTATCAACACTGAAAACACTTATTCTGCTTAATATTTTTGCACAAACTGATTTTTTTTTTTTTTTTTTAAATTTTTTTTTTTTTTTGCTGAATAGAAAATTTATTTAAAACTCAAATCTTTTGAAACATTACAAATGTCCTCAATGTCACTTTTGGTCAATTTAATGATTAAACGTATTAATTTATTACAAAAAAAAAGCTTAAAAATCTTACTGATGCAAAACTTTTGAATGGTAGTATGCAAGAATATGGCATTTTCACCTACATCATTTCAGGATTTGATCAGGATGTAATCAATATTTGGGGTTGTTTTCATGAATTTTTTAAGGCATAAATACAACTTGTCAAACAGGTAGCAAAACTAATAGGCTACTAACTCAATTCAAGATGTGTTTTCTGAAAACAAGTCTTTACAAAATCACATAATTTTGCTACTTATGTAAATGCATATTGTTTAAGGATCTTCAGACTGGAAAACAAGATAAAATACTGATTAAAAAAATGCCAAACTCAGCTGCGGATTGAAGTATGAAAGCAATCTGGTCGACCTCATGGAAGTGAACCACTGCTGATCACATACAATTTGCATCTTTGCACGCTCCCAGTCACACTTATTATAGTATAATGCATTTCTCATAGCTCTTCATCTCCAAATAAATTATCTTTGGAGAGCAGCTCATATTCTTCCCATCTCATGCAATGCATCTGCAAATGTTGTTCTGTGCAACGTCCTGGTTGCAAATCCGAAGGGACAAATACTTGAATGACAGAGTGAAAATGGCGTCTTCTCCTCCTGAGTCGTGACCTAGCTACAGTGGTAAACAGCTGTCGCTAGTACTCGCGCCGGTACTCGCGTTGATGATGCAAAGTACCGGGGTTTGGACGCAAAAGTACAATGTGAAAAGAGTCCTGTGGGGCCCGAAAGAGGAACAGAGCCAAAACAAGTGCAAAAAAACAGCAAGTTGAGAAGCTGTGTTGCTTTCCTTTCTCCTCGTTTAGAGCACAGTCCCATCTCATGGGATCGTTTTCGTCTTTGAGATGGGACGTGTTTCTCACTAAACCCAGAGAAAACAAGGACAGAAATTCTCACTTTTGTAATAAGGGCACTTCAGAGAGGCTGTGTTGAGGCTGAGAGTGTGAACGCCTCCGCAAAAAAAAAAAAAAAAAAAAAGCATATGCATTATTTACTACCTGCCTGTGTTCCTCTGCTTTTTACTGCTCAGACAAAGCTCAAGGCCCACATTAGAGAATTGAGTTTGATGAGAAAGAGACGAGGCTTGAGCTAAGCCCCTGTTTCTTCCTAACACTATTTTAAAAGCAAGTCAGTCCACTTGGTCGCCATCTTGCTAGTGCTACTGGGCAGCTATTTCGAGTCTTGCAAGTACAGTTCCTGTCGCTAAAAGAACAAAATCTTTCAAAAAATTGCCAAGTTGTGTATCGATATCACTTGTCAAATCACTGTTTAAAAAAAAATATATATATGTAGGATTCTTAAGTTTGAGGCAGTCTCCACAAAAAGGGTACAAGGAGGAACAAATCTCACATTTTTCTTGTGAGAAGTATTAGAAAAACTCTTACCCAATTTACTCTATCATGAAAATAAAATTAGTTTTGACTTTTCCTAACAAAAAAAATAAAAGTATGCTCTATGAAATCCGTTTTATTTTTTCCCCAAATTCAGATTATTATTATTATTATTATTATTATTATTATTATTTTAAATTATTTTTCTACACTGTTTTAAAGATTAAATTAAAAATATTAATCAAAGAGCATATCTAATTAATTGAAATCATGAAACGTACACAATTTAACAGCAATTTATTAAAAGTTTAAGCAAAATTACATTTTAAGGCACTATGAAATCTGTTTTATTTATTTATTTATTTAAATTCTGTTTTCTCAATTTTTTTTATTCCATTTTAATGGTTTCATTACATTTTAATATGCAAAAGCATGGCTAATTAATTAATTAATTAGTGTTATTATTATTATTATTTATTTATTTATTTTATTTGTTTATTTAAAATACTTTGTAAAGTATTTTTCTGGTAAATAATCTATGGTAAATTTTTTTTTTTTGGTAAACATTCCTTAAAAAATAATGATTTAAAAATAATTTTATTAAAATTAAAATTACACCTAACTTTTATTTTGACGGGTTGCACAAGTTTATGCAAAATTAAATCTGTCAAGCTCAATCTAGGGCCCTATGAAATCTATTTTATTTTTTCCCAAATCTTTTTTTGTTTGTTTGTTTTAATTTTTCTGGATTCTATCTTTTTTCTAGACTCTGTTTTAAAGATTAAATTAAAAATAGTAATTAAAGAACATGTGTAATTAATTGAAATCATGAAACATACACAATTTAACAGCAATTTATTAAAAGTTTAACCAAAATTACATTAAGGCCCTATGAAATCTGCTTTATTTTTTAGCAAATTCTGTGATTTCCATTAATTCCATTTTAATGGTTTCATTTTAATAATCAAAAGCATGTCTAATTACTTGATTACATAAATGAATTATTTATTTATTTATTCATTCATTCATTCATTCGAAAATATTGTGTTGTGTATTTACATTTTTCTGCCACATAAATTATGGTAAACACTTTTTCTGGTAAACATTCCTTAAAAAAAAAAAAAAAAAATTATAATAATTTTAGTAGTAGTAGTAGTAGTACAATCATTACATCATACATTTCTGTCACAGTTTCTTAAACCAAACTTTTATTTTGATGGGTTGCTGTGAAGACCTTTAAGTTTCTGTTAGTATATGATATGACGATAGTTTTTCTCCAAAAATATTTGTTTGTTTATAACATGTTCAAAATTCCAAAATCATTTTTTAAGAAAAAAAAAAAAAGTTAAGCCTTTTTTTGTACCCATTTGTGGAAAGTGCCATAAATCTGATGATGAACTGATTACAATTTGTAATCAAACGTTGAAACCCATATCAGTTGAACAAGACTTTCTAATTTCTGCAGTTTTGTATGACTGTAAACACATGGATATTATAGTAAAATGATGCATGGAAAAGAAACTGATTTCTGAATGAGTTTGATTTATACGGTACATTGACAGTGCTTGTTGATTATATGACACAGTTCACATTAAAAGAGTCTCTCTGCATAATGTTTAGCCACAAGAAAACTGATCATTTGTCAAATTCAAATGACATTTTGATATTTTTTTGGTAGCATGAGTGAGTCTGAATTGTATTTTGATAGATTGCTCATCTGGTTAATGATTTAATGCACTAGCACTGCTCTAGTTTATATAACAGCACTCTGCAAAGGCAGAATGTTACTTTTTAGTGACAAGAAAAGTAATTCCTAGTCACATTAAATGATGTCTCACTTTTACCAGCATGATGGAAAGAACAGAGCGTAGAGACAGTAGAGAAAATTTTTTAGGTGCAGTTTGCGTGACCAGCCTCCAGGTGCTGCCTTTAACAATGAATCTTCGTTCAGTGAAACAGCAACTGGAAGTAATTCATTTTCAATGATAGCGACGGGGTGTTGGCGACGTGACAGCGTTTAAAGTGTAACTTTATGCAAATGAGAGTGGCTTGTCTCACATGATTCGTCTCCTGTGAGTCAAAGCGCAGGGAAGATGTTAATATTACTGTAATCAACTTTACTCTTCTATATGATTGGTCTCTGCCCAATGCAGACATATAATTTAAAAAATCGGCGTCATTCTGGAGTGACTGCATTAATAATCATTCATCTTAATCATGATATGATACATTACACACTGCTGCAATTTAACTACAATCACTTTCTCCTGTAGAATACTAAAGAGATATTTCAACACAAGTTAAGCTCAATATCTATCTATATATATATATCTATAAGAACAATTTGCTTTTGTTACATTGAACAAAATAATACAATTTAAAACTTTACATTTTATTAAAAGCACTTATATTAATTCTTCTGTTAAAACTGTAAGTTTGTTCTAATTAGTTGGTGTTTTTCACACATTAATCATGATTATACATTTACATTATGGCATTGTTTTCATCTTGTGAAATATAAATATATTAAAATAAATTTGATAAAAAGCACATATTCATTTGTTAAAGGGGTCCTATTATGCTCTTTTTCAAAGTCTTGATTTTATTTTGGGGGTATACTAGAACATGCTCTCATGCTTGGTGGTTCGGAAAAAAACGCATTATTTTTCACATAATTTACATTATTACAATACCTTTCTCCCTAGCCTGGCACAAATAGCTCGATTAGTTCCGGGTTTAATGAAGGCCCACCTTCCAAAAAAGGAAATGTGTTATGATTGATTAGCTATCCCAGAGATTTGTAACTTTGTAGATCTTTTTTATGCCCAAAGATACACACTACACACTGACTAAAATTCAAAAAGTGAAAAAGCATAATAGCACCCCTTTAAAACGTGTATTATCTGAGCTGTAAAGTTGTTCTCACCATTCTTACATTGTTATGTTATCAGCAACAAAGTTATAAAATTGTAGCTAACTTACCAAGAAATTGTTATCAACACTAAAAACATCTTGTGGCTAGTCTTTTAAAACTGCTTTAAAAGATGCAGTATGTAATATTGAAAGCTAGATTTTGAAATAAGTACTGAAGTCCAACATTCAAATAACGGATTTGTTTTTCCCACCCCCTTCTGCTCAGACTCGATGTTCACACGGGTTGCCAGATTGAGGGCACACAACAGAAGAGCAATTGACAGTGGATGTGGACAAGTCTTGCACCATAAGATGATCAACTGATTTATTGCATTTTCATTTGCATTTTAAGCCTTTAGTCATAAAGCTTTTTAAATGGATGCCAAGGCTTTTTAGGTTGGGTAGAATCTGCAATTACTGACCCAATTCGTTCACTGGCTCCAGTAGTTGCAATACGCTGTGTTCAACCGGAGTGTCGAAATCCTATTGGGTTAATTGGCAGAGGGCGGAATCACACAGAACAAAACAAAAACAGACATTTTGACATGGAAAACACATTTCAAAGTAGAGTTACTTGCTCTAATATTGTTTTTCTGAGAAACTAGAATGTGAACTTAGCATGTTTCCTAAACATCTGCAAACATATGTGACCCTGGACCACAAAACCAGTCTTATGCTGCACGGGTATATTTGTAGCAATAGCCAAAAATACATTGAATTGGTCAAATTTATTGATTTTTCTTTTATGCCAAAAATCATTAGGATATTAAATAAAGATCATGTTCCATGAAGATATTTTATAGATTTCCTACCGTAAATATATCAAAACTTAATTTTTGATTAGTAATATGCATTGCTATGAACTTCATTTGGACAACTTTAAAGGTGATTTTCTCAGTATTTTAATTTTTTTGCACCATCAGATACCAGATTTTCAAATAGTTGTATCTCAGACAAATACTGTCCTTTCCAAACAAACCATACAAGGGAAAGCTTATTTATTTAGCTTTCGGATGATGTATAAATCTCAATTTTGAGAAATTTACACTTATGACTGGTTTTGTGGTCCAGGGTCACATATAGTATTTTATGTTTTAGTACAGTCAAAAAATTACATACTATATGTGACCCAGGACCACAAAACAATTTTCTGAATAAATAAGCTTTCTATTTTTTAGGACAATATTTGGCTGAGATACAACTATTTTAAAATCTGGAATCTGAGGGAGCAAAAAATCTAAATATTGAGAAAATTGTCCAAAAGAAGTTCTTAGTAATGCATATTACTAATCAGAAATTAAGTTTTGATATATTTACAGTAGGACATTTACAAAATATCTTCATGGAACATGATCTTTACTTAATATCTGAATGATTTTTGGCATACAAGAAAAATCAATAATTTTGACCCATGTATTATTGGCTATTGCTACAAATATACCCGTGCTACTTACTTACTTACCGTGCAACTGGTTTTGTGGTCCAGGGTCACATATATCCCATATTTTTGTGGTCCAGAGTCACATATATTCCAATTATTATTTATTTATTTATTTTTTTTTATGATAACAAAGGACAAGTTGAAGAATTTTTCGAGATAATCAACACTACACAACAAGTGCTGTAGGCTGAGCTGAACTTGCATTGGACCTGGACTATTTCTATCAGCCAAATAACACGGGCATCTTATTTTTAATCACTGATCCATCTCATCACACCAGTTGCATTGCAATTCCTCCCATTAATTTCTCTATGAGTGGTCCTTGAAGTGATCTCTCTGCACTCTCCTCCACATCTGTCTCTTGAATCTCCATCTCCCCTCTCTAAACAATCTCAGCTTGCACTTGTTTCTCAATCTAGTGCCCTTCTCCCAAGCATATTTCCTCCTCCCCTTCTCTCTTTGTCTCTCTTTTTCCCTGATGAAGTGGTCGTCCTCTATCAGTCCTCTCAATGGATCACTCACCCTTTTCTCTTAAAGGTCATATCTGCGGCGTGGAAAGCTGATAAGCTGTGTGTTTATCTCAGCTGTGACAGTGAAACAGAGGTGGAGGCAGATGTGCTCTCTGATAGGACCACGCGGTGAGGGATGAGCACGATCGGGGGGGACCGCGTTACGGGGTGGCCATCAGATAAACGGCACGATACGTCGCAGAGACAGATCAGTTAGGGATATAAGCATTTGGGAACCATACCGGCTTGCTTGGCTATCTGTACTCTGTCTGTGGCATTTCCACAGCAAGCCTTGGAAAAAAAGAAAGTCAGCTGGAAACATGGGGCAATGGTAAACGCATGAGCTGTGGTGCTCATGTAGGTACTGCGGGTTCAGGTTTGAACCTGATCCTATTGCATCTTTGACATGTCATACACTATCATTATTTTATTTTGTTATATTAAGGAAATTAATACTTTTATTCTGCAAGGATGCATTAAACTGATCAAAACTGACAGTATCATTGGAATGTTATTATATGTTATTATAATGTAATAATGTTATAATGTAATGTTATTTCTATTACAAATAAATACTGTTCTTTTAACATTTCTATTCATCTAAAAATCTTGAATATATTGTAGTTTCCACAAAAACAAGAAGGACAACTCTTTTCAACATTTCTTGAGCACTAAATAAGCATATTATGATAAATCAGCATAAACCACCATGATTTCTAAAGGATTATGTGACACATGAAGAAAAATTCAGCTTTGCAATCACAGCAATAAATTACATGTTAATGTATATACATATACTACCAGTCAAGTTTTTTAAACACTAATATTTTTAATTTTTTTTTTTTTTTTTTTTTTTTTACTATTTAAAATGTTTTCTATTTGTATATATTTTAAAATGTAATTTATTCCTGTGATTTCACATTGTTGAGCAGCAAATATTCTGATTTATAATTATTATTGTTGTTGTAATAATTATGTTGAAAACAGCTGAGTAGAATTTTTTTCAGGTTTCTTTGATGAATAGAAAGTTCAGAAGAGCAGCATTTATCTGAAATAGAAATTTTATGTAACCATATAAAATGTCTTTCATCACTTTTGATCAATTTAAAGTGTTTTTGCTAAATAAATGTATTGATTTCTGTAATTTATTTCCAAAAATAAATAAATAAATAAATAACATAAAAATAACAATAACAATACTGACTTGCTTTTGAATGGTATAGTGTATAATGTTACCAAAGCTTTTTCAGATAAATGCTGATCTTTGGATCTTTCTGTTCATCAAAGAATCCTAAAATATGTACTCAACTGTTTTAAACAACAACAACAATAATAATAATAATAATAATGTCTATATTGAAGACTGTAATTATGATGATGAAAAAGAATTTTTTTGGAATAGTAAACATATTTCAAACTTCATATTACTGTTTTTGCTGTACTTTGGATCAAATAAATGCAGGCTTGGTGAAAAAAAGCTTTTGACTGGTAGTGTATATTTTAAAACAAAATAATATTTCACAATATTACTTTTTGTATGTTTTTTTTTTTTTTCCACAACATCGCTTATTTTTGTTGATTGCATTTTTACTGAATTTTGATCAAATAATATGGAACTCAGTAATAATAGAGATAAATAAATAATATCTGCCTTCCTTATAATTTGTTACTTATAAAGATTGCCAAAAAATGAAAATCATTAGGAAATAAGGATTTTAGAGCTATATCATCCTAAAGAGATTTGATTTGTGATACTAACCAGATGATTGCACATTATCCCAATTATTACACCAGTAATAGCTAAATAAATAAATTAATTAATTAATTGGAAAGGAAACACTGATTTGAGGTAAAATTGTCCCATTATGTGAGAAGAAAGAGATCAGTGATTGCTTTGAGAGTCAAATTCCTTGTAGGTTTAACTTGCACTATTTGATTCTAACTCACTTCATCTATCCAAATGCAGAAAAATACAGAAAAAAGTGAGCAAAGTCAAGGTGGTGCAACAGGCTCACTGTCCAGTCCTGATTCAGCTGTTTGGCTACACTAGCATAGACTTCAGCTCCCTGCGGCTCACCATGGACAATCACTCTGCACTCAGTTGTAGGCACCATTTCAATGTGGTTTTAAATCCAAAAACAGCTTGTTGTCAGACAGCAGCAGCAATTTCAGTTCATCTGAGAGCAGTGAAAACAAAGCTGAACATGTCAATGTCTTATTAATATTCATTGCTAATTGCGTATTTACTCAACAAAGCGAGCAAACTAGCCTGCTAGCGTTCCCATAGCTTTCTCACCTCTGAATTTTGTATTATTAACAGGGCAAAGTATTTGGCAGCAGAACAATATTACACAAGGTTAAACTGCCCCATAAAAATGTACCACAGTAACTATAGTTTCTGCTAAAATGAAAGAAATGACAGTAGTTATGTAAAGTTAGTCATCAATATCGTGATATCATGATAGCAAAACTGTCTCAATATTATCATGGTCACATGATGATATGAAACAGTATACACTCTTAAAAATAAAGGTGCTTCACGATGCCATAGTAGAACCTTTTTTGTCTGAATGGTTCCATAAAGAACCTTTAACATCTGAAGAACCTTTCTGTTTCACAAAAACCTTCTCTTTGTGGTAAAAGAAGGTTCTTCAGATTATAAAAAGGTAAGAAAGAGATCCTTTGACTGAATGGTACTTTGTGGAACCAAAAATGGTTCTTCTATGACACTGCTGTGAAGAACCTTTTAAAGCACCTTTATTTTTAAGAGTGTAGGTCTTCCGGGCAAAAAGTGTAGATTTTTAAAATATTGTAACATAAAAGGTCTTTAAAAGTTGTGCTTTGTGCCATTATATTTTGGCACAGTATCTGTCAAACAACCTAAAACCGAAAGCAAAATATGGCTTAATCCCTTCAGGAAGTTTTCGCTGGTTGTTTCAAAGCAAAGCTTCGTTCAGGTGATCAGTTCGTGATCCGATGTTTTACGCACCTCAGAACGGCTACGTTCACAGTGAATGCAATGAACTCATTTATTGCATGTGCTGTGAGTTTAGCGCACATTTGGGAACCTAACGACCACCAGTTATGCTTTATTTTCATGGCAGATGATTACAGCATTTCACTAGATTTGTACTGAGACGTGTTTTTGTAAGCCTGTTTTCACTGAAGCTGGAGTTTTCATTTAAAATAAAAGCTCTACTGCCGTTTCCATCAAAATAAAATCTTATAGATATCTCTTTTAAGGGTACAAATTATGAAACAAGTTTTGTAATTTCCCTGCTGTAGTGAAAAGCAAAAATAATATACCTATGAAATATTTTTTTACAGTGTATATATATAACTGTTTTACAATATATGGCTATTGCTGTCATCGGAATTGCAATAATATAAAATATAAAACACTACTGTGAATGTAATTTAGACTGAGACAGTATATCACAACTAAAAAGAGGGTTGAGTCTCCTTTAAAGTTATTCATTTTTTTCTGACTTAAATTTTCTTACACTCTTAAAAATAAAGGTGCCTTAAAAGGTTCTTCACAGCGATGCCATAGAAGAACCATTTTTGGTTCCACAAAGAACCATTCAGTCAAAGTTTCTTTAAAAAAAACATCTCTTTCTTAACTTTTTTTTATAATCTGAAGAACCTTCTTTCACCGCAAAGAACCTTTTGTGAATCAGAAAGGTTCTTCAGATGTTAAAGGTTCTTTATGGAACCATTTAGACAAAAAAGGTTCTTCTATGGCATCGTGAAACATCTTTATTTTTAGGAGTGTAGTTAGTAACATGGGTTGAACCTCTTAATTTTGAACTCTCAACGTGCATTAGAAGAATTTTACTTTAAATTGTAAAGTCTTTATTTGTCTTTTTTTCAAATATTATAAATATATATATTTAATTATATAATTACATTTATATTTATATTATAAATATAAATATTATAAATAAATATTGTATTGTGGACTATACATTGCGATATCATCGTATCGTGAGATTTTGAAATTGCCACATTCCTATACCAAACACAACAATGTATTGTAGTACAAATAAGTGCAGAACCATGGCTTTTTCTGTCGAAACTATGCTTATCACGTTACTCATCCAAATACAACAAGCAACTGTTTACCTGCAAATTGCTAATAAGACTGAGGGCATGTATACAGGACATACTCTCACTCTGTCAGGCAAGGTTTGTTCCTTTTCTCGCCTTGTCATCCTTCCGTGTGTTTATGCAGTACCTGTTTTGGTAATGACCCACATGACTGAGGTTTTGGGCCCTAATGTCTTGCTAATGAGTAGCTCAGCCCATGAGAACAACAATCTGCCATGTTTTATCCAGCATCTCCAAGTTGTTTCCTCTCTTGGGAAAGGTGTGAGCTCTAAGGTGCAGCGCTGTACAGTAAAACTTCTTTTCGCTAGCTAATTCTAATGAGCTTGCCGCATCATGGAATTAAACCGACATGCAAATAGGCACTAAAAAGACAGACACGCATTAGCATGCGCTGCTCCGCTGAGTGCTGTTAGGTATAGTGTAGCTACTAATAGCAATGAGCATCAGTGGAAAGTGCAGGCTCGGTTTGATTTATGCTAACTAATATGGATGCCTGTTCGACCCAGAATTTGATAGTGGAAAGTCAATTTGCTGCACAGTCCTGACTTACACAACAGATATGTACTGTATTACAGCCCGATGACAAAGAGGAATCTGTGTACTGGGGCTTTGGAAGAATCCACAGAGCAATATTCTGATATGAAGAGCTTATAATGTAGCATTAAAAAACGTTTTCATCTCTGAAGAAAACAAAAGCTAACTCAAAAAGATGGTGTAGAAGCTTTCACCAGAAAGCCAGAAACCATCTACCATGTTACAAATCATCTTAATCCTATAAAGCCTGCTGTATTATATTTGAAACACAAATTTCTAAGGCTCTTATTATCAAACTGATCAAAAATTTGATTAAAAACCTGTTGCACACAATCTACCTTCTGTCGCCTGATTGATAATTCACACTTTTTAGCAAGTAAAAGGCCTGGTTCATGAGCCATTTTGTTGTGAAATCTACTGATATTAATAAAGCAAATGTAAGAATTACTTTTATTTTGTTAGCAATATTTCAAGATTAACACTTACTGGACTGAAGCAACTTAGGTTTATGTAATTATCCATACATTATTTCCTAAAAAAATCATGTCAAATATGATAAATCAGGCTTTTTAATCTCTATCATCCTTATATTGCATTGCTTCATATATTTGACAGTTTATTAGGACAGAACAATATTTGATCAAGATACAGCTATTTGAAAATCTGGAATCTGAGGGTGCAAAAAAATCTAAATATTGAGAAAAATCACCTTTAAAATCCAAATTAAGTGTTTAGCGATGCATATTACTATTACGAAATTTTACGAAGTTTTGATACATTTACAGTAGGAAATTTACAAAATATCTTCATGGAACATGATGTTTACTTAATATCCTAATGATTTTTGTCATAAAAGAAAAATAAAATCGATAATTTTGACCCGTACAGTGTATTTTTGGCTATTGCTACAAATATACTCGTGCTACTTAAGACTGATTTTGTGGTCCAGGGTCACATATTAGGAGATGTAGCATGAGAACTGATATTTGTACACATTTTATAAGTATCTGCTAAAAAGTTTTCATTTACATTACAAGCCATTAGAATTTAATCTTAATTTTTGGTCAAATAAAAAGCAGCAGCTGCACCAAAGTGTGTATTTTATCTTTCGCCTCTAAATATAACTTACACTGTTTAAAAAAAAAGTTTTTAATTTGTTACCCCGCTGACTTCAAATTTTTAGTTTAGTCAACTTGAAATTTTAAGTTACTTAATGTTAATTTAAGTGACAACTGGAATATTTTAGTTGGCTAAAAAAAAAATGTAAAAAAGTCAGTGGGGTAACAAATTATTTTAAGTTTTAACAACTATTTTTTTCCCCTCCATGAGTATAAGCTCCACACAGTTTTTTGTTTTTTTTTTTTCTTTAGATTTTATGGATTTTCAGAGTTAAGCTACAGTATATTTACTAGGAGGGAAAGTGAAAAATAGCCCTTGCTAAAGTTCTTTGGTCTTTTGCTGAATCTAAGATTTGATAACCTTTATTGAACTAGAATAACAGTCTGTGGTTGAACATAAGGTTAGTAAACATTCTCGACCATGGCTTTAATTGCACTGCAGATAACCACACAAAAGAACACACTTTTGTTCATTTTTCCCCTGTATATATATTGATTTCTTCAGCTAACCTGTATGTTTTCTCTCTTGCACTGTTTATATTGAATATCAATGTACAGTACTGTTAAAAGGATACAGTATTTCATCTAAAAATCATGTAAACTCATCCTCATGTTGTTCTGAACTGTTGTATTAAACAAAATGTGAATTTTTGAACAATATCCTGTTTGCTCCTTTTAATATAATGAAAGTAAACAAGGCTGTCAAGCTCCAACCAAGTGCTTTAAAACAAGATACTTCCACTTTAAATGTATTTAGTTTTATTCTTGTCATTCAGACCATCTACAGTAAAAAAAAAAAAACAAGCCACAGATAAAGACAACTACAGTTTAGCTAAAATATTGCATACTGTTATTCATAGGCAATTGCATCCAGTGATTAGTGGAAAGGTTAGATATTTGTTTTGTTATTTCGTGTTGTGAGCAGTTCCCCAAATCTTCTGAGCCATTAAAATGTAGTCAAGCTTCCCCTGTGTCTCTGATACGGGCGACTCCTGTGACTCAGTTTAATGAACCTGTGTTCAATGCTGCGCAACACTCTGGGTGATTTAATTAGGTGTATTTGCTTTAAAGTTTACATTTCTCTCCACTTAAATTATGCAATCGCACACAGCCGGGACCGACTAACCATCTTTGCCAGATCATCCCAATTACAACACATTTAATTATGCTGCAACTTCCAAAACTTAACAACCTACTCTGTGGGGTGGGTAAATATATAATAAAAAATATTTCCTAAGGTAGAGTAAGACTTCAAGTTTTTTCAAAGAAGCCTCTTTGGTCCACCAAGGCTACATTTATTTAATCAAAAATACAGTAAAAACAGTAATATTGTGAAATATTATTACAAATTAAAATAACCATTTTCTATTTTAATATCTTTTAATATGTAATTTATTCCTGTGATGCAAAGCTGAATTTTCAGCATCAATGCTCCAGTCATCAGTTTCACATGATTGTTCAGAAATCATTCTAAAATGCTGATTGGTGTGCATAAAAATTTCTTTTTATTATTAATGTTGAAAACAGTTTCACTTTGCTTCCTAATATTTTTGTGGAAAATGAGATGCTTTTTATTTTTAGGATTCACCAATGAATAGAAAGCTCAAAAGAACAGCATTTATTTGAAACAGAAATCAATATATACATCTTTATTCTCACTTTTGGTCAATAATGTGTCCTTGCTGAATAAAAGTATTAATTTCTTCAAAATAAATACAAATTTAAAATAAATTATATAATATCCCTAACATTTTTCTTACGAGCTAACAGTTGTATGAAGTCAATAAGGTACTGTAGGCCATGTTATATTGTGAAAATATTATCTGAAAGGTTACATACTCTCCACAACATGTTTTAAATTCACAATACAGCACAACCTTTCATACCGTATTGTTTATTTGAATTCCCAAAGCCTGAAGACAGTGAGAATTTGATAACGAGTGGAGCAGTAATGAATGAGAGAAGAAATTGACCTTTTGAACAATTTGCATTCTCAGCCCTCACACCTGAGTACCTCTGTGGCACAAAACCACTCGAATGCCTCAAACACAAAGAATCATGGGTCATAGGTGAGATGCACAGGTACAAGAGGAGTTCAGAAGTGAAGTGTGTATTTTTTCAAGGTTTAATATGAGACAACTGGAAGTAAGTAATTCGTAGGTGTCTTGCCTAGCCTGAAACGGCAACGCTGACTTGACCAGTGAGCTTGGGATGGTAACTATGCATCTGACCTACAGCAAAAGTGCTTGGGAAACCTGTCTGAAAACAATTACTTCTACAAATCTGTTTGGCATAGAAATTACACGCTTCACCTTTAAACAGAAAGTGCAGCAGACGTGGTCTGGGGTCTGTTGAAGTTTTGATCAGAAGCCCTGAGCTGACACGGCACAGCCATGATGAATGCAAATGAAATCAGGCAGTGCAAACGCAGACCTCTCAGTCAGGCTTTAACCGTCATGCATCTATAATGCAGCAGGAGGGAAATCCAAGCGACTTCTCTCAGAGCGCTAGAGTTAGACACAAACTGCCGAAAAAGACCCCTACTGAGAACGCAAGGAAGAGCTGAAGATGCAGAACGCAGAAAGAGGTTATGAATGTGAATCTATTGCAGGTAAAGCGACAAATTAAACAAAGCGTGAGGCACAGGGCAGGACAGCTGCCGTGTGAGAGATGTTCTGTAAGTGGCTTCTCCGTTTCTTTCTGCCGCTGTTCTAATTATGAGCATGAAGCTCAAGTTTGCCCCCTAGTGTTCACGTTATTCCCCAGAGGACGTCAGTTCAAATATAAATGACCCCCTTCCCCCGCAATGCAATATCCTGCAGATAACTTTCCCTCCACTCAACACGCCTGATCATATGATTTTGTGCTTATGAATTATGTAACACTTTTGAGTTGGTGAGTTAGTGGTTTAATATGCAGTCACTCTATCCCTTTACATCAGCCCTTTACTGAGTCGAAGGCACTTAATGCAAAACGTTGCTTGAGGAAAACTAGCTTTTATATGCCACGAGTTAGTATGCAAAGAGTGACAAACCAGTTCAGCTGTGTGATTCTTACAGCGTTTGACTTAATATCTCTTCCTACTTCACACCTTAACCGCACAGGCCTCATAATACTAGAAATTAATTAATAAGTAACAGTAGTTAAAACATTAGGTAATATAAACTAACATTCTACAAGTGTTTTCTACAAATAAAAAAAAAAAAATCATATTTTTTAAACAAAAACAGAATTAAAACTCACTGTTGCACACATGCATGTTAAAGGTGCAGTGTGGGTAATTTTTCTCTGAGTTGTAGCAGTACTGCTGTGCTGAGCAGCAGGAGCTGGAAGTGGTTAGGAACTCTAGTGGATCTGTAGCAAGATGGACTAGAGCTCATTAGCAGGCCCACATGGAATCTACCATCACAGAACTCTGCAGATTTCCATCAGTTATAGATATTTATACCATGAATACTTGACTCTGATTGGCTGGAATGTGTGCATTAGAGCCGTTTAATGCACATGTTATTCTAGTCAGATTAATCACTGCTCTATATTAATGCGCTTCCTTCACTGAAGTGCAAACAGAGAGAGAGACTATGCACCATAGACTGTAAAAAACATGGACGTAGTGTCTGTGACGTCACTCGTAGGTTTCTGAAGAGCATTTCTGAAGCCTAAAGTTGGCGGAGCCGACCGCCACCATCTTGGCAGCGTGTCACCACGCTTTACTCCCGGATAATCGAAAATGGGCAAAAAGGCGGGACCTGGGTGAAGCTGCGGTGCCTGGTTGCTAAAACCACGCCCGCCTAACTGGACAGTAGTGCTGCTGTGAAAAAAAGCCAAGGAGAAACCAAGGCAGAACACAGTATAACATCAGTTACTGCTCTTTGACTTTGTTTTGGAACGTTTAAATTGAGTTACGGTGCTCTGCATTTGTTTAGGGACAATGCATTGGTATTCTGCCTTTGCTTTACTGTCCATTAAAGTCTGCCGCGTTTAAATGACGGTGTAGCCTAACTTGTGTACTTTCATACATCTGTCTGCACTTCATCAGACAAACAAATGAGATAGATTGTGATCGAACAAACTGCTCCATTTAACAAAGCACTGTAAGCAAGCAACGACTAGATAACTTGGCAACAATAATTAATCGTGAATCATCTTTAAAGTTTTTTTTTCCTTTTTATAATGCAGATTATTCACTCAGTGCCAGCAGTCAGTCTGGGGCTGCCCACTTCTGCACGCGTGAGGACTCGAATGCCGTGTCAGCGTAGCATGTATTACACATAAAATCAGTAAGAGTTAGAAATTAAATCCCTTTTCTACCTTTTCTTGTAACTCAATAAAATCCATGGCAGTGAACGTCATTGGAGATTTTAATTCACAATCATTCTGAGCATTATTCCTACTTGCTTGCATTATCATCATTCCACAAGTCGTTCTTATATTTCATTCACTTCGATGTAAAGTAATATGTTAAGTATGTCTTGTATCCTTTTAATGTTAGCGAACACCACAATTAAATTGACTGCAAAATGGTATCCACTCACGTTTAACTTTTTGTCTGCTTGTTACGGTCAGGAAAAAAAAAAAAAAAAAAAAAAAAAAAAAAACAAATCACGTTATAGCCTCTAGCCATTTTTCTCAATTTCACACTCCAACGAGTTAAGGTCTTTTGCCTTGTAAGGCATAGCAGTAATCCGCCTGTCACTCAAGTGGCCACGCCCTTAATTATGCAAAACTTTAAGGCTTAATATAATTTAAAAGGATGAAAAATTCACCCCCCTCACAGTTGTCATGAAGGGAAAAATTACCTATATAGACCAAAACCATTTTTTGTACCAAGCTGTAAACATATTTTTTTCTGCTGTAAAGTTGGGCATTTTAACATGGGAAGTCAATGGGAATGACTCTCTTTTGGAGCCAGCCTCTAGTGGCCAGTCGATGAATTGTAGTTTTAGTTACTTCCGTGTTGGCTTCAAAAGAGAGACTGGGGGTTTGCTGCTTGCTATGCACACACAGAAACATTCAGAAGCACAGAAACATCTTTCTCTGAACATACATTATATTTAGAGATGCACTGATTGCATTTGATTTTCTTGGCTGATTTCCATTTTTATTTTTTTTTTTGTAAGTGTGACCTGCCGATACCGATTTTTGCCGATTCCGATTTTCTGAGAACCATAATTGACAGCATATGCAAACCAAAACTTTTTTTCCCAATGCATTTGGCATTAAAAAGTATATAAATTGTATTATTTTTATTAAAATGACCGATCGTTACGCTAGATAAGACCCTTCTTTCTCGGATGGGATCATTTACAACCGCATTTGGGATCGTTTGAAGCCGCATTTAAACTGCATTTTGGAAGTTCAAAATCGGAGCACCATAGCAGTCCATTATATGGAGAAAAACGCTGAAATATTTTCCTCACAAAACAATTTCTTTACAACTGAAGAAAGAAAGACATGAATACTGTGGATGACAAAGGGATGAGTAAATTATTTGTAAATTGTTGTTCTAGAAGTGGAGTTCTCCTTTAAAGAAGTCTCTTGTGCTCATCAATGTTCAGTTTATTTTAAAATAAAGAAAAACTTATAAAAGAATAAAAAAGGTAAAAAAGAACAGCAAGTCTTTACTATCACTTTTTATCAATTTAACACATCCTTGCTAAATAAAACTATTAATTTATTTCAAAAAAGGAAAGCAAAAAAAATCACTGACCCTAAACTTTAAATAGTACTTTATATTGTTAACAAAAGACTTCTATTTTAAATAAATGCTGTTTTTTAACACTTTATTCATCAAAGAATCGTAAAAAAGAGAAATATTAAGCAACACAACTGTTTCCAACATTGAAAATAAATCATATTACAATTATTTCTGAAAGGATGTGACACTGAAGACTGGAGTAATGATTTTGAAAATTCAGCTTTTCATTACAGGAATCAATTCTATTTTGAAGCATATTAAAATACAAAACCAATATTTTAATTTGCAATATTTCACAATATTACTGTTTTTTTTTTTTTGTTTTTTTTCTGTATTTTAATCAAATAAACACAGCCTTGATGAGCAGAAATGACTTCTTTCTTTCAAAAACATTACAAAATCATACCAAATCCAAACTAATCTGTCTGTCTGTCTCTCCATCTATCTATCCTTCCTCTCCATCCCTCCATCTCTATCTGTCTATCTGTCTATCTATCTATCTATGTCTAGTATTTTTCCATGCAGCATGATTCTCCATTTATATTCACTGACAGAAGATAACCGCCAGCACATCTCTCTGCAGACCTTACATTCACATATTTAAGATGTGCTCTGTACATATCTTGATGCAATTAGATGCAGTGTGAAAATCACACCCATCACACTTCTGACACATTCTGCAGTGTGAGCTGAACCTTATGGATTTAATCTGCACTTCCTCTGTTTTTCTATTGGCAAAAGGGTGTCAAGGGAAGCAGAATGGCCTGCAGTGGATGACGGACCCATTTTTGACTCACCCGTCCTGCTTATTAATGACTTTTTCAGCCTCTTGCAAACCATAGAAGTTCTTACATAGATATTCTCAATGCTCGTGACTGTCAGGCTCAGAGTCAAACTAAGGGTGTTCTCAGCACCTTTACTGAGCGTCTGATGCATTTTGCACACAAAAATGGCAGGGACTGGTCAAAAATCGATAGTTCCTATCTGAATGGCTGGTACAATACAATGTCTGGGAGTCTGGGTGAGGCAATCCACCTAGAAAAATGAAGTAATTCTTACAATACTGTGTTGGAAGAAGAACTAATCACTGGGTTTTGTCCAAGTTTAAAAAAACCATATATTTGAAAAGAGTTTTGTTTGAGGCACTTAGTAGCAAATAAATATCCGCGTGCAAAGTTATGCCTGTTCAAACATTTGTTAAGATTTGTAATGTTTGTGAAAGAAGTCTCCTATGCTCACCAATGCTGCATTTATTTAATCAAAAATACAGTAAAAACAGTAATATTGTGAAATATTACTGCAATTTAAAATAATTTTCTATTGTAATATACAGTTGAGGTCAAAAGTTTACATGCCCCTTTCAAGATCTTAAAAATGTCAATTATTTTACAAGAATAAGAGGGATCACACAAAAAGCATGTTATTTTTTATTTAATACTGACCTGAATAAGATATTTCACATAAAAGATGTTTACATATAGTCCACAAGAGAAAATAATAAATAATAGTTGAATTTAAAAAAAAATGACCCCGTTTAAAAGTTCACACACACACTTGATTCTTAATACTGTGTTAATACAGAATAATCAGAATGATCCACAACTGTTGTACTTTTGTTTAGTGATAATTGTTCACGAGTCCCTTGTTTGTCCTGAACAGTTAAACTGCCCGCTGTTCTTCAGAAAAATCCTTCAGGTCCCACAAATTCTTTGGTTTTTCAGCATTTTTGTGTATTTGAACCTTTTCCAACAATGACTGTATGATTTTGAGATCCATCTTTTCACACTGAGGACAACTGAGGGACTCATATGCAGCTATTACAGAAGGTTCAAACATTCACTGATGCTCCAGAAGGAAAAACAATGCATTGAGAGCCGGAGGATGAAACTTTTTGAACAGAATGGAGATGTGCATTCTTTTTTTTTTTTTTTTTGCCTAAATATCATATTTTTTTTTTCATTTAGTACTGCCCTTCAGAGGCTACAGAAGATACTTATGTGTTTCCCAGAAGACAAAATAAGTTACATTTACCCTGATTTCAAATTCAAAAAGTTTTCACCCTCCAGCTCTCAATGCATTGTTTTTCCTTCTGAGGCATCAGTGAGCATTTGAACCTTCTGTAATAGTTGCATATGAGTCCCTCAGTTGTCCTCAGTGTGAAAAGTCTCAAAATCATACAGTCATTGTTGGAAAAGGTTCAAATACACAAAAATGCTGAAAAACCAAAGAATTTGGGGGATGTGAAGGATTTTTCTGAAGAACAGCGGGCAGTTTAACTGTTCAGGACAAACAAGGGGCTCATGAACAACTATCACTAAACTAAAAAACAAATTCACAAAAATCACAAACACAAAATCATTTAGGTAAGAACGGTACTTACTTTCGAAACTTATTCAGGGCTCGATGATAAGGAGTACCCGATGGCCCGCGGCCAGCGTGAAAGACACTCGGGACAGTTGACGAATTTGTCACTGGCCCGATCGGGCCACTACTGTGTCGTCACAAAAGTTTATCATTTGCATGTGTTTTTAAGTCTTGTTCATTTAAAATTTCAAGGGATCACAGAGAGACGTGTCTCTGACGGACAGATAGCCTACGAAGGTATGTCAAAATACCCATCTTCGTGAGTAACTTTGTAGCTTTAACTATGATTAATCTATATTTAATTTATACAGTGCAGTACAGATGCATTGATCGATCTGACATATTTCAGCCGATCTCTGTTCCGGGTTGGACACGAACTGAATGCAAATTATTATTATTTTTTTTTTCCAAAAATGTCGTGTGTGGAAATATTACGAACTCTTTAAACATCCGTTAACAGAGGCCAGAGACACTGAAGACAAATACAAAAAGAAAAAAAAATACTGTAGCAGGCAGAGCAAGATCACATTTTACAATGCGCTAAATATTGGAAATATTATCCTAAATATTGAAACGGGGGTTTCTATAAATGTAACTCTGAGGGGAACTGACTGTTTTAAGAAATGTTTACATGGCATTTTCTTTTCATTTGCCTCTGTATAATGCATTTAAAGTTGCGTCCATAAACAGGGCGCTGCTTTGTTTACAACGGTAACCAGGGAAACGCTGTACCATTATTCCATAAGCACCACCTGCTGGCAGAGACTGAATTTGCATTCATTCAGTCAGTCTGTCTGTTTTATTAAATATTATTAATATAAAATATTAATAATAATAATAGACTTATTGAACAAACAAAAAACGTTTGAACTTTATATTTTTTTGGCTAGTAGGTTTTGCTGTGATATCAAAATTGGAATCAAGAATTGTACAATTTAATTGGTATGTAAAATTTTGATGTCATATAAGCTTATTTATTAAAATGAAAGATAAAATGGGTCAAACACAATGGTAAGAGCAACTTTTTTTTTTTTTTTTTGTGGCAGGGCCAGTAAAAATTTTGACCAGGCAAGTAAAAATTTGAACCACTGGCCCGACTTAGCATTGAGCCCTGTTATTATTATTCCTCTTTGCCATTATGTGTGTATTTTAAATCATTTTAAAGACTACTGTTTGCTTAGGTCTATTTTTATTATCTCAAACAAATTAATTATCATATTGTTAGAATAATCAACAGATTACTCGATTACCAAAATAATTGTCAATGACAGCCCTAGTATACTTAAAGATGACTCCAAAATGTTCATGTCTTTCTTTCTTCAGTCGTAAAGAAATTGTTTTTTGAGGAAAACATTTCAGGATTTTTCTCCATATAATGGACTGATATGGTGCCCCGATTTTGAACTTCCAAAAGGCAGTTGAAATGCGGCTTCAAACGATCCCAGCTGAGGAAGAAGGGTCTTATCTAGCAAAACAATTGGTTATTCTCATAAAAAAATACAATTTAAATACTTTTTAACCTCAAACGCTCGTCTTGTCTTGCTCTGTGTATTCTGGCTCAAGACAGTTAGGGTATGTCGAAAAACTCCAATCATATTTTCTCCCTCAACTTCAAAAATCATTTCAAAATCATCCTACATCGCTGCAGAAGTTCCGACCCAGTCTTTGAACATGCAAAGAAGATCAAACACCCTTAACAAAAAAAGTAAAACAGCGATATAGGACGATTTCGAAGTTGAGGGAGAACATGAGATGGGAGTTTTTCGACATACCCTAACTGTCATGAACTGGAAAAAAACAGTCCAGGCAGAGTAAGACAAGATGAGTGTTTGGCATTAAAAAGTATATAAATTGTATTATTTTTATGAAAATAACCGATCGTTTTGCTAGATAACACCCTTCTTCCTTGGTTGGGACTGTTTACAACCGCATTTGGGATCGTTTGAAGCCGCATTTAAACTGCATTTTGGAAGTTTGAACTCGGGGCACCACAGAAGTCTATATGGAGAAAAATACTGAAATGTTTTCCTCAAAAAACATAATTTCTTTACGAATGAAGAAAGCAAGACATGAACATCTTGGATTACAAGTGGGTGAGTACATTATCTGTAAATCTTTGTTCTGGAAGTGGACTTCTCCTTCAATTGCAGACCAACCTTCAGGCAGTCTTTTCATGTCTAAACTTATGTTTCCTAGTCGGTGATTGGCTATAGGCGACGTGGATGGTCAAAAATAGATCTATGTGAGACCTGAGAAAAAGAGTAATACAGCAATCCTTGTGCGTAATGAGAAAGCTGCAGTCTCATTCCTGCCACGCTAATTATAATGATGAATCCGTATCTATCACGCAGGCTTAACTGAGTCATGCCCTGAGTTACGGTTAAAAAACAAAAGCTTCAAAGCCCACTAATGCCTGTCCCGCATGCTTTAGGACCAGTGGCTGTGCTGGAGGCATCTAACTAATGACCGGTGTCGTTTTTAGCAAGGAGGGCCACGGCAAACGCATCCACTGCGACCAGGGCTGACTCCCCTCGAACCCATTCATCATTATACCCTGCCACTGGCTTTGATCTAGAGGTAATAAACACCTTGCTTTATGGTTTATTCATTGGCGCGAGGCCTCACGTTCCAGGACAACTTACGGGTCAGTGGTTCGGTCGGTCAGAAAGACGCGTGTGTGCGCTGGAGAAAGGGTCCGGTGTTGCGTGTCACTTGTTTTGTCTGTGTTTAAAGACCCGTAACAACCTTAATCTCACCTGCCAATAAACAAACATGTAAACCAGACTCGTCTACATCAAATGGGCCTTTTTGGCCTGACAAAGTGATGGCAATAGACGCTTAACAAAATCAATATGCCGGTAAACAAAATACGATGTGATCAATAATGACATTTCTCAGAAGAACCTGGCCGTGAGCAATAGAACGGCTTCTTTTGCAAACGTACACTTATCCAATTTGAAGTTTCATGCAGTAAAATGAAGCAAAAACTCTCCGGACCGAGTTTCACCAGGCAATTTCACTCTTAGTGCTGTCAAAAGTCTCTGTAATAAGGAGATGAATGTGGCTAGCTGTTAATTTCCTTTGTGAATGCTTGTATCCTAATATAATAAAGGAATCCAAAAGATATGCCTCAAATGCAAAGAAAATGAGTTCTATTATACATTTCTGAAGAGATATATTGGAAGGATGAGCACTTGTTTTCAATAATGTGGTAGTGAGCGCTTCAGTGGAGTCGTATATCACCTAGCAAATGTTCTCAGTCAATAATTCATAATTTCTTTGTGAATCAGTCTTGAAAAGCTCAATTCGTACTATGAATATGAATGTCCCTGGAAAATTCCTGCCTGTAATTGTGCTTTGAACAGTAGGATGCTGTTGCTTTTTTCATTGACAGCTTCATCTGTTCCACTGTTGTTTTTCATAAGTGAGGAAACGGATCTGCTGTCCCTACAGAAAGACACTCTGAATCCCACAAACAGGGCGGGAAAAACTCATAACGCCTAATCGTCTCCTTTCTGAAGAATTACGAACATATATCACATATTATTACATTGCCACCTACTTACACAGAAAAAGACCATCTGATCAACATGTACGATGACAATTTGGTTTTTGTGTCATTTGGGTTTACAGATCTGAAATAGATTACACAACAATAATGGACAGAAATTAAAAAAAAAAAAAAAATGGGGGCATTTTATAGATTCTGTGATCAGAATTTCTGTCTGTCCAAAATAATAATATAAATAATATACAAAAATAAATAAATAAATTGAACAAACAACAATAACAAAAATAAACTTTTATTTTTTTTTTTAAATGAACAAAAATGTATGAAATCTGTAAATTTAGTCTGTCTAAATTAATAATAACAATAATAATAATAATAATAATAATAATAATAATAATAATAATAGAAAAAAGACATACAAATAATTTTATAGCCTGTGATTACAATTTGTGTATGCCTATAATAATAATAATATTAATAATAAATAAAAAAGTATAACACTCTAATCTAATTTATTATTATTATTATTATTATTATTATATGCATTTCTGTCTGTCCAAAATAATAATGTTAATGATAATACAAATATATTTATACAAATATATGTAAATGAGCATTTTGGAATATTTGGAAATTGAATACAATAACAATAATAATAACAAAAACTTTTTTTAACATGACTCTGTGAATTGCGCATCTGGTCTGTCTGTAACGGTATTAATGATACTACAAATATGTTTATACAAATATATGTAAATCAGCAGATACATACAAAAAATGAAATTGATTACACAACAATAATAAAAAAAAAATTTTACATGAAAAAAATGTATAGACTAAAATAAAATAATAATAATAATAATAATAATAATAATAATAATAATAATAAATCAATTATAAAAATAGTTTTTTTATAGCCTGTGATTAGAATTTATGTATGCCTAGAATATTAAAGTCATAAATAAATAAAATAAAACGTAAAAAAAAAATCATAAAGACTGTGATTACAATTTCTATGTCTATAATAATAATAATAATAATAATAATAATAATAATAATAATAATAATAATAATAAATACATAAAAATATACGCTCATCTAATTATTATTATTATTATTATTATTATTATTATTATTATTATTATTTTAATTTCTCTGTCCCCAATAACAGTATTAATGATAATAGAAATATATTTATACAAATTTATGTAAATGAGCAAATACATACAAAAAATGAAATTGATTACACAACAATAGTAATAATAAACTTTTTACATGAAAAAATGTATAGACTAATAATGCCTAATATATGCCTAGAAGTCATAAATAAATAAAATAAAAAGTAAAAAAAAAAAAAAAAAAGTCAAAGACTGTGATTAGAATTTATGTATGCCTAATATTATTATTATTATTATTATTATTATTATTATTAAAAATTATGTAAATTAATACATAAATATAAAATAATAAAGAAATGAAAAATAAAAAATAATTAAAATAAATACTACAGGTTATTTCATAGACTAAGAAAATAAAGTACTGCTATAACTTGCCTCAGGCAAAAATTAAAAACGAAAAGTTTTTACCTATGCACCTGTTACCCTTCTTCACTGTTTTGTGCACGTTCTGAAACAATCAAATTGTCCAAGCTGGTCTTTTCTGAACTATTTATGTACCATCGGAGATCCCAATTCACATTCTCTCTGATCATGATGTACAAAGCCAAAAATTGAGGCCTTTTTTCAGGTTTTCAGACGCTCTCTCGGATAATATTAGGGTTAGGGTTAGGTTTGTAATTAGGTATCATGGGAAATGCTTGCCAAACTTGGCTGTTTTCATTCTCCTCCACGACGACGTGAGTGATTTTTGATCAGCGGTTATTAATGGGCGCTCAGCCATCGTTCTCCCTCTCTAGCCCTCATCGCCGCCTTCTCATTATGATTCAATAAAGCATAGCAAACAAAGGCTGAGATTCTCTTCGTGATACCTAAACCTATTATCTCAGCATCTCTGCCGTGACAAATTGGTTCAGCTGAAAAAGGAAGGAAGGAAGAATATTCCAGAAAGGCTATAGTTGAGCGTCAAATTAAAGCGCATCTGGTCAACGAAGCTTTAGCAAACTTGGGTTTACAATCGTTGTTTAATTCAAATCCGGCGAGATCATGCAAATCACCATCAATCCTATTTGATAAACTTGAATGGCAAAATCATAGACTATTGAAAGTCACGCTATAGTCTTTTCTTTTCTTTTTCCTTTTCTTTCATGTTAAATGAATGGTGCACTGCTGCAGAACACTGGCACTGATCTGAAAAAGCCTGAGCAGAGTCCATCCTGAAAGAAGTACTTTAATTAATCTCATACATGAAGGCTCAAGCCGCTTTCACACTAGGCTTGCCGTCTGTCTAAATCCAGTTCACAAAATTAACGTGATTACCTGGCCTTTCACAGATTTCAGAAGGCCATTTAGGCTATTAGGTCAAGTTACGATTCACGTCTGAGCGCAACTAATCTCATACGGCGCAGGCCGGAAACGAGCGGAGCCAACCTGATAATCCACAAAACAATTGCATGATTTGTGAAAGTGCAGCCGGGAGATAAACAGACCTATTTGTTTGCTCTGCTGCAGGTGCACGCGTGTGTACGACAAGGGATTTGCATCATTCTGGTAGATGTTGCTTGCAAAGACACCAGGTGGACCAGAGATAGATGGAAAATACAGAGAGTGATGCTTAGGGTTGCAAAATATCGCAAAATGCTCACGGTATATTCACACTGAATTGGCTAGCAAAAATAAAAATCAACATAAACATTGTGATGACTTGATAATCATGAAAAATTAAACATCTCACGTATTATTATGATATAAAATCCAACAAAAAAAAGTTCACCGAATTCTCTGCATGGTCGGTAAAAGTAAAAAAAAAATATATATATATATATATATGGGTATGAAATTCAAGAATTTTTATTTATATAAACTAATACAAAGAGCACATTAATATAATATAATATAATATTATATTATATTATATAATCTAATTTTTGTTCTAGTGGGTGTGAATAAAAATAATTATTCAATTTACATTTTTTTTATTTACTACTTCATTTAAAGTATATTCTTACTGTATTTTAGCTCTTACTTCACGTCTGTGGAAGCTTGTTACCGCCATTATATAAATATGACGGTAATTGTGACTTCTTCACACAGAAACAAAAAAAACTGAATTGCGAGATATAAGCTCAGATTTCTACGGAGAAAAAAAGTCAAAATTATGAGATATAAACTAAGAATTGCAAGAAAAAAATACAAATGGAAAATACAAAATGGAAACTCAGAATTTTTTTTTTCGGAAACAAAAAAAAACAAAACTGAATGGCAAGATATAAACTCAAGATTCAGAGGGGGACAAAGTCAAAATTATGAAATATAAACTCAGATTTGTTTGTTTGTTTGTTTGTTTTTTGAATTGTAAGATTTAAAATTACCTAATCACAATTACCTTTTTTATTTTTTATTTAATGGCAGAATCGAAAAACTGAGTTCCGAGATAAAAATTCAGGATTAGCAAGGGGAAAAAAATCCAAATTATGATATATAAACTCAGGATTGCTAGAAAAAAAAAAAAAAAGAATTAAAAAATTTGTCAGATTAAAAGTCAAATTTCTTTTTTTTTTTTATTGAATTATATATATATATATATATATATATATATATATATATATATATATATATATATATATTTATTTTTTTTTTTTTTTTTTTTTCCAAGTCATTTTAGAGCAAAAAATTAAAATATAAAGACATTTACTAAACTTTTTCAAAAGGCTAAAAATACTGAGATATAATAGTTTTAGTTTTATTGCCCATCCCTACTTACACTCTTAGACTCATCTCTTTTCTTCTGCCCATTTCCGTTCAGATTGTGTTTCTGTGAGATTTTTAGCTGTCCATTGGGTAACATCAGAGCTTTGGGCCAGAACAAACCCTCTTTAAATAGCTGAGATCCTATCAGAAGCTAAACCCTCCTTATCGTCGCCACCTTAAGTGTACAAATCAGCCTCTGAAGATCACAGGAAAGGAGGTGTCCAGCCCCAGTCTCTTCATAACTGCCAGAAAAACTATATAATACAGAGTTCACACTGACAATGACTTGCAGCATCAAAGCAACTGGCTGTCATTCAGTTTCAGTGAGTGTTGAAGGAGATTTAAGGTGACATGAGCAACAATAACTCCTGCCGATATAACAAAGGCGAGCTGAATTTAACGTTATGCAAATGACCTCACCTAATCTACTACCACTAGTCAACTAAACATATACTGTATAATGGTAATTAAAACACTGTAAGACTGAACAGCCATAAGAAAATTACTAATTTCTCCATACCCTCTATATTCTAACAGGGACAGCAGAGGGGAAAAAACTACCAAGCAAAAATTTGGGGTCAAGTTTTTTTTTTTTTTTTTTTTTTTTCTTAAATAAATCAATACTTTAATTTAGCAAGCATGCACTAAATATATCAAAAGTGACCGTAAAGACATTGTTACTAAACATTTTCTTTCAAATAAATGCTGTTCAAAGAAACCTTTAAAAAATAATTTAAGAAATTATTTAGAATAATTTCTGAAAAATTAAGTGACATCGAAGACTCGAGTAATTGCTGCTAATGAAATCACAGAAATTAAATTTTAAAATATTCAAACAGAAAGCGGTTCTTGTAAATTGTCATAATATTCAAATATTAAAAATTATGTATTAAAAATGACAAAAACTTGATTTAATGATCGTGCAAATAATAAGATGGAAAAACAAAACAAAAAAATAAAAAAATTAATTAATTAATTAAAAAGAAAACATAAGATGCATAAAAACAAGAAAATGCTTCCCATATCATGTTTTAGTTAAATTAAACTCATTTGTTATTGGTTGCAAATTTATTAACAAAGTACAACTTGGACAGATTGCATGATCTTAAAAATAATAAAATGAAATAAAAGATAAGGAGAATAATCTATTTTTTGCGAAGTGTATATCTGCCTATATATTTAGTAGATATTTAGAATGAAATGTTAATTTTTTATGCATCTATGCAATTTATGTCAATAGTAAATGCCTGTGTCTAAAGAACATTTTTGTTTTATTTTGTACAATAAATCACTTTGCTACAATCTGGAAGCAATATCATGCGAGACAAAATCATCTCTGCTTCTTAAAAGCACTGAAACATCCACACGGCTTGCTGTTGTTTAGTCGTCTATAGAGAAAACAGCAGAACGGACTCTACTTCCTGGGAAGACTCGGGTCATTTAACGTGTGCAGCCGCCTGTTAGAGATGTTATATTGGTTTGCAATAGCCAGCGTACTCTACTTTTGTATAGTGCAGAGGGAGCAACACTAGTTCAGTCGATTCCGAGAATCCAAACAAAGTGATAAGGGAGGTCGGTTGTGTTATCAGACGTCACCTGGGTTCTCCTGAAGCAGCGGTACAGAAGATGCTGCTGGTGAAATCCGAGTCCGTCCTGAAAATGCTCTCCCCGTCCTATCCACAGTGCTCCGTCCTGGAGGACCTTTCGCCACTGGCTTGTTCGACAACAGTGTTATAGAAAAGCACTGCTGGGGAAGTTTTCTGCCGGTTGCCATCAGACGATACAGCACTTACTTATCTCCCAGTTGTGCCCGCCCTCACGTTACTTTGAGCTGTCAACCGGGCCCGGAGTAACATCGCACGTGTCTCTTTTATCTCACTCTGTGATGTCTTGCGCAAGAAGGAAGGCTGAGCTGTGTGTTTTGCATTTGATGTTTCTGCTATTTTGCTCTGAATTTCCCATCAGGGATCAATAATGCACATCCATGTCTTGCAAACTTTTCACACTTTCACAGAAAAAAAAAGACCATTTGGCAAGGGAGGGCACAGGGCGGTGAGATAAGGCCATCCTGAGACACGGCAAAGTCAGGGTGAGAGCAATTCGTGGCCAGGACCTTTGAAAGCAACGGATAGAGAGTGGCGCAGGGAAAGTCAGTTAGCAATTAAGGATCTCTAATCGAAGAATAGTAGGAACCGCAGAGCAGTGGTTCTTCATAGGCAGACTCTGCCACATTGATCTGGGCCAAATTAAGATGATTTTTTTCCTAAAGGGAATTCATTTTGATACTGGAGAAATAGTTTAACTACATTTCACATGTTAAAGTGGCCTGTAATACTTTATAGCTTCTCATGAGAGATAGTTCTTGTAGCTCGACTGATAAAGCATGATGTTAGCAACACTGAAGCCATGGGATTGATTTCCACACAGCATACGAAATGATGAAATGACTCTGAGCCATAAACATGCATGAAAAAAAATATCATGGCCACAAATTAAGAATAGGTTCCCACGATATATGTTTATTCATGAGCATATTTTGCCCCACACATGATATGGAAAAAAGAAAAAAAATCATATACCAGGGTAACGAGTTGCATATACCAGGTTTACTAATTTATTCCCTCATTTTATTTAAATCATGGCCACAGTTTACTACGATGGGGGAACAAATTAGTAAAAGTAATTAGTAAAATTGGCCATCATTTTCTTTTTCTCCAGGATTCTTTAATAAAAACTTTAATTTTAAATAAAATGTTTTTGTAACATTAAAAATGCCTTTAAATTTAATTTTAATGTAAATGTAATTAAAATGATACCATTACCATTATATATATATATATATATATATATATATATATATATATATATATATATATATATATATATATATATATATACACATACATACACATAGGAGCCTTATAAAAATGCTAATTTTAGATGAAAATGTCAGATGGCACTTAGAGGCTTTTGCATCTGAATTCTATATATATATTTAATTAAAATTATAGAAATTATAGCTTCAAATTTAATTTTAATGTAAATTTAATTAAAGTTATACCATTTATTTATATATATGCACAATATTCTCAAAATATTATAGGTTTAATCTCATTATTGCTATGATTTAATTCTGACTTTATTCTCAACAATTTTTAACTAAAACTTTATTCTTTAACTTTATTATTTTTTTCTCAAAGTATTACAACCTTAATCTCGTAATCTTTTTTCTACATGGCACTAAAACGCCATTGTATATACATTATATATATATACACTACCGTTCAAAAGTTTGGGGTCAGTAAGACTTGTAATAGTCTTTAAAGTAGTCTCTTATGCTCATCAAGGCTGCATTTATTTGATTAAAAATATAGAAAAAAAAAAACAGTAATACTGCTAAATGTTTTTACAATATAAAATAATGTTTTTTATTTTAACATACTTTAAAATAGAATTTATTCCTGTGATGAAAAACTGAATTTTTATCAGCTGTTACTCCAGTCTTAAGTGATCCTTCAGAAATAATTCTAATATGCGGATTTATTATTAGAATGATCAATATTGGATAATATCAACAGTTGTGCTGCCAAATATTTTTTGGAACCTGTAATTTTTTTTTTCAGGATTCTTTCATGAATAACAAGTTTAAAAAGTACAGTGTTTATTCAAAATATAAATATTTTATAACAATGTAAATTATTTATTATTAACTTTTAATAAACTTTTAATTATTAACTTAATACATCCTTGGTGAATAAAAGTATTAATTTCTTAAAAAAAAAAAAGAAAAAAGAAACAATAAAAATGTATGTACTTTTGAATGGTAGTGTATATATATATATCACACCACATTAAAGAGCAACAGTATTTATTGCTTGAATTTCCTAATGAAATGGACAGAATTTGAAATCTGAGACCTTTTTTCATATCAAAAGTAACACAAAGATTAACCTATTGCGATTTATTGGAAGGAAGGCACACTATCTACTGTTTATTCTACTGAAAACAACATAGACCAAAAGATCGATTGAGATTTAAGAATTGATATTGGTTAATTAAAATGAGATTATAATTGTGTTATTAGAATTAAATTATGAAAATTGAAATGACAGGTAATAATAAATTATGATGGAATTTTTACGACCCTGTCCGTCGGACAATGTTAAAGTCTAGCGCAACCTCTGATATACACACATACAGAATAGAATGTTTTTGTAAGATTGTAAATGTCTTTACTGTGCCTTTTCATCAATTTAACCCTATAATATTAAAACATTTTTAGCTTGACTAAAAAAAATTAATAGATCTTGGATAGATCTTATAGTTCAGCCTTTCAATGCAATTGGATAGTAGAATTTATAAATAAATCTGTTTACTTGGAAATGAAGTTACACAACCTGCGAACCTCCCTTGAAGCACACCATCTTGTTTTTCTGGACTGGATAAATCAACATTCAAGTAAGTAAAATGCCCAAAATATTTTTTTTTTTCTGTGATTAACAATGTCTAGATCATGTAGATATTAAGGTATTGTTGAATGCTTTGATCATTTTAGATTTTGAGCTTGTTATTTCAGTGTTGTAATTTTGCAACATTGGGTTAAAGGGGTAACAAAATTTGCCTGTGCACCTTGCACATTACATGGATGAATTGTGCTTCTCACCTGCTTCATGTGAAAAAAATAAAAATACAAGTAGAAACATACTGTTTTTGACAAGTTTTAAATTCACAAGTTTTAAATGTCTTCATTACAATTTTGAATTTCCGTCAATATTTAATGATTAGTAAATATGTTGAAGAATAAATTGTTTCATTAAGAATGTTAAAGAATGTTATTTGAAACTATCTGTATCTTATTATTTATAAAATATACTTAACTGGTTCAGTTTTTTTTATTTTTTTTTTTTCCTGCTGGGCTCTGCTTGTTTGCCCAAATATCCGCATGCTGCATAAGGGACAGGTGATAATGTTCTGCAATTTGGGGGTATCAGTGCTATTAGCATAAATAAGGGCACAATAAGCTATCAGACAGTCATGTGTGAATTCTGTGGAATGGGTGAATTCTTTACAATGTGTAAGTTTGATTGGGATTGATTTGCATTGACATGATTTAGCATAGAAAATAATCAGTGTTTTTTTAATCAGAATGCCAGGAAAGACAGTCTCATCATATGTGTATGATATTATTGGTGCTGTTCAAAATGGGAACAGTGACTTTGAGATGGATTTTGATACAAATAATAAGTTTTCATGCAAGTGATGAAAGTTTTCATTTAGGTTTTGTAAATATAACCTGAGCATATATTTTATAATTAATTTTTCATAAAAATGACTTATTGTATCATTATTGTGTGATTCTTATTGTATATATTCATATAGGCCACTGATATAAGGTTACAGAAGCATTACACCCTGCAAATGAACTTTTAGATGTCCTTTGTTCAAACAGTGAGTAAAAACACTGAAATTCTGCTACCCCAAAAGCCAAAAGTTGCGATATTACAACATATCACTAAAAACGTACTAAAATATCAAAAATGTTAAAACTCATTTATTTCTGCATTAGAGGCCTCCCACAACAGCATATAAATAGGAAGATTTTTTTCAGTTTTTTTCTAAATTTCAGGGTTAATGCATCTTGCTGAATTTAAATTAAAATGTACACGAGTTAAGAAAAAACTGCACGAGATTTTATAGATATAAACATCACATATTCTTAGAATCCCAATTTAGTCTAGCTAAAATAGTCACATATCTGTCAAAATACGTTTTTGCATTTAGCAGACACTTTTATCCAAAAAGCAACATGTAATGTTTTCAAACTGGACATTTTATCAGTATGCATGCTCTCTTGGAATCAAACTCACGACTTTGGCATTGCTGGTGGCGCCAGTTACTGAGCTACTTCACATCTACCGTGAAATACACAACACAGAGACAGTGTGATCTCTGGCCAGGCAATCTGTTCCTAATAATCAAGCTCCATTCACCACCAGATCATTACCTTCACATTAAACCAAGAAGAAAGCAAGACCAGTCCACAACATCAAGTCCTCACAACTCAATTAAAAACACTCAAAATTCAATCCGGTGAATTTCATGTTGCAACGGAACCCATTATGATGGCGTCAGTGAAGTGCATCAGCCCAAACAGTGAGGAGATGCGCAGTCTCGGCTAATGGTGAATATCCTGAACCTTCCAGCATCTCTGACTCCTAACGTTGATCTAATGTACCGGCGCGTTTTATTGTAGTAAGCTAAAACTTCAACTCTGCACTCTTTAGTAAGCGAAACTGCTGCCTCTGAACACGCTCGCCTTCTACAAGGATATTTTTCTCTTTAATAATTCTGCTGCTTGATGGATAAACAATGGGTTCTGTGCTCATGCATTCACAACATTCATTATGCAAGGCCACTCTCAAGGAATTTCAAATTAATCCGGAGCTGTATTACAGCTTTAACTGGGATTGT
This sequence comes from Cirrhinus mrigala, assembly GCA_036247105.1. Taxonomy (NCBI): domain Eukaryota; kingdom Metazoa; phylum Chordata; class Actinopteri; order Cypriniformes; family Cyprinidae; genus Cirrhinus; species Cirrhinus mrigala. The sequence continues at coordinate 41,029,390 of CM070011.1, read as the reverse complement.
TGCATTGAGGAACAACAAATAAACTCTTAGAGCCCCGATAAAAGACTTGACTACGTGTGAACGCGTGCATGCCTCTGATAAATTAGCGCTGCGTTCTCAGTTGCATTTTCCGTGCATTAATGGTCCCCTTTAGTGTTACAGGCTAAACAGATCAGTAATTAGCCGGAGAGCGGCTTTCTCTATATGTTTGCCGCAGTGGTGCATGGTGAATGCGAGCCGTAATGGTGGTTTAGACTGCATGGTATCAATAGATGGAGAAGACTTTTAAAGGTGCTGTGCAGAGAGAGGAGGAGAGATAAAAGCCGAGTGTTGCATGAAGGAGTGGAACATCAATATTCAATGGGCTCTGGAGAATCCTCTTTTGAGAGTTTCTCCTCTGGACCTGAGCACACACATGTAACACAAACACACACACACACCTGCTCGGCCTCTCTTTTTCTCTGTTTTGGTCTCTCTCCCATTTCAGAGTTCCTCACACAATCTTTCCATCTCTCAAGCATGACAAAAAGGTTTTCTGTGCATTTACCATGATAATACCGTGGTTTTATTTGAAGTACCTTGAAACAACAAGACTATTTTGACAGTTGTCATGGTAAAATCCTGATATTATTTGAAAAACCTTAAAAAGCTGTGTTTTTCTAAAACATTTACTATACCAATACCACCGCATTATTTAAAGTACCTTATTGGACATTTACCACAGTAACACTATTGTATTATTTGAAGTACCTTATAATAAGAAGGCTGTATTTACAGTTACCATGGTAAAAATCATGATATTATTTGAACAACATTGAATAGCTATGTTTTTGGACATTTACCACACTAATACTATGATAATATTTTAAGTACCTTAGAATGAAAAGGCCATTTTGACAGTTACCATGGTAAAAATCACAATGAAGTTGAGATTGAACTTATTTTTAACATGTACTACAGTAAAACTGGAATATTATTTGAAGTACCTTAAAAAACCTTTTTTTTATTTGACATTTACCACAGCAATACTATGGTATTATTTGAAGTATCTTAGAATAAGAATAATAGTTTGGCAGTTAACATGGTAAAATCATGATATTATTCGAAAAACATTTCATAACCAGTTTTTGGGCACAGTAATACCAATATCAATACTATGGTATTATTTGAAGTACCTTTGACTGCTCTACGGTTACCATAGTAAAAATCATGATATCATTACATGAAAATCATGATATAATCATGATATTTGAAGAAGTACCTTGAAGAATCATGTTTTTTTTTTTTTTTGGACATTTACCATGTTAATACTATAGTACTATGCTGTACCATGGAACAAGAAGGTTAGATATACAGTTACAATGGTAAAATCATAATATAATTTGAAGTACCTAAAACAATGTTATTTTGAACATATAGTAATACCACAGTATTATTTGAAGAACCTTGAGGAATCATGATTATAGACATTTACCACAGTATTACTACAGTATTATTTAAAGTATCTTGGAATAAAAAGGATAGTCTGACAGCTACCATTGTAAACTTATGATATTACTTGAAAAGCTTTAAAATGATGACATTTACTATAGTAATACCACAGCATTATTTGGAATGCTTTGAAGAACCCCTTTTTTTGACATTTAGCACAGTAATACTATGGTAATATTTGAAGTACCTTGAACTAAAACATCTAGTTAGGCCGTTACCATGGTAAAAAAATCACGATATTACTTAAAATACCTTATAAAAACAATGTTATTTTGAACATATCCTATAGTAATACCACAGTATTTTTGAAGTACCTTGAGGAACCATGTTTTTGGACATTTACCACAGTAATACTATGGTATTATTTAAAGTATCCTGGAATAAGAAGGCTAGTCTAACAGTTACCATTGTAAAATCATGATTATTTGAAATCCTTTGAAGAATCATATTTTTTTTACATTTACCACGGTAATACTATGGCAGTATTTGAAGTACCTTGGACTAAAACATCTAGTTTGATAGTTACCATGGCAAAATCATTATTTTATTTAGAGTACCATCAAAAAAATAGTAATACCCTAGTACCTTGAGGAACCATGTTTTTGGACATTTACCATGGTAATAATATGGTATTGTTGGGAATACACTGAAATAAGAAGGCTAGTCTGACTGTTACCGTTGTAAAATCATGATATTACGTAAGAAGCTTAAAAATAATGGCATTTACTATAGTAACACCACAGCATTATTTGAAATGCGTTGAAGAACCGTATTTTTTGGAGATTTACCACAATAATACTACAGTATTATTTGAAGTACCTTGGAAACAAAACATCTAGTTTGACACTTACCCTGGTAAAATCATGAAATCATGATGAGTACCTTAAAAAAACAATGTTATTTAGAACATATCCTATAGTAATACCACAGTATTATTTGAAGTACCTTGAGGAACCATGTTTATGGATATTTACCACGGTAATACTATGGTATTATTTAAAGTCTCTTGGAAAGTCTTATTTGGCATTGGTAATACCATGGTCTTTCAATATTCTTCAAATAATCCCACATTTTTAGGACATTTACAATGACAATACCATGGCATTTCCAGGCTTCTACATACTGATTGGCATTATTATACATCAAAGTTCCATTCTAACATCACTTTACCGTGGTACCACCACTGTATTTTTGTAAAATATTTTGGATGATAATAATTAGGTCTCTACTCTGCTCTATTGTCAATCAAGGACATTTGTTTAATGATTTCATCATTTCACAATTGCAATTTTTTGAATTTGGAATGGTCTTTGATACCAAAATAAATAGGCCAACATCTTCATTCAAATCTAAACCCCAAAAGGTGTCTAGTATGCAGGGCCAGAGTTATACAATAGAAGTGTACTACAAGTGTACTAGACTGATGAACAGAAAACACGTACATGCACGCAAAGTCAAAGGTCAAAAACAGTCTAATACAACAGTCTAACTTAAAAGAGAAGCTGTTATAAAATATGAATGCGTGTTTGAAAATGCAGGCTGTCTCTGAGTGCAGCTGGTATTTGGGTTATGTTGTGGCTGTTACACAACCGTGTGCGGCACACACAGACTTCACTAAAATAGAATATTACTTTTCTCTAAAGCACAGTCTACATCGAAAGTGAGCAATATGACAAAACTAGAACACTCTCGTTATAATCAATAAAGTTGTCTACTTTAGTATCACTTAGTTTCAAGTAGATATCCAGGAGCGCAACGATATATGCTGCATACATATGCAAAATAATCCTTCTAAGATATTCAGATCAAACACACTTCCTACAAACAGTTCTGTATCTATTTAATGAGCACCAAGTACCTCAAACAAAACTCTTTTTAAAAGTGTCTTTGAAAAGATTTGATATCACAGACTTTGCCAGATCCAGTAACTAGGCAGGTCTCAAAAGCTTGAATGAAACTGGCAATTTTAGCTTGTGCTTGGCAGTTTTTTGGGCAATAGAGCGTAACTGTGTTGGCCCACTTTTGCAGTGGCCTTGGTATGTTTCCTATTTTCATTTTCCTCAGTTTTTTTTTTTTTTTTTTCCTTTTAAATAAATAAATAAATCATGGTCATAAGCCAAATTAACTAGTTCATACAGTATTAATCACAACAGTTATGAACTCTTATTTGAAGCAAAAATAAATAAATGAACACGTAAGTAAAAATCATATTATTTTCTTCTATTATATATCTTCTTTTGAACATATACTATAGTTATACCACCATATTTTTTGTTAGCTATCAGCTAACAACCTAACAGCTTATTATATGGAATTGGTAGAGGTTTTCTCAGAACTGGATAACACCAAAGGTCTCAAATAGGGGTTTTTAATTCCCGAACTCAACTGTTGCACTCTATATACATGAAATAGACTGCAGGCATCCCATCTGAGGCCGAAATTACACTGACTATTGTTACGTCAAATTCTCTTATCCGTACTTTAGCACTGAGTAACTCCTGCAGTCTGAACTCTTAATGAACATAATCCACCCGATCTCCATCCGGCACGGACCGCGATCCCGCTAATGCGAATCCCACCTGCCGTTTCCACTCTGACTGCGTCGGGGTCGTAATAAAGCAGACCTCATTAAGAGCACCTTTGCACCCCCGTGCACCATGGGTTGCCTGCCTTCGACCTGTTTTCCTACACTCTTTCTCTCTCCACATATTTTTAGTCTTGTTTCACTCTCGCTGTGTTTTAATTTCAGCTGGCATCCTTGAAATTAGAGGAGAGATAAAAGGGATCCAGCGCTATGTTAATATCTCTTTGAAGATGAGTCGAGTTGGCCGTAGAATCCCTGGCTTTTCTCTTCCTGAGCGGAATACGGAATGAGCCGATCCTGCCTCGTCAGCTCCGTCAAGACGCGAACGTGAAAACAGTCACTCTCTCGCTCCATCCATCATGTGGGTATTCTCCTCCTTTATTTATTTACCCTTGCGCTTGAATTTTTCTACAAAGGCGGCTCTGTTTCTGCCTCCCTGCTTCGATTCGTCGATCTTCCCCGTCCTTGCGTGTCACTCGGGTCGGTGTGCGACGTGATGGTTTAGCATCTTAAGCCCCATTACTTCTTAATGGCCATGAGATATCTGAAAATAAACCCTGGAGGCAGATCTCTGCACTTCCCTGGCAAATAGGCCAACACGTACTGGACTTTAACAAGACATGCATGAATATTCACACTGCTACGGGCTTTGATCAGCTTCCTGACATCCCGTTCTCCTCCACCCTTTCTGTTTCTCCCTTCAACTCAAACACACAATCGCTCATTTCTTCTCCATCTCTCCTTCTGACACTCTTGATCTATTCCAAAATTTGTGAGCTGCCTCGCTGTCTGCATCCTAACTGAAAAGAAACCTCATAAGTGAATGATTTGGATCGCTCTAGGCAGCGAAAACAGCACGCCACGTATATACTCCACACGCAATGCCCACAAGAGACTCTGCTCATAGTTGATTTCAATAGAGTTTGACATGGGCATGCTACTAAACTACCAATGCGATTGTCTAATATGCATAATCTTGCACATTTTTGATTTAGAATATAATGATTTAGATTGCTCTCACCTCACCTTGGGCACTGTCTTTTAGGATTATCTTCTAAACCCCTTTGACCTCAAATATTTACTTGAAGTACCCCTGAGATTTTAATTCTCAGTTAGTTTTAATTAATTGATTTTAGTTAATATTTCAATACTTTACATTCATTTTTCATGTTTTTATTATTTATTTATTAAAATGTTATATTTATTGTTTGATTTTACCTCTTTATTGAGAATTTAGCAATCTTTTTTTAATGATTTAATTAATTTTTTGCTTTGGTAACGTTTTAAGTTAGGAACCAATTCTCACTATTAACTAGTCGCATATCAGCATGCATATTACTAGCATGTTGGCAGCCTCAGGTTATGGTTTTTATAACACACACCAAGTTTGGACTCCATATGCCAAACCGTTGCAGAGATATACCCTCACATCCATTTTTGCATGCTCTTCATAGAATTTGTTCACACGTTATCCGAGAACGGTTTGACTAATCAACTTGAATTCCAGAACTTTTTGCCAGCATGGTCTGAAGATTATCTGAGCCAATTTTTGTGAAATCAGACAAGCCGTCTAGGACGAGTTAGAAAAAGTAGGTTTTCCGAACTATTAAAAATAGTGGAAAAACTAAACCTTACGATTTTTAATGGTTTTACGAATTGGTTTATTAGTACCTATAAAGCATGCCTTATTCTGCATGACCATATTTTAGATTCCTTATCCCTAAAATCGTATATCGTAATCGTATAAAATAGTAGGAATTTTTACATATTTGTATCAACCTGCAAACCCCAGTTTGAGAAACCCTGTTCTAAACCAGTTTGAATTCGAAAATCTGATTTCAATTTGAAATACAGCTGCAAGCAGCATTTAAGGGGCCAAGCACAAAGGCGGCAAGAAAAGTCATACCAGCATGTCTGACTGCATCAATGAGTAATTAAACAAGGATGAAAAATCAAATACAATCACGATTAATATGATTGAAAGATTTATCACTTTTGACCAGTAGGTGTTGCTGGTATGAAATGGATGTGGTGTGGTCAGTGTCAGGTGACACTGGCACAAATAAAGTTTGGTGTCAATAAGTCAAAGCTTTGCAGAGATACAGCCTCAGAGTCATTTTGGTATCACTCCTCACATTTGTTGCGGTACTGAACAAATACAGTTTTGTCTATCGACGTGAAATCCATAACTTTTTGTCAGCACAGTCTGAAGATGATCTGACTCTATTTTCGAAAATCAGATGAATGGTCTCTTGGACGAGTTCGAAACAGTAGGTTTTCATAATAAATCAAAATGGCGGACAGGAAGTTCGACCGGCTATGGCAAAATTTGTATTTATGTTCTTGGCATAACCCAAGGAATAATTTAAGACCAGTTTACTTACAACAGACTAATGCAATCAAACGTTATTAGCATTTTTGGAAATTTTATTATTAATGGTTAATGAATGGTTTATTACTTTTGACCAAATATGTGACGCTATTACCAAACTGATGTGACATCGTCAGTATGAGGTGACAATGGCACACACAAAATTTGGTGTCAGTACGTCAAAGCTTTGCAGAGATATAGCCTCAGACACAGTTTGGCATGATTCCAACAAATTCATTGATGTGTTAAATGATAACTGTTTTGTATGTCAACACGAAATCCATAACTTTTTGCCAGCATGGTCAGAAGATCTGAGCCAAATTTGGTGAAAATCAGACCAACAGTCTAGGAGGAGTCTGAAAAAGTAGATTTTTAACATAAATCAAAATGGCGGACAGGAAGTTTGGTTGACTGTATCTATGTTCTCGACATGATCCAAAGAATTTATTGAGTTTCATTACAAAAGGTTAATACATTCAAAAGTTATTAGCATCTTTATAACTTTTGACCACAAGGCGGCACTGCCGCAAAACTTTTTGAGTACCATCAGGGATGATGCCGAAGACACATAGCAGGTTTCATAACGATACGGCAATGCGTTTGTAAAATATATCATTTTATGACAAAATTCAAAATGGCCGACACCCAAAATGTCTGACATGGGAAACTTGGGTATCATTCGACTCAGTTAGAGTTAGAGACACCAAATTTGCTGTGGTTAATGATGAGACTGTCCTCTATCCGTGTGCCAAATTTCATAACTTTCCCACAAGTGTTTCTATGGCCTGCCATAGACTCAAGAGCCGAAGAAACGGAAGAAGAATAATGATAAGAATGGCAATGGATACAATAGGTGCCTATGCACCTTCAGTGCTTGGACCCTAATTACAAACAGAATGCAATTTGAATTTGGATGCAATACATAGAATTTGCAAAGAAACTGAAATGTATGTAGTTTGTCAAGAAATATGTATTTAGTTCATATTTAATAACTTTTGTGGATCAGGGAGAAAGAACACAAAAACATTACTTGTGTCAAAATTTTCTGCATTGCAATTCCCCTTCTTGCCATTGCAATCCAATTCAAATTCACACTTATTCATTGAAAAGGAGCCAATTCTTAAATTCCGCATTTTGCATGAACCCGCTATCTGCCATTTGTAGCAGTCTTCATGTCAGCAGCATGCCTAAAAATGCTGTCTAGATAAGCAGACAAGCATTTAGAAAAGAGCTTCTGTGTGCGTTTGCTAATCCTGTCTTATCAGATCTGCTTGTTTATCGCTGCGCCTCTGTATCGCTCCCTCCTGATGAACAGTTTGACACGAGGAGATCAGCGTGAGACGAGAAATCCCAGAAGAAAACCTCAACATGCAGGGGCACAGCATCTCAACATTTAACAGGACAAAAGCATGTGCAGCATCAATATCTGACAGTCCATTTCTAAGACATGAGATAAATCCAGCACTCCCTGGGGTTCACACGTTCAATTTTGCTTCTCATCAGTGTGGCTTCATTAGACCGGTTGGTATGAGTGGTAATGACCATGATCACAGTATGTATAATTTAATATCATAGCATATATATCATGATATTTGTTCTGGAAATTCAATGAAAAGTGATTTATATTGTATATTAAATAGCTTTTTAGTAAGGCATACATTTTTACTGAACTAAACACTTAAGAAGTAAAAGGTATTTAGTCTAATTTGATCTTTTGATTTTATTTTATTTATTTTTGCTATTGCATGGTATAAATCATCATTCAACTCAAATAATAAATCAATAAATTAATTAGGGCTGTCAAGCAATTAATCGCGAATAATCGCATATAAAATAAAAGTTTGAGTTTGCCTAATATATGTGTACTGTGTGTAATTATTATGCATATGTAAATACAAACACATTCATGTATATATTTAAGAAATATTTGCAAGTATACGTATTTATTGTAATTTTTATAGAATTTATATTATATATATTAAATACATTAAATACAAATATTTTGTACATAAATAACATTTCTCTTAAATATATACATTAATTTGTGTGTGTATATATATATATATATATATATATATGTGCATAATAATTACATGCAGTATACACACATATATTAGGCAAACTCACATATTTTGTATGCGATTAATCGTGATTAATCATTTCACAGCCCTAAAATTAATAAATAAATTAATAAATAAATCCTAAAAAATAAGCTTTTTTAAACCATTTCATTTAGATGTTAACACTATTTTTTAAGTATTGTTAAACCAAAACACAATCCATTTTTTTCATCATTAACTCATTGCGTCGTTCAAAACCTTTATGACAAAAGAGAGGTTGAGAGAGTAAAGTTCAACTCGAGTTGTCAAGAATTTTCATTTTTGAGTGAATAATCCCTAAAAATGACAATTGTAGAGCAAGTGACATTATATTTAAGCCTTCCTTATCTATGAAACAATGCTATGACAGCAAGACCTTACCATAAAACATCTCTATAATATCAAGGAAAGCTTAAAAAAAAAAAAATTAATACAAATTCTCACTTGAGTCAAAATAGAATCATGCATCCTCTCTGCACAAATACACACCAAAACACAGATTCAACACACTGCCACCATGCATGTTGGCATGAACACACACACACACACACACACTCCCTGCCAGTTTCCTCTGAAGCACACTAGGCTGAGGGTGTAATCGCCAGTTAATTACTCTGCTCTTGACCTGTGAGCGAAATGAGTCGCTTTGGTGCTGCTATCTGTATAAAATGCATTAGTTCAAGCTTTCTCTAATTGCTTTAATTAGTCATGAAGGAAGGCCTGATCTGCTGCTAATTGATAACGATTTAAATAGAACAGCAAACGGTTGGATAAGAACGAGATTTCTTGATGAATTTGGTCAAATTCAGCAAATTGCTTGGAAATCCAAGAATTGTTTATTATCCACAACATGTAATTAATTGTCATCTATCTATCTATCTATCTATCTATCTGTCACAGTATTTCTGTTATACAGTGCTTGGGAAACCGGTCACCATAAAGAAAAAAGGTACTATTGATTTTTTTTCCACACCTCATATGAGGTGAACAGCCAGGAAAATAAACTGCAGAGAACAAGGGAGCCCGGAAAAAAGGAAATGTGTGATGACTAAGAACATCTGAGCTTCACAGTCGTAGGTGTTCTTGTTTGCATATACAATATCTCTCACCTCATTTTCCACTCACATCTCTCCCTTTTTCTCTGTAGCAAGGTCTCCAGGGAGAGGGAAGTGTGTGTTTGTGTGCGTCTAAGTGCAAGTGTATGTTCACCTGTTCGAGGTGACCAGGTGTTCACGGCCTCATGTGTCTGTGGCCCTCAGTCTTTTAAAAACGCAGCGGGATGCAGCCCTGCTGTGCTGCACCAATTCAAGCTGCTTAAACCTTGCCAAAAACGCAAACCTGTCAATTCAACAACACACTGCTATAATTAAATATTAACTTTTATTGGCAGAACCCATTTGGGCCATACTTATGAGTGAACGATCGAAAGACATAGTTTATATGATGCTACAGATGTCTATATCCTGCTTGTTTTAACCAACAAAAACTCATAACTAGGGTTACGTATAGTTAGGGTGTTGTATTTTTCAAGCCAGGGTTGTTATAAATAACTAAAACAGTAAGAGTTTACAATAAGATTCATTAGTTAACATGCTGAGGAAGAAGGGTCTTATCTAGTGAAACGATCAGTTATTTTCATTAAAAAAAAAAAAAAAATTTGAATACTTTTTAATCCCAAAAACGCTTGTTTTGCCTTACTCTCCCTGGACTCTGTGTATTCTGCCTCAAGACAGTTAGGGTATGTCGAAAAACTCCAATCGTATTTTCTCCCTCAACTTCAAAAATCATTTCAAAATCATCCTACATCACTGCAAGTCTTTGCAAAGTGAACATGCAAAGAAGATCAAACACCCTTAACAAAAAAGGTAAAACAGCGATATAGGGCGATTTTGAAGTTGAGGGAGAATATGAGATGGGAGTTTTTCGACATACCCTAACTGTCATAAACCGGAAAAAAACAGTCCAGGGAGAATAAGACAAGACGAGCATTTGAGATTAAAAAGTATTTAAATTGAATTTTTTTTAATGAAAATAACCGATCATTTCGCTAGATAAGACCCTTCTTCCTTGGCTGAGATTGTTTACAACCACATTTGGAATCGTTTGCAGCCGCATTTAAACTGCCTTTTGGAAGCTTGAAACAGGGGCACCATAGCAGTTCATTATATGGAGAAAAATGCAGAAATGTTTTCCTCAAAAAAAGAAAAAAATATTTTTTTTTTACAACTGAAGAAAGACATGAACATTGGATGACAAGGGGGTGAGTACATATGTATATGTGAATCTTTGTTTTGGAAGTGGACTTCTTTAAAATCACAAGTTGTGTTTGTTAACATTAGTTAATGCACTGTGAACTAAAATGAACAATGAACAACTGTATTTTATTAACTAACATTAACAAAGATTAATAGTGTAATGAATGCTAGTTAATACTTTAACAAATGACACTTGATTGCAAAGTGTTACCACGAAAACTAAAACTATATAAAAAAAAAAAAAAAACTATTCGCTGATGCAACATTTCTTAAGTTCTTTTAGTGTAACTTAAAAGAACTAAAACTGAAAAATAACAATTAAAAAATAGAAAAATAAAAAAAAATTAAAATATAAACTTTAAAACTGAAGTGAAAACAAACGCAAAATCTATTTATATTAACAAAAATTATCATTGTAAATCAATTACATTAAAATAAAACTGCTTTATGCAAGAGTATAAGAACAAAAAGGTCTGAGAGACAAACTATACAATTTTAAATCTGGCTTATGAATACTGATTATGTAACATTCACCTAGAAGTTTAAAAGATGGTTAAAATAACTTTAAAATGATGCAAAATGTAAGAAATTGGGAAATGCGACGCATTTTCAAAAAAGAAAAAAAAATTATCTAGTTTTGAAAATGTCAAAGTATATAGCTGTCCAAAATGCTTTCAACACACACAGCAATCTGGCTAATGTGGCCAAGTCTAAATGAAAAATGCATATCTAATCAGATTGAAATTTGATTGATCAAAATGCATGAAATAACTAAGCGTAAACATCTCAGAAGTGACTGAAATATATTTCCTGAACACCATAGTTCAGTGCTTTATACTATTATAATGTACTATACATTTCTTAAACATTCCTGTACATTCATGAAAATCTGGGACATAAAATCAGGATATTTATGATAAAGATTTAGACTTCTGTATTACAGCTGGTACAACAATAAAACGATTGATTCATCTTCCTCTGGAAGGTGGCACTTTATCTGTTGGCCCAGGCTGAAGTTGTTAAATAATAATAGCTGCCTGAGAAATGATGCTGGCTATTTAAAAAAATAAATAAATATCCAGCCACAAAGCTGTTTAGACATGATGAGAATTAAATGGATTCCTTCTAGAATAATTCTACTTTGAATAACAATGGCAGATTGTTTGCGCATGGAAAATGAGGTGTTGGCAGTGGACACATCTCTCGTTCTCTGTTGTTGGTTATTGAAATAATTCTGTTTCCTTGAGACCTGAACAGACAATTAAACAGAAAATGAAACAACGGCAGCGTACCTTTCCTTTTGTCAGTGCATTTACAAGAATGGATGACCTTCAGGCTCAAAAACAAACACTGAATAAACAAACAAAAGCACATTGTAAAGCTCAAATGATTGGACCAGATTCTTTTTGTGACGTGTGGACAAACAATGTCATTTAGTGTTGGAAAATCCATAATACTGTACCCATGCCAAGTTTTCAGAGACCGATCCATATCCCGTCCTGCCGCCACCCCTCGCCTGCCCTCGTGAGACGTGAGCGATTGGAGATAACATTATCGTAGACATTCCACCAGAGGGAGTGTGCTCACATTTAATTAGCCATGTTCTGGAACATATACAACAATAATCTGCAACTACCACACCCAAACCTGTCAATGACTGTCTTGTCAACCCATGGTTCTATTATGTCATGAGTGAATATATGCAATATTAATATATAATATATACTAAAATATACGAATAAATACTTTTATAGTTCAGTTTGGTTTATACATATTTATATCTTCTGTAATTATGTTATATTATATATTTTAAGAATATTTCAACACATACATATATATTTAGGGGTCAACCAATATGTGTTTTTCAGGGCTGATGCCAGTATCAATTATTACGGATCAAGTAGACCGATAAACGATATTTTGAACCAATATATATGTCTGCCATAAAAATGAAAGTTAATGTCAAAATTAAGGATAACAAGGGCTCTGACAAAAACTTTCTTTAAACTTCCAGAACAACAATTTACAAATAATTTACTCACCCCCTTGTCATCCAAGATGTTTATGTCTTTCTGTCTTTAGTCATAAAGAAATTATGGTTTTTGAGGAAAGCATTTCAGCATTTTTCTCCATATAAAGGACTTCACTGGTGCCCCGAATTTAAAATTTCCAAAATGTAGTTTTAAATGCAGCTTCAAAGGGCTCTAAACGATCCCAGCCGAGGAAGAAGGGTCTCATCTAGCGAAATGATCTGTCATTTTTTTTTCAAAAAATACTAATTTGTATTCTTTTAAGTTAAGCACAAAAGCTCTGTAGCACAGGCTCTGGGAAGCGTGTCCACGATGCTACGAATTAGTGATGGGTCGTTTTGAACGAATCTTTAATGTGACTCAGGAAGAACGAGTCGCCTTGGGGAGTGATTCGTTCAGTCGCGCATACGCAACATCCTATTAGGTTCTGCACTGGAATTAGTTTGGGTTTTTCGAGTCGTTCGTTCATCAAATGGGGCTGTCACATGATGAACGAACGACTCAATCCCGAAAACTTGTCAGATAAGAGGTGAGGTGAGCTAATCATAGGCTAAAGACCCAGTTAAACAATGAATTAATCTTTGCTGTTTCTTATAGCATTATAGTTTTGCCTTGTTTGTAGTGTGATCAACGTTTGTGTAAGTAGTAGATGTGTTAGGGAAGTAACATATAACATTTTAATTATATTTTGCTAAAATGAACGAAATGATTTGAAAAAAGATTCGTTCATTTTGCTGAATGAGACTCAAAGGTTCGAGTTGGTAATATGATCCGAACTTCCCATCACTACTACAAATCACGTCTAAGTTAATCGTCTGTGTACTCTGGCTGAAAAAGGTAGAGTATGGTGGAAAAACTCCATCTTATTTTTCCTACAACTTCAGAATCGTCCGACATCGTTGTACCTTTTGTTTGTAAGCAGCATTTGACTTACTTGCACTTTCTTAGTCTTTGTGCATTCGCTTTGTAAACACTGGGTCTGTAGTTCCGCATGACCTTTTGACGTGACCTTTTTTCCTCAAAAACCATAATTTCTTCCGACTGAAGACAGAAAGACATGAACATCTTGGATGATATGCTGAATTGCTATTCAAGAAACATTCTTTATGAATATTATTAATAATTAAAACAGCTGAGCTCAACAGTTCAGTTTTTGTAACATTATACACTATACTATTTGAAAGCTTGGAGTGACTATTATATATATATATATATATATATATTTAAATAAATGTCTATTATTATTATTTTTTAAAGTTTTTTGGAGCAGCAAATCAGAATATTAGAATGATTTCTGAAGGATCATGTGACAGGAGTAATGATGCTAAAAATTAAGCTTTGAAATCACAGGAATAAATTACATTTTAAAATATACAAAACAGTATTTGAAATAATATTTAACAATATTTTCAAATTTATATATATATATATATATATATATATATATATATATATATATATATATATATATATATATAATTATTCTAGATATTTATATATATGCACAGCATATTGTCTTAAAAATTATTAAAAATAAATAAATAAATAAAATGTATATATATATATATATATATATATATATATATATATTTTTTTTTTTTTTTAATAATTTTTTAAGGCAATATGCTGTGCATTCAAAATATGCATTGAACTTAAATGATCACACTCACACACACAAACACACACACACACACACACACACACTAAATTGTTTTTGCAGCATGCCACTCTTTCCTTCTATCATTAATCATGACTCATTTTGGCTGTCCACATTCACTGATATAACATGAACTGATGAAACATTCAAAATACCATCAGGAACATGTAATAAGAAAGTCAATGTGGTCAATTTTGATTTCATGTTGACTTTAACATCCGTGCCCTTATCGAACACTTCACCTGCCCCTACATCTCCCCCTTTCACCCCGCTTGCAGTGGATTTTTTGAAAGCCAAGCACTGGATTTATCGAGCTGTTTTTGACCCCATTAGAGGTCTGAGAAGCGCAGAGCGATTTCACCTCCCCTCTCTGGCTATGTGGATATAATCTCCTAATTACTGGAAGTCTACGTGATGTTTTTCAACACTGCAATTATCTGGCTTTCTTAGTGAGTATATGTGCATGTGTGCGTTTCATTAAAAAGGATTTATGAAGTGGCATCTGATGGTGTGTTCAGAGACTTCGTTAATGGAATAAAACATGCCAGCGCTTCATTTATTAGATGTTTGTCATGTTTATCTTTGGCTTAATGGTACTTTTGTAAATGAGCTGTATTTCATCTCTTCACTCATTTTCTGTTTCACTCAAGATTTGAGCTTCAACTATGTTTTTTATGTTTAAATATAACAAAACAGGAACTTATAATAATGAGTAATCAGTACCAATAATCAGTATCAGACAGTAAAAGCAAAAAACAAATCATTAGAAATGTCTCAGTACTTTAAAAACCAAATTATCTGAGCTACACTGTCCAAATTCATTTTATAGCTCTATACTCTTACGGTATGCAAATTGACTCATTTGCATTTATTTTAAGGGAGTTTATGAGACAAAGTTAATGGTTGAACATTATTATAAATGAAAGAGCAACTTCATGTTCATAAAGTACAGTGAGTCTACTAATTTTTTAGTTTATTCGGCAAACCGGGTCAGAACTATGAATCAAAGTGTATTTTATCTAATATGCAGGTCACTTTCGGCCTGACATTTGTGTCCCGCTGGTTGCCCTTTTCTCTGTAAGCCAGATTTCACATTCAAACCTAGCAGACATACGAGTTTCTTTACAAACCGGGAAACATTGTGTCTTTAATTTGTGTGCGGTTAGGGCATAAGGTCACAAAATCTAGCTCTGTTTCCACCTCATTTTGTGTGCAGTAAAGAGCACAGGCTGTCCGGCTCAGTCTGTATTTGTCTGTCTCTGCAGTGAGGTGCTGTTCGGAGAGTCTGTACACTGTCAAGGCTTCTCTGGGTTCAAGGTTGGTGACAGCAGGCAGCTTCTCCACTGCGCACTCTCTATTTAGTCAAAGACAGCATTCTAGATGGCTGTTCTGTGCTGAATTTTTATCCAGTGGGTTGGTTTTTATTGGCTCTAGGAACAAGCAACCACTCAAAACATCCTAGCAACAGTTCAGCAGCACTAACAACCAAACAGAATACCCTAACCACCGCTTAGCAACCACCAAGAAAATCCTAGCAACAGCATAACAACATTACATCTCTATCAACCACTCAAAACACTTTAACAATTATTTAGCAAACACCCTAGCAACAGCTTTGCAACACTAACCACCACCCAGAATACGGCAACATCTACCTAGCAACCACCCAGAGAATCCTAGCAACAGCATAACATCTCTATCAACCACCCTTACAACACTAACAATAACTCACAACACCCTAACATTTACCTAGCAACCACCCAGAATACCCTAGCAACAGCATAGCAGCTCAATTAACCACCCAAACAACGCTAACAATGACCAGAACACCCTAACATCTACCTACCAACGTCCCAGACAATCCTAGCAACAACATAACATCCCTATCAATCACCCTATCAACACTAACAATAACCCAGAACATCCTAACATATACCTAGCAAGCCACAGAACACCCTAGCAACAGCATAGCAGCTCAATCAACCACCCAAACACTAACAATGACCCAGAACACCGTAACATCTATCTACCAACCACCCAGACAATCCTAGCAACAACACGACATCCCTACCAATCACCCTATCAACACTAACAATAACGCTGAACACCCTAACAACTACCTTGCAACCACCCAGAACACCCTAGCAACAGCATCTCTATTAACCAACCAAGCAACACTGACAACAACCCAGAATAATTACCTAGTAACCACCAAGAACACCCCAGCAACACCATGAAAACTCTATTAACCACCCAAAACATCCTAACAATCATTTAGCAACTACCAACACCCTAGCAACAGCATACCAACCCTAACAACCACCCAAAATATAGCAAAATCCACCTAGAAACCACCCAGAGAATCAGTCAGCTTATTAACACTAACAATAACCCAAAACACCCTAACTACCTAGCAACCACCCAGAACACCCTAGCAACAGCATAACATCTCTATCAACCAACCAAACACTAACAATAACCCAAAACATCCTAACAACTACCTAGCAACCACCCAGAACACCCTAGCAACAGCATATTTTTATCAACCAACCAACACTAACATTAACCAGAATAATTACCTAGCAACAACCCAGAACACCCCAGCAACACCATAAAATCTTTCAACTACCCAAAACATCCTAACAATTATTTAACTACAGCATACCAACCCTAATAACCACATTAGCAACAACATAGCAGCTCAATCAACCACCTAAACAACACTAACAATAGCCCAGAATACCCTAACAGCTACCTAGCAACCACCCAGAACACCACAGCAACAGCATAACATCTCTATCAACCACCCAAAACACCCTAACAAACATTTAACAACCACCAACAACACCCTAGCAACAGCATACAACATTAAAATCTGCCCAGAATACTGCAACATCTACCTAGCAACTACCCAAACAACACTAACAATAACCCAGAACACCCTAACAAAAACACTAGCATCCACCCAGAACACCCTAACAACCATTTCGCAACCACTCACCAACAACACCCTAGCCAAAGCATACTAACACTAACAACCACCCAGAATATATCAACATCGACCTAACAACTACCCAGACAATCCTAGCAACAGCATAGTAACTCAATCAACCACCCAGAAAACCCTAACACCACATCTCTATCAAGCACAAAAAACTCCACCTCCACAACAACCCTAGCAAAAATTACCTAGCAACCACCCAGAACACCTTAGCAACAGTATAGCAAGACTAACAACCACCAAGAATACCTAACAACTACCTAGAAACCACCCAGAACACCCCAGCAACAGCATAACATCTATCAACCACCCAACACACCCTAACAATCATTTAGCAGCTATACAAACCCTGACAACCACCCAGAATATAGCAATAGCAAAAAACATCTACTTCCACACCTAAACACCCTAAAGTCTACCTAGCAATTAGCCAGAGAATCCTAGCGACTGCACAGCAGCTCCATCAACCAACCAAAACAATCAAAAGAAAAAGCATAGCAGCACAAACAACCACCCAGAATACCTTAACAACTACATAGCAACCACACAGAATACCCTAGCAACAGCACAGCAGCACTAACTCCACCCAGAATACCCTAACAACTACATAGCAACCACACAGAATACCCTAGCAACAGCATATCAGAATTAATAACCACCCACAATATCCTAACTACTTAGCAACCACACAGAATACCCTAACAACTACATAGCAACCACATAGAATACCCTAGTAACAGCACAGCAGCACTAACAACCACCTAGAATACCCTAACAACTACATAGCAACCACACAGAATACCCTAGCAACAGCATATCAGAATTAATAACCACCCACAATATCCTAACTACTTAGCAACCACACAGAATACCCTAACAACTACATAGCAACCACATAGAATACCCTAGCAACAGCATAGCAGCATTAATAACCACTTAGAATATCCTAACAACTACTTAGCAACCACCCAGAATACCCTAACAACTACTTAGCAACCATCCAGAACATCCTAGCAACAGCATATCAGCACTAACACCCAGAATACCCTAGCAACTACATTGCAACCACACAGAATACCCTAGCAACAGCACAGCAGCACTAACAACACCCAGAATACCCTAGCAACTATATAGCAACCACACATATTACTCTAGCAACAGCATAGCAGCATTAATAACCGCTTAGAATATCCTAACAACTACTTAGCAACCACACAGAATACCCTAGCAACAGCACAGCAGCACTAACAACCGGCCAGAATACCCTAGCAACTATATAGCAACCATCCATATTACTCTAGCAACAGCATATCAGCATAGCAGCATTAATAACCACTTAGAATATCATAACAACTACTTAGCAACCACCCAGAATACCCTAGCAATAGCATTACAGTATAGCAGCACTAACAAACACCCAGAATACCCTAACAATTACATAGCAACCACACAGAATACCCTAGCAACACCATATCAACATAGCAGCATTAATAACCACCCAGAATACCCTAACAACTACTTAGCAACCATCCAGAACATCCTAGCAACAGCATATCAGCACTAACACCCAGAATACCCTAGCAACTACATTGCAACCACACAGAATACCCTAGCAACAGCACAGCAGCACTAACAACACCCAGAATACCCTAGCAACTATATAGCAACCACACATATTACTCTAGCAACAGCATAGCAGCATTAATAACCACTTAGAATATCCTAACAACTACTTAGCAACCACCCAGAATACCCTAGCAACAGCACAGCAGCACTAACAACCCCCAGAATACCCTAACAACTACTTAGCAACCATCCAGAATACCCTAGCAACTACATAGCAACCATGCAGAATACCCTAGCAACAGCACAGCAGCACTAACAACCCCCAGAATACCCTAACTACTTAGCAACCATCCAGAATACCCTAGCAACAGCACAGCAGCACTAACAACCCCCAGAATAGCCTAACAACTACTTAGCAACCACCCAGAACATCCTAGCAACAGCAACAGCAGAATACCCTAGTATTGCGGCAGTGAGTTTTGCAGTGGCCTTTTGCAAGAACTGTTGTTTCCTTCAT